>CM069450.1:59851225-60235256 GCA_035610835.1 Ophiura sarsii
CACCGCTTAGCCAATGAGCGTCCTCATAAAGGCTGACGGCCACTCTGAGCAAAATAATGGTCCCGTGTATTCGCTATGGATCAAAACTATAGTTGGATCTCATTGAAAATAACAGGACGAGTGCAACTATCGAAAGGGACCATTCAAAGTCAACACGGTAAATGAAAAATTATAAGAGAATGCAATTATCGAAAGGGACCATTCAAAGTGAACACGGTAGAAAAACAATCAGGCCATTCGATAGTTGTGTTTCTGAGTTACAGAGCTAGAAATATAACAATTTCGCCAACTTTTTCCACAAGTAATAGGCGAATTAGGGGTTAGTGTACATTATCTAGTTTAAAGAATTAACGATTTGTAAGCAGTAAGAAGAACTCATAGGTTCATCTTGTTCAGATAAAAATCGGGAATTTGAATAAACCATTTGAATGTTGCGACAAGCGTGAGATGGGCTATAAAAATATAATTTCAAAGTTATTGTCAACTATTCCTAGACATCATGCACACACAACGTTCTCATTGACGCGTGACCTGCACACAAGTCCGAATCACGCTTTTACGTAATATTGCCGAAACGATCATGCATCAAGCATTTGTCTTACTGAATTTAATCAGTTGTTGAAACTAAAATCACTCTTTCCTTTCCTTTTTTTTTCACGATGCCACAACTCTGTGTAAAAATAGGTTACATGATGTAATGGCTAGGCCTACATTATATTTGGCTTGATTTAAACGTCAATACTATGTATTACCAGAGCTATTAGTTCCATAATAAGCATGGAATTTAATGAAAACAAACCTTTCTTTAATATATCAAGCCACACACAAAATTGTCATGCCTGATAAAAATCTTTTTTTTATTTCATTTAGTGCAAAATGTATTGAACTTGTTGAAAAACAAAATTACAATTCATGCTTGTGTCTGTGTACTTTCTATATGGCATATGATTTTACACATAGTCACATTGTTCAGACAGTACCATGATAGTCTTCCTTATCAGTGCACTTGCTGTGCTGTCTGACCACTATTTGCATGGTTTCTCCTTAGTCAAACAAGATTATCTAGTATGTCTCTCTGTTGGAACTATTGCCAATACATCAACAGACTAAAAACAAATATCTTTGACTCCATCACAGGCTGCGGGGAACTAATAAACTATACTGCATATATGGTACATATATTTACGAATGTGGCATACACTACAAAAATTAAATATGACTGCCTCTATCTATATCTAGAAAGACCTAAATTTTATAATTTTGCCAATCCCAAGCTAATAGGGTTCGGCTCGCTACGCGATCGGCCCCTAAAAAGGCATGATTGGTGACAAAACAAAAATCAAAAACCCTGTTTTACGGTCGGACGACCTCTCAGGTAAGTTTGTTCGTCGGATGGGGTTTTCTTTGGTTTATTTTTCAAATGTTCTTGAAAATGTTGGCAATTTTCAAAATAGTAAACATGTTCAAAAACTATATTGAAATTGTCAAAGATGCCCCCCCCCCCGATAATCGAAATCTCGAAACTAAACAAATATCTCAATTTCAAAACATATCCGTAAATTGGGCTCGTAGAGCAGTGTACTGTTTTTGGCGTTAACTATATGCCGCGTCTCTATTGGAACTTTAACTTATAACACAATAATAATGATAACCTTATAATAATAATGAAATAACTTTGTAAGCACTTAATTTATACAACAGCCATATTGTGGCCTCTAAAAGATCTACAGGTATTGGGGTTATTATTTGGCATAAAGCATCTGGTCAGGAACTGTTTGGTTAATTATTATGCAGTTCTGAGCAGATGTGACTAGTTTCGCCGATGTATATAAATTATCTTACAAATTTGTGCGCTATGTGCGCATATTTCAAGGACATAATCTGGCAAAATGGCGTGAAGTAATTCCGGAAATGGAGAGCTTAGCTGCCCCTCCAACTAGGAAAATCAGCAAAGGATAATCCAAAAGCTTGGAAGGAATACACCTTGGAACCTACAGAGATAGACAGATAGACATTGCTTGAGCAGTGACGTGTCGAAACCAAATTTCTATAAAAATAGCAATTGTTTTAAAAGATATTTTTAGAAACCCATTTAAATCAAAATGTACCTTAATTATAGCCAGATTCGGGTACATATATAAAAAAGATTCGTTTTTAGGTACAGGAACCCGCCAAAAAGTGCTGTCACTTTGTTCGGGGAAACTGAGAACCTATACCCTAACCCCATCCCTACCAGGGAAATTCTGCACACGTCACTGATGGAAATCAGTGAAAACTTGAGCCCCATAAGCGGCCCCTGGTCCCCACGGCGCAACACTCAAGCCTTGCCATTTGTATGTCTTGATGGCACAATTTTAATATCTGATTAACGATAAATTCAGAAAGATATTGGTTTTGGTTGTATCTTCAAAGGAGTCTGTATTCGGTCTGTATTGTAAAAAAATATGTGCTACGCCTTAATGTAGAACGAATTTCCCCAAAATATGATAAAAAATGTCTTAAATATGTGCCATGAGAGCCCTCTCCTAGGCCTTCAAATGTAGAGAACCTACAGTTCGTGCCCCCGTTTAAGGGGGCTGTCATTTTCTTCGGTAGGGGAGAGGTACCAAATATCCTGGGGCGGTCAGAGTTTTTTTTACACAGAAAATAGGGGGGGGGGGGGGTAATGAAATTAATACCATTGTTATAGGGGGGTCAAATCCAAATGGTAGTTAGAGTACTTAAACAATTTGCGATCTTCGCGCTTATTAATACTTACATTTGTTTGGACGCTTCGTGCACATTTTTGTCTACAACATTGTAAAACAAAAGTTCTGCTAGGCCACTCTCATTTATTTGTCATTCATATCAACTTGTTTTACCAATAATCCTAATAGTCAGTGTCACAATGCTATGGACCTAATTCAACTATGCGTGGGGGTGTGGGGGTGCGTACACACATGCGTATGTACGTAAACCCAGAAGTGCGTACCGGGTGCTTTCAAAAAATAACCGCGCGTCAATCGTGAAATCGTCACGCACGTGCTGCACTTTACAAATGTACCTCGATGGCACTTCAGTTCGCACGCAGCTCCGCGAACAACAAAACCGCTACAGAAGAAAATGACCGCCCCCCTAACAAGGCCCATGGCTACAACACCCTATCCTAACTGTATTTTAAACATAACTATACTCTTATATAAACTGCTCACAAAAAGTTAGGAAACTTTTTTTAATCAAGTATATTATTTATTATGTATTACCCTCTTTGTTTATGTTATATATCAATGGAAAGCTGAAGTGTTTCTCTTTAAAATTATACCACATTTGCAATGATTACATGTTGCTGAACTTGGCCACATGAATGAGAATGAGGCAAAGTCACAAATCAAATGTGCCAAAATTACCGTTATCTGTGCTAAATAGTCAATAGGTAATGATCAATAATCAAACCGGTCATGCTTGAGAACCATGAATGGTTTACACAAAGATTTGCACCAGTGAGCACAACACATACAAGCTTAACCCTCGTCTCTTTAGAAAAACATTTTTGGGGTATTTGCAAGACTGGGTTAACAGGTGGAAGGTCATGAACGTGCCAGGCTGTCAATAACGCCTTCGGATCATCACTCGCTACTGAACTCAGTTCTTGTCTCAATAAAGTAAGTTGTCTTGCTTGTTTTTCATTATCAGTGTCAATTTGTTTGTTCACAAAGTAACACAAAATTGCTAATTTTGGGCACATTTTGATTTGTGACTTTGTCTCATTCTCATTAATGTGGCCAAGTCCAGCAACATGTCATCATTGCACAATTGGTATCATTTTAAAGAAGAACACTTCAGCTTTCCATTGATAGGCAACATGATACAAGAGGGTAAAAAATAATAAAGATATACTTGATTAAAAAAAGTTTCCTAACTTTTTGTGAGCAGTTTAAATAATAAACTTGCTACTCTTAATAAATCAGTTAATGGTTTCGAGTACACGAACCATATACTCGTCATTCCACTAAATTAGACCATAGTCACATGATCATGGCTTTCATTCGAACGACGTTGTTGTATGATGAGGGCAACAAGACCAACTAGTAGTAGTACACACGCAATCGTGAAAATAGCAAGAGTCACGCTCAAGGCTGAAAACAACATTAAAATTAGTGAATCGAATACGAATTTTACTTTTGCAATACGGTATACAATCAAAAATGGAAAAGCAATACGTTTTAACTTCACGTTAATTTTAGTTTCAGTCGGGGTTTTGTGTGGTTTGTTTTACTATTATCTTTTATGAAGGGAGGGGGGGGGGGGGGGGGGGGGCGATGGGCGGGCGTTGAAGTACACCGAACATAAATTCTAGAATGAAGCATTACATGTAGTTTTAGGTATTAATTAAAACGTTGTCCTTCGATTTACAAGCGGAAGTCACCAGGACGAAAATATTATCTGATTTGAGAAATTTATACTTAGTTCTCTGGGTTTACTAGAATGATCAATTATTTACCTTTCCCCTAGAGTAGGCTAGTGCACAAACACGCTAAAAAATCCAATGTGCTACAGACAGGATTTGAACAGGCAACCTTCGCATCAGATCCGATTTGAACCAATTGAGCTACAGAGGCAACTGGTAGAAGAGCGCAATATTATAATCTATCTATTAAGTTCGAAGTTGTCCTTCAATTTCCTAGCGGAAGTCATCATCAGGACGAGTTTTCTTAGCGTTTATTTGCACTGGCCTACTCTGGGGAAAGGTAAATAATTGATCATCTGAAATGTTAAACCCAATCCATTTACCTGTTTTAGATGCAGTGGAAATCTGCAATGCCGACGTCGGATCTGTAAGATAACACATACATACAGTATTACTGTTTGAATTTGATCGATCAGAAGGCTGGAGGGGCATGAGATCCAAAGACTGGGGAGGGCCATGTGATCCAAAGGCTGGGGGCATGGGTTTAAAGGGTCGAGTCATAAGTCAACCCTTAAAGGGACACTAAGAGATGTGATGGAGGCAGCGCCCTCAATTATGATAAAAAATGAGATTAGTTTATTTTTATAAATGTATTACATGTATGAACTTACACCTATAAGGATTAAGAAAAATAAGCTCTCTTTGTAGGCCTACAAGAAAACGTCGATTCAAAAATGCTGGTCCCGCGGGACCAGCATTTTACGTCCGACAGTATCTCCCTGCAGTACGCGTGATACATAACGCGAACCAAATTTGCATAGAGGGCGTTTTTCAATAAATAGCGATGATATTGTTTTAATCTAGTTTTGCTGTGTTTTTTGTTAGTAGAAACAACAATAATGGCGATTTTTAATGTTCATCTTGAATTCTGAAGTAAATTTTTAAACATTTAAACTTTTCAACACCACTTAATGTCCCTTTAAGACCAAGTCCGGGTAAACTGACTCGTTTCAGATTCTTGCGTTTTGCACTATGCGCTATTGATCGGTTTATACGAACATACTGGACATACACAAATAATGCATATTATATGCATTTTTTGGATGCCGTTTTAAAGGGCACAGGAAATGCAAATATAAGTGATGTGATTTGAGTCAAGTCTACGAGGAGGGACCAGAAAGCATTCAATATTTGTACTAGTTGATGATGACATCATTTGTGGAACTATTGATAGCTCAGTGAGTACTATGAAAAGAAAATTCCAGGTGACTGGTTTGAATCTATTCATGATACTCACTGATAATCAATATACCACAAATGAGGTCAGTGTGGTGTGTTCATTTTTCTGGCCCTGTTTATTGTAATGGAATGTCCCACAAAGACTTAGAGCATGATTATCAACCCTTTTCCCGTGCCCTTTAACTCGCATAACAATAGGATTTATAAAGCGCTGTTTCATTTAGATCACTGCACTAAAAAAATAAATTCCAAAATGTATTTATTTATTTGATATACTTAATTAAAATATAATGACAAACCTCCACTTTTAACTGTCAAATACTGGTGCGTCATTTGTATCTGGCTAAATTCCCCAATAGTATACGCCCCGATGCAATAATATAGAGCCTCATCTTCGATAGCCGCATTGACTATACTTAGTTGATATGTGCCACGTCCAGGTGGATAGGAACCAAACAGTGTACTTCTTGTTCCATTGGAATACATCTTAATCCATTCCAGCTGTACATCTCGTTGTGGAATGTTTATATTGCAGAACAAATCAATACTATCACCAATAAATAGAGTGGTTCCTTTTCCCGAAATGGACATATTGAAGTTACCTGATACAGTAATTAAGATATGAGTAAAAAGACGAATTAGCAAACAACATTTGGCCTCACAATATTAACGTACATCATTTCCACGGTGTCAGAATATTACAAGAACCTTATCAATAGTATAGAACCTTATCGATATAGAGGGCGCTATAAAGTTTACCCTGAGTGAGGCCACCCTGGGTGATGTCACTCAGGGTAGACTATCATAATGGGTCATCTATTACTGCGTATTGATATTACCTTTGTTACACACCATTCCATCGAATTCTGCAACACACTTGCATTCGCCAGTGTGGAAACATACGGAATCGGAGACACAAGATGTACACGGATCTGAACAAGTATTGTCCTCCGTACCTGCATTCGGGTCTTCATAGCACGCTACAAATAACAACAATTGGATGATTAGTTAGATAAAACGGTCCCCATAGCTCCGTGTAAAAGTAGTTGACTCAACATCGTGTCTTTCTTGTTGATGGTTCATATGATGACAATAGGCGCTTCAACCTGTTTTGAGGAAATTAGTGCTGTACAATTTTGTCATGGCGGCGATAGCAGACCTGGGCCCTATTTCATAAAACTTTAAGATCTTCTTATGTTGGATTTAAGAAGAATTAATTCTTCTTAAAGAAGAATTAATTCTTCTTAAATCCTGACAATTAGTCTTCTTAAATCCCAAACTCTTCTTAACTTATGAAGATTTTTATCTTCTATTTAATAAAACATCTTAAGAGGAATATTCTAAGAAGAAAACAGACGCTATCTTAACTTTACTAAAGAATTCTAAGTTCTAAGGTATTATTTTTCTTATCCTAATAAGACTTTTATTCTTAAAGGAAGACATCAAAACTCGACCGGCCGTTGACCGCCGGTTACGCTCGGTTCCGCCCGGTTCTTTCAGGTCAAATGTTTTACTGGTATAATAAATATTCACGCATGCAACACTGAACAACCGCCGGTTGACTTAATGCCGTAACTTGACCAAAAACCATTCATAGACTTTCGAAATTGATTTTAAAAAGGTAATTGCATGAGCTATAAACAGATTGAAAAAGCCAACCCCAGCGAAAATCAATAGCTGTATTGTACTACTGGTTGTCAACTGAGACTTGAGAGCCCATTACTTCAAGATTTTATTGCTCACGCTTGTGACGAGGCACTATCAACCGGTCGTGTTCACCAGAGTGTCACTATTGACCTCATTATGTGTGTATATTACAACATCAAACACGTTTGTGAGAACCGGGCGGAACCGGACGTAACCGGCGGTTGCCTGGCGGTCGAGTTTTGACGTGATCCCTAACTCTTCTAAACTTAGAAACTTAAGATTAATCTTCCTTTATGAAATAGCGCCCTGGTGATATGGTGAACATTTTACAGAGGTTGGTCAAAGCTAGATATTCCAGGGTATCATCTTCTCTCTCTAAATTTCCCCTCCAGCCTCTTTCCCTCTCCATAAATCTTGACGCTTCCGCCACCATTGGTTTTACTCTCCCCTCACATTTTGACAGATATGCAGTGAGAATTGCCATATTTTGCAACACTCTCATTCAATCTGATTCCAGTTCGAGGCTGTCTGCTGTACCTGCGAATGGTGGTCTTACACAGACTAAACATTGTGTCCCAGAAAACCTGCAACTTGTTTTGACGGCGCTCTAATTTTAATTTTGCATCATGAAGTTCAATCATGTTTATACATTTTGGAAACCTTAAATCCCCACGTTTTTTTTTATGTGGAAGAATAATCAATGTTGTTTAATCTGTTTACATATGATTACAGCGAAGTAGAGAACCAGTTCAACCGATTTGACGGTAAATGACTGTGCTGCTTTGCTTCCGTTTCCGAACAGAAACACGCAACTTTGTTATCAGAACCCTACTTTTACTTTAAACATGAATTGCAATAATTTCTACTCACATTATGGAAACCTTACAATCGCCAACATTTCTTGTCAACAAATAATTATAAATGTTTGATAGTCTAATTACTTTTGATCACATCAGCCCGGATCATAGAAATGTATATCAAATCCTTTAACCGATTTAATGGAATTATTGTGTTGCTGCTGTGCAGCCTCACCGCTCATATATTTACCCACATTTAATTTAACCTATTGATTCCTTCCCTTTTTATATTTGGATCAACAGAGTGGAAATATGTAGCAATTGCGTTCCATTATACCAAATTAAGGTTTTACTTAAAAAGAATTACGCCGGTTTAAATCTGAACAAAATGTTTGTGTCCATCAATCATTTATTCAAGTTCTTTCTTTTAATGTTTGAACTCTTTAGATAAAGCGCATTATCTATCTGAAAATTAAAATGATATGGACCAAGATTCTTATTTCACATCAAACAAAAAGTTTTACTTTAAATGAAACACAGCTGCAGGCACCGTTAATTACAATCAAATATGTTGAACTGGCTTTTGACCTGGAACACTAGATGTATTCCAATATTGCCCGATACTTGACTGCTTTTGTTCCAGTATCGCTCGATACGGGAACCAATGAAATGTTCCAGTATTGCCCGATACTGGAACATTTTGTAACAGTATCCAGTATCGGTCGGTAGAATAAGTTCTCATCGTCGTTGTTTACCGATCACGGTAGACATTTTGTCAGCGTCCGACCGGTTTATCGAGACCTGAACTTAATCGGTATGCATAGCATTACGCTACAAGGCCCGCTTAGCAGCGCTATTAATTGTTGCCCTAAAAACCGGCAACAAATTTAAATATTCGCCTTCAATCAAAGCTGGTTGCTATAAATGACATAATTCTCGTGTGCAACCAACCGGCTGTATTGCAATGCCCATTGAGTAGTTTAAACGCTTGAGCATGGATGTAATTTGCAACATAATGGAAACTCACCCATGCAGTTAGCAAGAAGTACTGCTCGAATTTAAATATACAACCAGGTAATCCTCTCGTAGTAATTGATAACAATAGGTTTACTAGACCGATTTAATAGCGCTCATAAGCGGGCAATTTATGTCATGTCGTTCTCATACTAATTAAAGGTTAAATTACTTCTATACTTGAAAAGTGTGTATTTTGCTTTATCAAGTTAGGTACAATGTTATTACATTGCGACCCAAGCCAAGAGAAAGAATCTGGAAAACTCTTATGGTAGAGGAAAGTGTAGCTTGGTTACAAACTTTTCGTGAGACCTTTCTATTGCGTACATTGTAATTGCTGGGCAATCAATATTTGTTTCAAGGATAGGCAAAATCCTGTTGACCACTGGGGGAAAACCGTTCCTGTATCGGGCGATATTGAGAATTTTCTGTTCTAAAAGGTGTTTACGTTATAGTATAATGTGGTACACTAGCACATCAAAACATACAAATATCGAACAATTCTGGTACAATTTTTTATTCTTACTAGTATCGGGTGATACAGGAATATTTTAGGTGCCAGTATTGAGCGATACTGGAACACTAACTTTGTACACCAGTATCGAACATTAATGGGTGTTCTTGGTCGAGGTACTAATATATTTTAGTATGGTCCCTAAAGTACAATTCAGTTCTATTTCAAAGTTGTCCTTCAGTTCCCTATCTTAATATCTATAGATTATAACATTGCGTTCCTATCCCAGTTGCCCCTGTAGCTCGATGGGTAAGATTGTTTTGGATTTGATGCGAAGGTTGGCGGTTCGAATCCGGTCAGAAGCATATGGGGAAAGGTAAATAATTGATCTTGATTGTAATCCGTAATGTGTAAAAGTAAAACTATACGCTGCAAAAATAAGTTGCATGTTTTTTTCCGGGGCGGACACACTGTACTATTTCCTTACTTACATGGGACTGCACAAATATAACGATGATAGTTTCCGCAGTGGATATCATTCCATCGTCCATCTGTCCTGGTAACAACGCAGTCTTCCCCATCACGGTTGTTTGGCTCGTTATAATACCAGTTACTGTAGCAGAACAATGTGATAATATAGATATGGGGACCGTCATTAATAGGACGCTTGCAAAAACGTCACAGGTTCGAATCACCCAATTCCAAGAAATTCACATTTATTAACAAATTACTGGGATCAGCTATGTATTTGCGTGGCCTCTGGTGAATAAATTGAACTAATGGCCTCTCATTCTTATGCAAACTCACTATGGTCCTTAAATTGCAACATATCATCCCTCCAGGTATGGACTGTGACTGCAACCCTTAAGGCTCTAAGGCCTAAATCTTAGATTCTGAAGGTATACGACTCTACTAAACGCATCAACAGTGTTCTCTTCGAGCAATATCAGAGTGAGTCGTCCGTCAGTCACAAATCAGTAATTAAGTCGGCCTGTTACATTCAAAGTGTCGATGACCTATTTCAAATTCTTGCCGCATTATTATCCCTTCGCTTGCCGCTCCCAAATGCAGTTGATACATTCAGCAGCTGCATAAGTCTCATAAGAACATTAACTAAATGTTTACTACCAAAAAGGTTCATAAGGATCGTTGATTGTAATATAATATGGAAGGTTCATTATACTGGTCCAGTGTAAGTACTCACGTGTACGTTTCGGACACAACTGTATCCTTTGTCAACACTTGTGGTAGTGATGATCTTGACGACTCATGACGCTTTTTGCAGTCTTGGAGTTGCCAGTTGATTTGTCATTTGGGGATTTTTTGCTAGATGATAATAGATCATCAAAACGTGAGTGAGGTAGTATTGCCCCTCGTCGCGGTTCATCGTTGAGGTCCCCTTCTTCCTGATTTTTATAGCCTCTCGGATCCATCTCTTATACCTGTCTTGCTCCGTGCCTATAACCTTTGCCTCGTCCCACCCGATGACATGATTAGCGTCCACAACATGGTCTGTTATTGCTGATTTGTTGACCTGAGCGAGCGATGCCTTTCTCCCTGCTCTGGTGGTTGTTGTTTTGTTAGGCTTTTCTGCCTCTTTCTTGTGTTCGCCGAGTCTTGTGTCGAATTGTCGTCCGGTTTCACCTATGTAGCTCTTTTCACAATTTTTGCATGGAATATCATAAATGGCGTCCGAAATGCTGTGAGGATCTCGTTTGTCCTTGGATCCGAGAGGCTATAGAAATCAGGAAGAAGGGGACCTCAACGATAAACCGCGACGAGGGGCAATACTACCTCACTCACGTTTTTGATAATCTATAATCATCTGGCAAAAAATCCCCAGATGATAAATCAACTGGCAACTCCAAGACTGCAAAAAGCGTCATGAGTCGTCAAGATCATCACTACCACAAGTGTTGACAAAGGATACAGTTGTGTCCGAAACGTACACGTGAGTACTTACACTGAATCAGTATAATGAACCTTCCATATTATAAATGTTTACTGTTTAGAATTGTTAGATTAGTGGCCTACCCGTATCATGTATCATTTTATAGCACTGAAAATCCGGTATGGAAATAGGGCATTACATTTGCCGCAGATACTTTGCCAATATACCTCTGGTTGATATATAAAACACGTTGCACGACGAAGACAGTTCTGTACGAGGAGGGTGTCAAAGACGCCCTAGAAAATGTTTCTGAAGTGACCACTGGGATTTTACTTACTGGTCATAAGAGAACACCATCATGACCATGACCGTTTCAAAAAGTTTAACAGGAACTATGTATACTTCAATGTTTACGTACGTGTAAGTCACAGGACTACCGTCTATCCATGCCATAGTTCCTTCAGTTTCTATATCATTTATGCCGATCCAAGTTGAAGGCATCAGTCTCAGTATAAAATTCTATTGATTAAAAAAAAAAAAATCAAATTGCGCAGCTGGAGAAAAAAAAATCCGAGTTCTTCGAAGAGTAGCCTTGTTGCTCTCCTTGAAGAAAGTCGTTTATTAAAGGGACACGCAGTGATATGTTGGAGGCTGCGCCCTCAGTTATGATAGAAACTGGGATTTGTTTATTTTTACAATTATATTACATGTATGAACTGTACACTTATAAAGATAAGTAAAATAGGTACTCTATGTACAACACAACATCAATTCTTCTATATATAAAACAGTTAATTGACAAACACTTACGCTCATCTCACCGTCTCTTATAACCGGTAAGCGTACATCTGTGCCAAATTCTTCCTGGCATGCCTTGTCTGCTTCATGCATAGGTAGCGTTCCTTTTGTACCAATCCAATAACAGCGATCTCGAAAGAAAGTACCTCCTTTTGGACATATTGGAGTAGTGTCTAAATAAAAACAATATTTCGAATTCGGAATAAAAAACGAATTCTGGCCACTAATGTGAAAACTGTCACGCCACAGCACCTTCATCTGTAGTAAATCATTAAAGATCTCTATGTAATGGATAATATCCGAAATCTTCAATGATTTACTACAGATGAAGGTGCTGTGGCGTGGTATCATACCCAATGTCCAATCCTCAACGTAAAACAGGTGTCCTTTAATTGATAGCAATAACTTTATACTTTAAGATGGATAATACTATAACACTATAGGGGTAAGATTTTGGTTTTGTTTGTTTATTTGTTGGGGTTTGTTAGAGTGTTTGTTTGTCGGGGGAAAGTGTACTTTAGGTCCCAGATACTGGTATACCAGTCTAATACTGAACGTAAAAATTGCCAGTATCGCTCGATACTGGTACGATTTTACTGTTCCAGTATCGGTCAAAATTCCAACACCAAATTGTGTTCCAGTATCCAGTATCCAGATACTGGTACACATGGGACCGACCGTGTGAACAAACAAACGAACAAACAAACATGCTACCAATAGGGATATGTCCCAGTATCGGACGATGGCACATAATTGTGATCCAGTATCGCTGAACATTTATATGCGCTAGTATATCGTCCGATACTGGAATAATAATATAATAATAATAATAATAATAACTGACTTTGTACCAGATCGAAAAATACTCGGTGTTCCAATATCGGACGATACTACTGCAGTCCAGAATCTGGGATCTAAAGTGCACTTTCCCGGGTTTTTTTTACCATTCAATGGTACCATAACTGAGTTACATAGCTTGACAGGAACAATTGTGGGTTGAATTTTCTCAAGGTTGCCGGTTCGAGTCCGGCTGAAAACACTAATTTAACCGTTAATGAGCTCAGCTCTAATCCTCTACACAAAGTTCAAATTAATTTACTCTGGTTACCTGTATCTGAGCAAATAAAAGGTGCCGGCAAGGTGCATACTTCGTGAGACCACTTTCCCCTGTTCTCAGCCGTCGTAATAAGAACTGCGCAATTACCACGTCCAATATCTGTCCGCCAGTTGCTGTTTACAGAAGATACATTCACACAAAATATCGGTACAAGTAATAATAAAGAGTTTAACTGGTTCGCCGTCCTACAAGTTTAAAACTGTCTTCCTGAAGAAGTCAAAGCTAATCCTGACGAAAGCTTGACAGTTTTAAACATGTCTGACGGCGAACCCGTTAAACGACAGTTTTAAACGAACTGTTTAAAAAAATACAAGTTAAAAAAAACCAAGTTTTAAAAAAAAAGTTTAAAAAAAAAAAGTTTTAAAAAAACAGGTTTTAAAAAAACAAGTTTTAAAAAAACAAGTTTTAAAAAAACAAGTTTTAAAAAAACAAGTTTTAAAAAAACAAGTTTTAAAAAAACAAGTTTTAAAAAAACAAGTTTTAAAAAAACAAGTTTTAAAAAAACAAGTTTTAAAAAAACAAGTTTTAAAAAAACAAGTTTTAAAAAAACAAGTTTTAAAAAAAAAAGTTTTAAAAAAAAAAGTTTTAAAAAAAAAAGTTTTAAAAAAAAAAGTTTAAAAAAAAAAGTTTTAAAAAAAAAAGTTTTAAAAAAACAAGTTTTAAAAAAACAAGTTTTAAAAAAACAAGTTTTAAAAAAACAAGTTTTAAAAAAACAAGTTTTAAAAAAACAAGTTTTAAAAAAACAAGTTTAAAAAAAAAAAGTTTTAAAATAACAAGTTTTAAAAAACTCAGTTTTAAAAACAACTTAATTTTTTAAAACTTTGTTTTTTTAAAACAAATAACAAGTTTTTAACGAACCCGTTAAACTCTTAACTGATATTATGAATACCCGTCGTAAAAGTCTACCTCACAATTTAAAATAAATAATGTTAACTAACAATGTGCTATAGGCCATTTCAAATCCGATCGGTTCCGAATGTTCCCGATTAGCCGAGTGTTTTGACGCTCGGTTACATGACTTGTCAGCTCACGAGTCATGTCCATGTGCCGGAGAAAAACAAACGTGGTTTTTACCCGTCTGCCCGTGTGGTAGAGTGCGCTGGTGTTGGTGATAGATTGTCTCCCTCACAAAATTGTATGTTGCGGCGTTTCAATCCAAAAACAGTGAGATAAAAGAGATTTGGGGTAATATTTTCACTTTTTACCGTTCTGCTCGATATATTTGGAAGTTGCCGGTTGACGCCATTGTTGATAAAAAACAAAAATAGTCTCGTTCAACGTTTTACTTCTCATGTGTGCACGCGTGTATGTAAACATAGTAAATCACTAGGTGGACAACCAATGCTATGAATGCGATCAACTGTTGCGAAGAACACACTACGCACCTATTCCACGTGACCTGTTTTTCCGAAGATTTCCAATCTCAATTTGAAATGGTCTATAACATAGTTATCGAGTACATTTTGAGTTTCCATTAGTAAACATGTAGGCCTATCACAATTGAACTTTCAACTTCAAATCTACTCAATTTGTCTCTTTTGGATTGATCTTAAATAAATATTACCCAAGAGAGTGAGTAGATAGCTTACTTTCAATATATCGGACTGAAATTTCACTCTATTAGATTGACCATTTTCAATCTTTTAAGATCCTTCCCTCAGCACAATCTTAAAGATTGACTTTTCAATCTTTTGATTTAAGAGAGTACTCTTTTGGTGTGAAACTGTACTCTTCCAGAGAAAGAGTAAAGTTTCATTTTCTTTACTCTAGAGAATATAGTATCGTTTAAATGCCGAAGAACTTACGTGTACTCATCATCGGCTAGGCGATTCCCATCGACCCATCTCCACTCATTGTCAACAGCAATATCATGCAGTCCTATCCACACAAACGCAACGTCTGCTGCACTGAGGCGAGAAGCAGACAGTTTCTTTACAAGGAAGTTCTAGTAAAAACAACAACAAACAGCAAACAGTAAAATACTTGACTTACTTTTAGTGACTTTTAACAGGGTAAATTACTTTATCTTGTATACCTTTCATAGCACACATTTTAAGACAAACACCATACCCACCCCTTGGTTGGTAAGATCAATATCAGTTGATATTCTACATTAAAGAAATCTCTGAGTAAAGAATTCGCAGAGAAATAAAATACCAAAGATTACGATTTTCTTTATAGGTTGTCCTATGTTATTTCGTTCTGCCCTTCACAGCTGAAAAATTAAATATATTAAAAATATGCTTTTAGGCTATGAAACCCCCCTCCTTTTTTGAATTTTTTGAGAACAAAATTTGGTTCTTTTTGAATTTTTTGATTTTTGTTGAAAATTCAACAAATTGTTCACAAAACTTGTTTCTATTTCTACATACGTTTGTTGCATTATCACGTATTGTCACGAGTTGCATTTGATGTTGATCCGTTCCTAAGCTGGAGCAGTAATTATTAGCGTCAGTCCAAGAATGCATTGGTTCTGTCGCCAGTACATAGCATCTATTTTTATGGATCCAGCTTCCTTTGGGGCAAGGAGATGCTGCAAAAACTAGCAAAATAAAAAAATGCAAAATACATTCAATGAACTTCTATTTGTTATCGTTTCCCTAAACATTATGCATGAAAAACAATAAACACTAGAATTGAGTGTCGTCTCAGACGACGAATATTAGTCTCGCATTGAAGTTATTTGTTATGTTGAACTCTGTGTGACATTTTTGGCCTGTTATGCTTGACACTCTGGGTAGTGGTTGCCATGACTATGAGGGTATTTATGACTAAATATGGTCAAAATCGGCCAAATGGTTACGGAGCTATTAGTTTCATGACGGAAGAAAGACCTTTTACCACTGTATCACAACGTAGGTTTACCTTATCTGGCAATACCAGCGAAGCCACAAGTATCAGCATTAAAATGCAAGACCGTTTTAAGTGAAAATCACATTTTGACCCCAAGTGACCTTTTCTTGACCTTTGACCCCAAACTTATGATTGACTTTTTTTCTAGGCTCATCGATGCGCACAAAACAAACGTAATCTGGTCAAAATCAGAACAAGTCTTAAGTTTTACACCTGTACAGTTCAATGACCCTAGTGACCCCATGTGACATGTCACTTTTAGTGGAGAAGCAACCTATATGAACATGGATGGGAGGAATCTTTTGACCAATTCTGACAATCATAGATCATTTCCTCTCGGACAAGTAGCATTTTGAGTGAATGGGAATGAACATGTACATTTTGACCCCTAGTGACCTTTTTTTGACCTTTGACCTTAACGTTATGATTGACTTTTGTTCTTGTCTCATCAATGCCCACAAAATAAAACAAACCCGGTCAAAATCGGAGCATGTCTTACATTTTCCTTCTGTAAAGTTCAATGACCCCTAGTGACCCCATGTGACATGTCACTTTTAGTTGAGAAGCAACTAATATGAACATGGATGGGAGCAATATTTTGACCAATTCTGAGTATCATCAGTCATTTTCCCTCGGACAAGTAGGGTTTTGAGTGAATGGAGTAAAATTTACATTTTGACCCCTAGTGACCCTAAATATGTTTTGATTTAAAAAACCGAACTATTGTACATGCGTACGGTCAAAAGGAATATGTTGACCAATTCTGACGATTATAGGTCATTTCACTAAATTGCAAATGCGTTTTAAGTGAAAATCACGTTTTGACCCCTAGTGACCCCTGTGTGACATTTGACCCCTTATGCTTTACAACCTCAGTAGTAGTGCACATAAGGGTACTTATGACCAAATATGGTTAAAATCGGCTCAATGGTTACGGAGCTATAGGTCTTATGACAGGAGAAAGAAAGATATATATATATTAGTCTCAACACGTTTTTATCCTCTGGAGCGTGCCATAGTTTGGCGCGATTTTATGATAAGAAAAGATTATATGTGCATCCCGTTTTTCTCAAATAATTTGTTAATCCTTTATATGATTTGCTAATTCTGTCACTACTTATGTCTTTTGTAGTACTGAGTCCGAAAATGTTTGAAAGGAAATCTAACTCCATTTCCGCTTTGTGATATTAATTTTTTTGCATTAATTCATACTTTCTATTACAAATGTGTTGATGGAATGCCGTATATGACATTATACGGATATCAACACGACATGCCAGTTACTGGACACGGCAATCATTAATATAAAGACACACAGGGTAAAAATTAAGACTTGCACTGATTTTGACCGGTCATTCATGGCTCATTTTGTAGGCATTGATGAGACAAGAAAAAAAGTCAATAATTTTTTTGGGGTCAAAGGTCAAGAAAAGGTCACTAGGGGTCCTAATGTAGTAAAAATGTACATTTCGACCCCTAGTGACTTTTTTTGACCTTTGACCCCAAAGAAATGATTGACTTTTTTGCTTGTCTCATCAATGCCTACAAAATGAGCCATGATTGGTCAATATCGGAGCATGTCTTACATTATATCCCTGTTTAGGTCAATGACCTCTAGTGATCCCATTTGACATGTCACTTTTAATCGCTGAACAGCCTATATGAACATGGATCCAAGGAATCTTTTGACCAATTCTGACAATCATAGGTCATTTCCTCTCGGACAAGTAGCATTTTGAGTGAATGGGGGTGAACATGTACATTTTGACCCCTAGTGACCTTTTCTTGACCTTTGACCTTAACAGTATGATTGACTTTTGTTCTTCTCTCATCAATGCCCACAAAATAAAACAAACCCGGTCAAAATTGGAGCATGTCTTACATTTTCCCCCTGTAAAGTTCAATGACCCCTAGCGACCCCATGTGACATGTCACTTTTAGTGGAGAAGCAACCTATATGAACATGGATGGGAGGAATTTTTTGACCAATTCTGACAATCATAGATCATTTCCTCTTGGACAAGTAGCATTTTGAGTGAATGGGGTGAACATGTACATTTTGACCCCTAGTGACCTTTCCTTGACCTTTGACCTTAACGGTATGATTGACTTTTGTTCTTGTCTCATCAATGCCCACAAAATAAAACAAACCCGGTTAAAATCGGAGCATGTCTTACATTTCCCCCCTGTAAAGTTCAATGACCCCTTGTGACCCCTGTGCGACATGTGACACCTTGTGCTTTAAAACCTGAGTAGTGGTGCACATAAGAGTACTTCTGACCAAACATGGTCAACATCGGCTCGATGGTGACGGAGCTATAGGTCCCATGACAGAAGAAGAAGAAGAAGAAGAAGAAGAAACAGGACGAATACAGTATATTAGTCGTTGACACGACTAATATAAGAAACAGGACGAATACAGTATATTAGTCGTTGACACGACTAATATAAAGACACACAGGGTAAAATTTAAGACTTGCTCCGATTTTGACCGGTCATTCATGGCTCATTTTGTAGGCATTGATGAGACAAGAAAAAAAGTCAATAATTTTTTTTGGGTCAAAGGTCAAGAAAAGGTCACTAGGGGTCCTAATGTAGTAAAAATGTACATTTCGACCCCTAGTGACCTTTTTTTGACCTTTGACCCCAAAGAAATGATTGACTTTTTTGCTTGTCTTATCAATGCCTACAAAATGAGCCATGATTGGTCAATATCGGAGCATGTCTTACATTATATCCCTGTTTAGGTCAATGACCTCTAGTGATCCCATTTGACATGTCACTTTTAATCGCTGAACAGCCTATATGAACATGGATCCAAGGAATCTTTTGACCAATTCTGACAATCATAGGTCATTTCCTCTCGGACAAGTAGCATTTTGAGTGAATGGGGGTGAACATGTACATTTTGACCCCTAGTGACCTTTTTTTGACCTTTGACCTTAACAGTATGATTGACTTTTGTTCTTCTCTCATCAATGCCCACAAAATAAAACAAACCCGGTCAAAATCGGAGCATGTCTTACATTTTCCCTCTGTAAAGTTCAATGACCCCTAGTGACCCCATGTGACATGTCACTTTTAGTGGAGAAGCAACCTATATGAACATGGATAGGAGGAATTTTTTGACCAATTCTGACAATCATAGATCATTTCCTCTCGGACAAGTAGCATTTTGAGTGAATGGGGGTGAACATGTACATTTTGACCCCTAGTGACCTTTTTTTGACCTTTGACCTTAACAATATGATTGACTTTTGTTCTTCTCTCATCAATGCCCACAAAATAAAACAAACCCGGTCAAAATCGGAGCATGTCTTACATTTTCCCTCTGTAAAGTTCAATGACCCCTAGTGACCCCATGTGACATGTCACTTTTAGTGGAGAAGCAACCTATATGAACATGGATAGGAGGAATTTTTTGACCAATTCTGACAATCATAGATCATTTCCTCTCGGACAAGTAGCATTTTGAGTGAATGGGGTGAACATGTACATTTTGACCCCTAGTGACCTTTTCTTGACCTTTGACCTTAACGGTATGATTGACTTTTGTTCTTGTCTCATCAATGCCCACAAAATAAAACAAACCCGGTTAAAATCGGAGCATGTCTTACATTTTCCCCCTGTAAAGTTCAATGACCCCTTGTGACCCCTGTGCGACATGTGACACCTTGTGCTTTAAAACCTGAGTAGTGGTGCACATAAGAGTACTTCTGACTAAACATGGTCAACATCGGCTCAATGGTGACGGAGCTATAGGTCCCATGACAGAAGAAGAAGAAGAAGAAGAAGAAACAGGACGAATACAGTATATTAGTCGTTGACACGACTAATATAAAAACACAAAAGGGTAAGGATATAAACATTTATTTAATAAACCCTCGACAGATCATTTCACTGGGCTTGTGCCGAATACCCACGTGGTGTTTGACGTTTCACGTTCATGTCGTCCCGCAACACATTAATGAATCGCTTTTCACATAATCATACTTTTAGCGTAGGTTCTAAGTATGGTGTGAACATACAGTAGTGGAATAACACATGTAGTATTTAGTCGTTTATGGTTCATTAACATCAATAAAAAACACTTTGAACACATTCAAAATTACCAGTAAAATCGTTCGCGTGATGTAATTTCATTACAACTGCAACAGCATTAAAGGCCTAATACATACAAAACTGATAAACTTCAACAGCTTTATGAACAATTTAATCAGTAATAAAAGTAATCCTATCATTTTTTAGAGGTCTGATTTTTTTAAAGCGCTGGTTCATCTGTTAATAGAATATAAGATCACATTTTTAGTACACACCTCTATTATGGTCATGTGTTTGGTTTGAAGCTCGCCTCCTTTCGCGTTACACTACTAAATATCCCTTAAAATGGGACCAGAATGGTGTTTGTAACATTAAGGATGACTAGTTATTGCATGGGATTATCCCCATTGAGTTTGTATAGGCGGCACCCTTCCGGCGGCACCCCTTCCGGCACCACCACTGGTCTCCAAACTTCAAACAGCTGTCCCTTTCTGTAGTATTAGCTATACCAATGCCATTTTGCGGGCAGATAGCTTGTTATAAGAGGTTTAAAATGATATACAAATTTGTTGAGATAGCTTTTGTGGTTATAAAATATTAAAGGAATATGACAGCATGAAACTAAAAAAGTGTAATAGCACCACCCTATCGGCAGGCGAGCTCATAACGCGTGACCATATACACTACGCAACAAAATTAGAGGAACAGGTGTGTATATTATGACATATAATAGACAACAGGTGTGTGTCAGGACATATAATAGACAACAGTGAGTGTCATGACATATAATAGACAACAGTGTGTGTCATGAAATATGATAGACAAAAGTGTGTGTCATGACATATAATAGACAACAGTGTGTGTCATGACATATAATAGTCAACAGTGTGTGTCATGACATATAATAGACAACAGTGTGTGTCATGACATATAATAGACAACAGTGTGTGTCATGACATATAATAGACAACAGTGTGTGTCATGACATATAATAGTCAAAAGTGTGTGTCATGACATATAATAGACAACAGTGAGTGTCATGACATATAATAGTCAAAAGTGTGTGTCAGGACATATAATAGACAACAGTGAGTGTCAGGACATATAATAGACAACAGTGTGTGTCATGACATATAATAGACAACAGTGTGTGTCATGACATATAATAGACAACAGTGTGTGTCATGAAATATAATAGACAACAGTGAGTGTCATGACATATAATAGTCAAAAGTGTGTGTCATGACATATAATAGACAACAGTGTGTGTCATGACATATAATAGACAACAGTGTGTGTCATGACATATAATAGTCAAAAGTGTGTGTCAGGACATATAATAGACAACAGTGAGTGTCATGACATATAATAGACAACAGTGTGTGTCATGACATATAATAGACAACAGTGTGTGTCATGACATATAATAGACAACAGTGTGTGTCATGAAATATAATAGACAACAGTGAGTGTCATGACATATAATAGTCAAAAGTGTGTGTCATGACATATAATAGACAACAGTGTGTGTCATGACATATAATAGACAACAGTGTGTGTCATGACAAATAATAGACAACAGTGCGTGTCATGACATACAATAGACAACAGTGTGTGTCATGACATATAATAGACAACAGTGTGTGTCATGACAAATAATAGTCAACAGTGTGTGTCATGACATACAATAGACAACAGTGTGTGTCATGACATATAATAGACAACAGTGTGTGTCATAACATATAATAGACAAAAGTGTGTGTTATGACATAGACAACAGTGTGTGTCATGACAAATAATAGGCAACAGTGTGTGTCATGACATATTATAGACAACAGTTCCTCAAAAGGTATTACACTTATGTGAAATTTGTCACAGCATCGCAGAGTCCGGTTGCAATTTACCCGAGATCATCAAGATTGGCCGGTGGGAGATTGGCCCGGAGATTGGGCGCCAGGTATATTATGTGATCTTTCCAGGGAACGCCCTCAACATCGAGAAAAAAATTGAAATAAGATTTTCTTGCAGATTTACATTTCTGATCATAAATCGTACATACATTCCAAGTTACAGGGCGATACGATTCTTAATTAGTTCAAAATCATGATTTTAGAGTGAAAATAAACTGTCGGATAATCCGACAGTTTATTATCTTCACTCTAAATTCACTCTAAAACCATGATTTTGAGGTAATTAGGAACCGTATCGCTCTGTAACTTGGAATGTATGTATGATTTATGATCAGAAATGTAAATCTGCAAGAAAATCTACTTTCTAAAAAAAATAATGAATAGAGGGCGCTCTCTGGAAAAGATCACATAATATGCCTTTAACCAATGAAAGAAGTGTCTCAGTTTCAACCAATGGCAGACGTGTTAGGGTCTGGAGGGAAAGATATACAGACTGTAACATTGTTGAAGTTGATCATTATGGAGGCGGATCCGTTATGGTTTGGGCGGGTATCTGTCTGGACTCTGGACTCTGGACGGACCTTATAATCGTGATAGCTTGTGGTGCAATAACAGGTGTGAAGTACCGCACAGACAATAGAGGTAGTGACAATCAAGTAGATAAATTCTTTTACTTAAAAGTACCCGCCGCAAATCCATGGTCCTATGATCTTTCGTAGGTAGCTGTTGCGATCAATGACGCATGATTTATTTCCACCACTTAGCCAATGAGCGTCCTCCTTATAACGGCCAACGCCCACTCTGGGCAAAATAATGTCCCGTGTATTCGCTATGGAACAAAACAAGTAGGATCTCATTGTAAATAACAGGAGAGTGCGACTATCAAAAGGGATACTAAACACGGTAGAATGGAAAATTACAGACGACAACAGTTAGTGTGTGTCATGACATAGGTCATGTGTTTTAAGCTCGCCTCCTTTCGCGTTACACACGGATTTTGGCTTTCGCGACATGATTTTAACTTTACACATTTATATTTGCTTGTGTACCCCCTGAGGTAGTAAAGGTATACATTTTTTGACTATTATATGGTTGAATTTTGCCGACCATATTGTCATTTTGATTAATATAGTGTAATCGTATCATATTTGTATCACACTAGTACAATATTAACACTAATCAAATATTGTTGAATGCATTTAAACTTTTAATGTGTAATATATGGACGCCATTTTGATTTTTAGCCGCCATCTTAGGTTCCAATCATCTGCCAAATGAGCACCCCTTCCAAAATCAATCGTTTTGACCTAATGAAGATTCGTGCAAGCTTTGGTGCTTGTATCCGGTCTGTAAACGTAATTTCGTTAAGCGATTCCACTAATACCAAATTTGTTGAGATAGCTTTTGTGGTTATAAAATATTAAAGGTATTCCTAACCAAAACTAAAAAAGTGTAATAGTACCACCCTATCGGCAGGCGAGCTCATAACGCGTGACCATATTATACACTACGCAACAAAATTAGAGGAACAGGTGTGTATATTATGACATATAATAGACAACAGGTGTGTGTCAGGACATATAATAGACAACAGTGAGTGTCATGACATATAATAGACAACAGTGTGTGTCATGACATATAATAGACAACAGTGTGTGTCATGACATATAATAGACAACAGTGTGTGTCATGACATATAATAGACAACAGTGTGTGTCATGACATATAATAGACAACAGTGTGTGTCATGACATATAATAGACAAAAGTGTGTGTCATGACATATAATAGACAAAAGTGTGTGTTATGACATAGTCAAAAGTGTGTGTCATGACATATAATAGACAACAGTGAGTGTCATGACAAATAATAGACAACAGTGTGTGTCATGACATATAATAGACAACAGTGTGTGTCATGACATATAATAGACAACAGTGAGTGTCATGACATATAATAGACAACAGTGTGTGTCATGACATATAATAGACAACAGTGTGTGTCATGACATATAATAGACAACAGTGTGTGTCATGACATATAATAGACAACAGTGTGTGTCATGACATATAATAGACAACAGTGTGTGTCATGACATATAATAGACAACAGTGTGTGTCATGACATATAATAGACAACAGTGTGTGTCATGACATATAATAGTCAAAAGTGTGTGTCATGACATATAATAGACAACAGTGAGTGTCATGACATATAATAGACAACAGTGTGTGTCATGACATATAATAGACAACAGTGTGTGTCATGACATATAATAGACAACAGTGTGTGTCATGACATATAATAGACAAAAGTGTGTGTCATGACATATAATAGACAACAGTGTGTGTCATGACATATAATAGACAACAGTGTGTGTCATGACATATAATAGACAACAGTGTGTGTCATGACATATAATAGACAACAGTGTGTGTCATGACATATAATAGTCAAAAGTGTGTGTCATGACATATAATAGACAACAGTGTGTGTCATGACATATAATAGACAACAGTGAGTGTCATGACATATAATAGTCAAAAGTGTGTGTCATGACATATAATAGACAACAGTGTGTGTCATGACATATAATAGACAACAGTGTGTGTCATGACATATAATAGTCAAAAGTGTGTCATGACATTAATAGTCAAAAGTGTGTGTCATGACATAATAGACAACAGTGAGTGTCATGACATATAATAGACAACAGTGTGTGTCATGAAATATAATAGACAACAGAGTGTGTCATAACATATCATAGACAAAAGTGTGTGTTATGACATAGACAACAGTGTGTGTCATGACAAAAAATAGTCAAAAGTGTGTGTCATGACATGCAATAGACAACAGTGTGTGTCATGACATATAATAGAAAACAGTGTGTGTCATGACATATAATAGACAACAGTGTATGTCATGACAAATAATAGTCAACAGTGTGTGCCATGACATATAATAGGCAACAGTGTGTCATGACATATTATAGAAAACAGTGTGTGTCATGACATATAATAGTCAACACTGTGTGTTATGACATATAATAGAAATAGTGTGTGTCATGACATATAATAGACAACAGTGTGTGTCATGACATATAATAGACAACTGTGTGTGTCATTACATATAGCAGACAACAGTGTGTCATGACATACAATAGACAACATTTTCTGAAGGGGAATTGCATGAGGAAACCAAATATGCCATTAAAATTATAGAACGACTAAGAACTAAAATGGTATGATCGGAAATGTTCGGAAAAATTTCAGAGTGTTTTAATTTTTAATTTGAGATCCATATATTTGTTACTTTACATATTTGAATTCCTCATGAAATTACCCATTAGATGATATATAGTTGTCAAAGTTACTACGTCGGTATGGTAATGGCAATTTTTATTTTATATATTTTTAGAATTTTCAGAAATATTTGTTTAAACTGCATTTCTGAATTCCTCTAGTTACAAGCTTTCCAAAAATGTATACTTTTGCTATCATATTCATAGGTTGAAAATTGAGGCTGATTATTCATGTTGACTGTGTAGCGAATAGGAAGAAAGCTGATGATCATGGTCTTATCCATAATTAATTAGTTGTTACAAATAGTTGACAAGTCTGTTGAACCATATACTTAAAGACTACTAAATATCCTTTAAAATGGGACCAAAATGGTGTTTGTAACATTAGGGAAGACTAGTTATTGTAAAAAGAACAAAGCATTGGATTATCCCCATTGAATTTTTACAGGCGGCACCCCTTCCGGTGGCACCCCTGGTCCCCACACATCAAACAGCTGTAGCTCCATTTCTGTATTAGCTATACCAATGCCATTTTGCAGGCAGATAGCTTGTTATTAGGGCTTTAAAATGATACCAAATTTGTTGAGACAGCTTTTGTGGTCTTAAAAATATTTGAGGAAAATGACAGCATGGAACTGAAAAATGTAACAGCACCACCCTATCGGGAGGCGAGTTCATAACGCTTGACCGTGTCATGACATATAATACACAACAGTTCCTCAATAGGTATTAAAATTATGTGAAATTCGTCCGGTTGAATGAAAGCAGCTTTTCAGTTTCAACCAATGACAGACGTGATTAACACAATGTGTCCATTGACGCGTGACAAGCACACAAGTCCGAATTAAGCTTACGTAATTGTAGTGACGAAACTATCATGGATCAAGCGTTACCGCTAATTTTATTGTCCCTTCTTCTATAGTCTGTATAACATATACAATTATTCCTGTCATTTGTATGGTGGATACTATATACATCATGTGATAAGAATTATTTGGACTATTTCCCCACTATTTCACTGGAGGGGAAAAAGTTCCCATGAGGAGCTGCTAACGAACTAGTACCTTTTCATGGGAACTTTTTTCCCTGCTCGCGATCGCGGTAATTGACCTTTGACTTGATTGAAACATTGAGTAGGCCTAGATCTATTAAAGGCATATTATGTGATCTTTTCCAGAGGGCGCCCTCTATTCATTATTTTTTTTAGAAAGTAGATTTTCTTGCAGATTTACATTTCCGATCATAAATCATACATACATTCCAAGTTACAGAGCGATACGATTCCTAATTACCTCAAAATCATGGTTTTAGAGTGAATTTAGAGTGAAAAATATAAAGTGTCCAGATTCGGACAGTTTATTTTCACTCTAAAACCATGATTTTGAAGTAATTAAGAATCGTATCGCCCTGTAACTTGGAATGTATGCATGATTTATGATTAGAAATGTAAATCTGCAAGAAAATCTGCTTTCTATTTTTTTTTCGATGTTGAGGGCGTTCCCTGGAAAGATCACATAATATACCTTTAAGCAAATATGAGGGAAATGGTTTAATCCGGTCTCGGGAAAATAGTAGGCCCACGGTCTTCAGTCACCTCGGAACCATTTCCCGAATATAGAGCAGTAAATATTTGTTTTATATCACACATAAAAATATTCCACGAAGACTAGCGAAGAACTTGCCCAGGAACAAATCCAGGTCAGCCTCTAGGCCTACATGTATCGGCGCTTATTCTCCCACAGTTTCTCGAACCGTTCCATCCGATTGACAGTATATTTGATCTGCTTTTTGGTATTTGCACTGTCTACACTTCTACATCATCGAGTAATTGCTCCAATGCATCTTCACCTACTAGCTCAAATTCAAAATTCTCCATTTTGGTGATAAGCAAAACAAAAAAATAGTTCGACACGAAACATAAAGTAAACATAAGAAACATAAAGTAAACAAAAGCAGACGACACGGAACTGATCGATGGACACAAATGTCACGAATGAGTCAAAGGTCAAATCAATTGATCGCGATCTGTGGACCGCGAGCAATTTTTGGTTCGTACATGATCCTAGTGAAATTCATCCGTTTTAATACGGAATAAAGAAAAATTCACTGAATAAAATTATTTTTTTAACAAATCAACTGATTTTAATAGGATCATGTACAAAGAAGAAGAAAAAATCGCGGACCGCGATCGCGAGCCGGGGAAAAGGTTCCCATAAAAAGGTACTATTTCCGTGGCAGCTCCTTATCACAGGGAAATAGTACTTTTTATGGGAACTTTTTCTCTCCTGGGAGTTTCTTCAGTAAATCCTACCACTGCATGTCTTCAATGGGGGCTTTTAAAGAACGACCCATACACTTACACATTGAGGATTACAAATGGTAGGGTATTCTAAAGCTTGATTTCCTTTA
Source organism: Ophiura sarsii (assembly GCA_035610835.1). NCBI lineage: Eukaryota > Metazoa > Echinodermata > Ophiuroidea > Amphilepidida > Ophiuridae > Ophiura > Ophiura sarsii. The sequence continues at coordinate 59,879,083 of CM069450.1, forward strand.
GTATACCCTACCACTGCATGTCTTTAATGGGGGCTTTTTATTATGTGTGATATAATATCTTTTGTCTATCAAGTATTTCAAATGACAGACATATTTTTTTATATGTTATATAAAACAAATATTTACTGCTCTATATTCGGGAAATGGTGCAAAATAGGTGCCCTCGGTTACTGGAGACTGTGGGCCATCTATTTTCCCTCGACCTTTGGTCTCGGGAAACTAGTAGGCCCACGGTCTCCAGTTACCTCGGGGAGCTATTTTGCGCCGTTTCCCTCATGAAACGTTAATATTTGTATACTGGAACCCTGCGGTGAGGCCATTTGGCGTTGCTGTAGGTAAAATCTCGTACTGGTGCACGATAACGCTCGTCCATACATTGCACGTGCAGTCCGGGCGTGCAGCCATGGACTTCCTCGAGGATGAGCAAATGAACACGTCCTGGTTGGCAAGGTCTCCAGACCTAATCCTATATAGAGCATGCATGCATGGCAGACGGATTGCAGGTTGACATGCTCCAGATACTGTAATAGGCACTAGAAGATGCTTCGGTTGAAGAGTGGAGGAACATTTATCAGGACTCTCTAAGACAGCTGATTCTAAACATGCCTTGACGCTGTCAGGAGGAGTGTATACAAGCACTTGGAGATCATACCAGTTACTAGCCCAGGGGGGCCAGTCAAACATAATGGTGTACACACGCGTGACCAAATTTTTTCCAGACACCCCCTAAACAAGTTTTACCCTGCAAGCAAAATTACCCCCTAAACAAGTTTTTAGCGCGCTTTCCTTGCAAATTTTGACCCCTAAACAAGTTCTTGCCAGAATATGACCCCTAAACAAGTTTTGTCTATTTGCGATTATGACGCTGTAGAGACGAGTGACACACATGCATTCTCAAATTGGAAATGAGACGCTCAAAAGAAATCGCAAAAACGGGGATAACATTCTTCTGGGAACGGAGAACAAAACAAGTTACCCTAAACACGTTCGACAGGTATTTTAAGCCACCCTTTTTCTTGAAAATCAGCGTTTTTGATACCCTTAACGCGTCACTCGCGTGACGCGTCCAACACTGAAAAAACACCCCTTTTTACGCGTTTTTTTGGTCACGCCTGTGTACACTATTATGTTTGACTGGGCCCCCCGGGGTTACTAGACCCCAGATGTTGTGGCTCTTTCTTATAGGGGTGTGTGGACTATCTTGAGTCCAAGTGTTAGAACACCTTACTTTACTAGACACCTTAACAACTCAATATTGTGTGGGTAACAATTGACCATAACAAATATTACATAATTCTAAAACCTTTGAAGTACTGGTGGCTAATGCCTATAGTAATATATGTCATTTTTGAGTACTGTACATTACAAATAAAAATGCACTTAACGTCGCAGAACATTTCTAAATGGTTTTGTGTGTAAATCCTCTCCCTTGCCTAATAGTATAGAATAAATTGGTAGAATGAAAAGCAATCCTGTATCACAGTTAATTATGGTTTAGTTGTACGTACCGTTCGAAACATCCTGCAAGACGATTGATAGACCCATCCATTGGACGGCAAACATGAACAATTGCATCTTGTGAAATAATTATGCATCCAACAATGTAAGCAGAAACTTATGTTTTCAATGATGGTATTTGTATAAAGCTAAGCGACCCTGTACTATATTGATATAGAATGTATAGGCCTAATGCTTACAAAACTATACCCGCCGCAGTAATATGATGAAAAAGAAGACCTATGCGTAGATAGGATATGTATTTGTGTCCGGATATTCCATAATGACTTCCTAAATGGTATTTAAAGGGGAAATAGGAAGCTTGTGGTGAATTGATGGCAGCTTCTGGCTTGCTTTTGTTGTTCTTTTTGGGGTTAACAGCAGAACCTAAGCATCCTCAAAAATAACATGAAGGCTGTTTTTCAATGAGGTCAACGTCTGTCAACAAGAAGAGTCTTTAAAAAAGATCGCTCAGATGAGGTAGATTAAAAGCTTATTATTTAATTAATTTCAGTTAATGGCTACTTTAAACTACCTTGAATTTGGATACTGAAAATCCAATACAAGAGTTCTGAAAATCGACAAAAATATGACGTCATAACCATTGCTTCGGGACAAAATGGCGCGGTACCCCCCCCCCACCCCCCCTCCCCTCCCCCCCTCCCCCCTCCCCCCCTGCTAAAACTGTCGATATTTCTCTAATTTTAACTTAAATTGGGTTTTTTGGGAGGGGGGGGGGGGGGGGGCAAAATGGGGGATGGGGCACAAAACTTTTCCCCCAATACTTTTTCTTTTTTCCACTTGGCATTATTTCCCCAATTCTGCTTATTATTTCCCGGGAGCGGTGCTCCCTGCTCCCGCACTTTGTGCAACCCTGACCCATCACGTCCCACGTTAAGTTGCTTTAAATAAAACATGGTAACATGACGTCCTCTAGAGTTAGAATAGATGAATGCTTTGTTTTATTATTTGAAATTGCAGTACTTTTTATTTGAGTAGTACATAAATATAGAGGGTGTCAATATTATTTGAAAAAAGTCTTCTTTGAGCCAAGTGTCATTCTATATGAGAGTCATTCAAGAGAAAGATTATGCTGATACATTTTCCTTTATAGCCTACTTTGTATGAAAATGCTTGGCTTATTTGAATACTTGAAAGTATGTTTTTTCTTCCTCAACATCGTGTAGTGCTATGTATCCAGGCTATGTAAGTGAAACTGTACGTTTCTTATTCAAAACCACGCCAAAATGATTTCCCAGGGGGGGTGCGCCATGAATTTACTAAATTTAGGCAATTTGTTGGTTTCTTGCACGTAATCGAATGGAAAAAAACCCTGCTTTTAAACCACGACTCTAAAAATCCTGAAATTCATATTGAAAGATGTATTATAATTATTAGATTCAAAAACCGCGGAGGTAGGACATTCTACCAAACACCTTGTAGTATATAATGAATTAAAACCAACATTTATTTCAAAAAAACCTAATATTTGAAATATTGCGAGGATGACGATTTCGCGGATCAATCACCGGATATCGATAGTTTTGCTATGACCTTTGAAAGTTTCTGTGTGTGGACGTTTGCGTTTTCGTTGATCTTGATAGCCGGTTATCGGTCCCGAGCTGTTTACTGTTCTACGGTTCTCCAATGGGAAATAACAAGAATTTGTAGGCTACCACAGACAATAACGGTAGGATTCTAAAGTATTATTTCCCCCACCTATTTTCCTGCAAATGTGAGGGAAAACTGTAAATTGGCCCCGAACTCAACTGATGAAACGTCTCCGAATTCTGCACTCGTTTGTCCATGAATCATGATACATACAATTTAATCATGTTAAAACTGTTCGTAGTACTATATTATATTCCCTGTCATAGTCCCTTGGGCGTAATTCACGTTATTTCATCATGGGAGCGTATTTTGTTGTTGTTTGCGGGGTGCAGCGGCGTCAAAATAGTTGACAGCCGCAAACAATGTCACGCGCCGCTGGCGTTAATCACGGCGTGTGACGCACATTTGCACCACCTACGCAAGTCCAATGCGAACGTTACATGTACGTACGCAACTCGCACATACGCATGATTTGATGGAATTTATGTCCAAGGCATTATGACAGGGAGTAAATGTACTATTAGCATTAGACCCAATGGTGGCTATACTATCGTTCATGCTTCACTATATACTATAGCCACAACACCCTCTATAGACACACGACGTCGCGAAAATCACATTTTTAATTCAAGATTTTCACATCAAATATAATTTAAATCAATCAAAATGCGCTCACATGTTGTTCCTAGAACTCTTAGTAATACATTGAGTTAATTAATTTTGATCAAGCATCCTCATTTTGGGGGAAATATTGAGGAGAAAAATCGGCAGTGCTGACACTCTATGTGAATTTCGCGACGTGAACAGTCAATAGGGAGTTTTGTGACTCTAGCCTAGGTAGCCAGCTACCTAGGACAGGTCACTATTGGGACTATATTAGCATCATATAAAGCATCGACAAGGTGAGAAGCCACCTTTCCTGGTATGAATACAAATTGAGCAATGCAGCACAAAGATGATCGCGCTCGAATTAATGTTCATGCTCATGGTTGTCATGTTGTGCGCGCTTCACACAATGTACGCAAAACGCTGCTTCTTCAATTCAATGTCTTAACCCTAACCCTAGAACGTGGCAGTGGGGATGGAACGAAGAACAGGACTCAGGAGAGGGTTAAATAGAAAATGCGAAAAATTATGTCTGCTGGCCCCGGGAATTGAACCCGGGTCGGCTGTGAGGCGAGATATATCACCACTCAGCCACAGGGGGAAAGCTTCACAGGCTAAAAAAATTGGAGACCATATATACCCGTATTTTAGTGCTACATGAGATAGAACTGGTGCGCATGCAAGCCAAGTGGTGCTGTTGTGTTGTTTCTGTGATACGTAGTAGGGTTAGGGTTATTTCAATTATGAATCCGACTATAGGTTGCCCCGGTCATCCGGCTATTTTAGTCATTTGCTATGGACAACAAAGCAAACAGTTTTAACATGTCACGTCAGTATCAACGCTCTACTCTGCCTCATTATACACGGCAGAGCTTGTATTCCAAAGGCGAAACAAGATTTCTCGAAATGACGTCACTTACAGAAGGCATTGATTTGATGTCACTGTTTGTGCGTGAAACTCTCAGTGTTGATTGATTGATTTTGATCGTTCAATCGATCAATCGTCTTATCAATCAATCAATCACCGAGAGTTTCACGCACAAACAGTGATGTCAAATCAATGCCTATTGTAAGTGACGTCATTTTGAGAAATCTTGTTTGGTGGTTGGAATACAAGCTAACCTTTATGCACTTATCAATTGCAAGCCCGGCCGTTGTACCCACTTTAGCCAAAGATAAATCTTAGCACAGTAAGGGACGCACCATTTGATTTTCAGGTGGGGGGGGCAATGGGCATGGAAGTTGGGGTCGGGCGGATTTGGGTTTTTTCGCCACCGAAGTAGTAGTGACATTTTTATTTTCGCCGCCGAATGCTGCAATTTTTTTTTTTGGGGGGGGGGGGGGCAAAGGTGGCAAAGTTTTTTGGGTTTTTTAAGTTTTACTGTTTTTCTTTATATTGAGTTGGGTGAGTCATCTTTTTTTTTACTCAGCAGTGGTTCATCTTTTTTTTCCTGGTTGGTGGGCAAAGTTTTGTTTTTTCCTGGATAGTGGGCAAAGTTTTTAAAAATAAAAAAAAATCCCATGCACCAGTACCCCCCCCCCCTAAGTATCTAAATGGTGCATCCCTAAGCACTCATAAATGTAATGCTAAACTCATGTTTGATGTCCAGTTTTTGCTAGAATCTTGAATTTGCACCTCCTTCGTGTATAAGAGATGATATAATGGGTATTTATAAATAAAGTCTGGGGCAGGTTGTTTATCTATATCTAATGTATTTGGCAGCTTCTGATAAAAAAAAATTAAAAAACATATATTTTCACCATAAAAAAATATCTCTAAAAAATAAAAACGTGCATTTTTTATGGGTCGGCCATGTTTGGGCATTTACAGTATTATGCATTGAGAATTTTCTTTTTTTTCCCAATATTTTTTTGCCAAGTTAGATTCTCAATGATAAAATTGGATGGATTTTTTTCGCATGATACACAAATATATTGGTTTCGCTATGAGTTTTGAAAATATTGTGCTCGACTTTGTCTCGCAATTTTTTTTTAAAACTCATAGCTCGAATGCTCAATCCATCCAACTTTATATCAAACAAACCTCGTATTTTTGTGGCCTATACCAGTGTATTAAAAGCATAATTATAATTTATAAAATGGGACTTTTTAATTTGTTGCTCTTACATATTGTGGGGATTTCCAAGATGCCAATTATCAACCATAATCGATAGAAGCAAACAATTCTCGATCAATTTGCGCATGTGTTTTGCGTGTACAAGCCATGAACGCACTGAAGCAATTCATGTGCAGGGGTGAGTGTGTTGTACTTGTGCATGTTTCTGAGATGCATATTGTTGATAGTAATAATAATAATAATAATAATAATAATAATAATAACCATATTTGTATAGCGCCTAACATCGAGATCCCTAAGCGCTTTAACATAAAACATAATAACAAACAAATACATGGATATGGACTACAATTAAAAAGCTATTGTGAACAAATGAGTCTTTAAGGTAAGGACAGGGATTTTGCGCTTTTTAAAAGCACTAAAAGTGCTGCTTGATTTGGGAAAAAGTGCTTTTTGAAGCAAAAGGTGCTTTTTTAGTTAAAAGGTGCTTTTTTCACCAAAATTATGCCATTATGCGTTAAAAATAAATCCAAAAGCACGATTATATTGCATGTTTCCATGTTGACATTTCTTTTTTCGTTGTCAAAGCCATCATTTTTCATTCAAAACTACATTCAAACTATACTAAGTGCAGCCACAGTTATGTAACTTGTTGATTTTTAGGTAAATGGGCATTATTTGTTAAACATTTAGACAATTTTTGAAAAAACATGCTGTGTGATGAAAAAGCTTTTTTGAGCAAAAAGTGCTTTTTTGGGCAAAAGGTGCTTTTTTTGGTGCTTTTGCGCTTTTGAGCATTTTCCCTGTCCCTACTTTAAGGATTTCTTAAACTGAAATATAGTACCAGTAGAACAGTCAATATAATTTAAAGTATGCGGTTCTTGTTTAAATAACAATAAATGAAACTAATAATTGGTGGTTTGCAAAATTAACAAACAATTACAAATACATTTATAACCAGTGGTGTAACTAGGGTCTCGACTCTCAAATTTGTTGGATGGGGGGGGCGGGGGGCATTACCAACAACTAACCAGCCCCAGTGCCACAAATGGCCACGGTGCAGTCCGTCTGTTGTAAGCTGGCGCGGCACTTTTTCGATGAAATAATGGCCCCAGGTTACATAGTTGGCCGAGTAAAGTATGGTTTCGCACTGGTAGGGTGTTCGTCTCTCAACCAAGAGGTTGTGGGTTCAGCCCTGTGGGCGTGGCTACTCTTTTTGTCCGTGATTTTTGTCGTTGACAAACATTTCCTTGGAAAATGTGGGTAGGAGGTTAGGGTTAATTGAAAGAGTTTTTAATTTCAGTCTTGAGATTATGCTTGAAGGTTATGAATGATACTGTTGTTGGATCTTAAAGTGGATGGAATGGAGTGTGTTATTCCATAGCGTTGGGCCTAGTTGGGCCAGCCACATCAAATGAGATACATGTAACTCCAATGCATGGCTGGCTGGCACAACAAGACAGGTTTTTTCTGTGGCAGATCGTTGTCATCAAATCTGTCCCATTCATCAAATCTGTTGGCAAAATCAGAGTACATACGAGCTTCCGTCGGTACTCGGTACATTTGCGATTTTGACCATGCAATTTTTTTCGGCCGGTTTTGAGAAAAACATCATCGCTACCCCCACCCACTTATCAAGATTTCAGCTGCTGGCGGGAAAAAATTGTGCAAGTTTTACAATTTTTATTTTTGAGTCTGTAAAAAAGATTGTCAGTGGCTTGTCGCCTTGTCGGCAATCGGGACCTCTACACCCACCCCCCCCCCCCCCCCACACCCCCCCCCCCCCATTTAAAACTGACCTGAGAACAGGGTTTTGTTGGTCCCCGAATTATAGATCTCTGCTTGGTATGGTATGTAGTTTAGGTGCATGGCACACATCAAATCATACTGGGGTAAGGTACAGCTTGACTTATGTATGTAGGTCAAGTTTGTTGGTTCAATTCCATCACCAGTAAATTGTATGTGCCTGTCTGTACTTACACTGGATACCTATCTATAAGTATACCTTTTTAACTATACTATCAATGAGCAAATGCTATTGCTTGAACCTTTGATCAATAAGTTATATTTTGTTTTTGACTTATTTTCCCGATTTAATCTTAACCCTAATTCTATAACAGTGTTATCAGGGCCTGATAACACCACACGGCAACAGATTTTTTTTTACCCTCTGAGAAAATTCACCGGAAAGGTCACCCCGACCCCCCAGGATACCTCCTGCACCAAAGCCAATCTCCATTCCACTACACCACGGCTGCCAATGCTATTCGGCTCAGTATATTCGCTTCGTAATATAGCCTGGGTCCATTTTGCCATTTTAATACTAAATTGCCCATCATCAAACCAGACAAGGGGCGAATTGCCATTTAGATGGGAATTAAGTAAATCCCTTAGATTTTTCAAATAGGCACAATTCACCCAAAGTCAAAGGGGAGGGGATGGGATCCCTTACCCGTTCCTATGAGCGTGTTTCTACTGGGCCACTACAAAGTTAACAGTAATTTTTAATGGTACGTTTTAACGCTAACTTTTTAATCCCCTTGATTCTACTTGCGAAAAGGTACCGCTAAGTTGATTGACCCTAGTCGATGGGCCACGACATTTGACCTTTTGTTATACCAAACAATGCTGCCCCACCTGAAGAAGACTGCCTCACAATGGGTAGAATCCAGCGTGTACCTGTATACGTCGGGGTCACAGAACAGAACTTTACTTTTACGGGTAGCTGTTCTACTGGAAAAGTTACCGTTAATTACAGGTAACAAACTTGGTTTGTAAAGATTTTTGCGGTTTCAAAACTTACCATTAATTACCATTATCTGGCTGTTTCTACTGGACAACTTAACGGTAATTACCGGGCGTCAGTTCCCCCAGTAGAAACACGCTCTATGATTACCTTGATGAAAGTCACTGAAGATACGTGATGCCAACGTCCGACATAACATGTATCGCATCGCAAAATGCGACACAAAACAGCACTGTTTGCGACGCAACTGTAAAGTGGCGTCGCATATTTTGGGATGCAGTATTTTGACTAAGAAGTACTTGTTGGAGATATTCAGTTAATTATAACTTAATCATGGAGTTATTAATAATAACGCCTTGTTATAAATTAGTAAAAATAATATTTATGTGCGCTATTTTATTGCCTATAAAAACTGCGACACACAATTTAGGAATTGCTACATAAGTCAAAAAGTGTGTAGCAGTTTTTGCTACGCAAAAATAAAGCCGAACATCTGACGTTGCGTGATGCACTGCATGCTAAAAGTGTTTGGATGGTTAAAGGTAGATAACCCGATCACATTCCGATTTTCAACTTGAAGTTTTCTATTCTACATGAAAGGTCATCCTTAAAAAAGTCGTGTTCCAAAGTTTGAGTTGCATAGCTCTAATGGTTCTTATTTTACACGCACAAGATGCTGTGAACTGTACCCATTGAGTAGTACACAAACTATATCGGTGGTATACCACCATTCGCGGTAATTCGACGTTATTTCATCGATTTCTCCGTAATTATACCGATTTAGGCTGTCAAATTTCAGTATGATGATGAGAAAAATACGAGCTTTCATATGATATGAAAATCTCCGTATGTTTGAAATAATTCTGTGTTACGAAAATGTGATCGGGTCATCTACCTTTAAAAGTGTTTGGATGGTTAAAGGTGTATGTTCCCATCACTTTTTGGGGGCTATGATGGTTTTTTCACATCAAGATATTTTGATATCAGAGGAATCCCCATATTTTTCTCTTTATGTCTGTAAAATCTTAGAGGCCAGAAATGTTCCATTTAAAAATTATAGGCTAAAATGTGGGGAGGGGGGTACTCGAATTTGAAGAGGGTAGGGGTGTGTGACTGGGCATTCTCAAAACAGGGGCTTACCTAACTGACACATCCTGAATTGGGGGTCTTGGCGAACGGCCCAAGTTGAAAACATTTTCCTCCCAATTGGGTGTATTTAAAGTAAATTAGGGCAAATTGGGCTAAATTTACCAAAATTGGGTGTATTTGGGGGCAACTCGGCGCTAGAGTTTGGATTGTATAGCTTGTGGAACGACTTATCAGTGAAATGAGATGCTTAATGAGCGGCGACAGGTCGAGAAAAGGGGGTCTTTGTCCCCGCACATACACGTATGGCCAATATACGTGAGTTCCTCCGTAAGAAACTATTTTTTTTCTTCTAAATCTACCTTATTAATATTATAAAAGAAATCATAAGTTAACAAAATAACAAAAATCTAACACAGAGGTAGAGAACGGAGTTGGAAATGGCATATGGCTCATTCCATGAAGTTGGGGCATATTATGTGACATCCAAGTGAAATTTTCAAAATGGATATTTTCCAACTCTTTCTTCTTTTTTAGGTTCTACATTTACCAAAGTCCAATGTAGAACTTTTCATTTTAATGTAACATTTGGTGTAAAATAACCGCACATGTTCAACAGTTGGATGACATTTCCAAAAATCCTGATGCTACATGGACACCATTTCTCATTTCCATATCATTTTCTAATAAAATAGCTTAAGATGTGGGCCAAGTTTCTATACCTCAATTAACTACTTGGAACCACAAATACATGAAAAGAAACCAGATTTGTCTAGGTTGAACATAACTTAACGAACAAGACATCGTAGATTAACTGTTTTATGTAAAAACTCATTGAAAAGTGACTCTTTATTTTGCAATTTGTATAATGAATTTAAATAAAGTACATATCAATATTTGTTTGATGTAAAGTACTCTATAAACCATGCACATTGATTACATTATAGTCATAAAGTAAGTATATGAAGTATTATTTACCTGTATAATGTTATAAAATGCACTACCGATGCTACATGGACACCCGCGTCTTGTAACATTGTTAATGATAAGACTATTCATACTGTTACAATTATTTGAGTGTGAATGGTTTGTCTACTTGTTCATCATATCAAGTAGATACACAGAGTGAATTGCTTGAAATTTATCTAAACACTGTTCATGTAAAATTTACCTTTTCTGTGTACTCAAGTATTACGATGCTACATGGACACCGTGCCCTAAAATATTTGGAACAGCTTGAACAGGTGCATCTTTTTCAGATCAATAGAGAGGATGTACTATGATGTTAACTTTTTATGTTATAAGCACACGATAAAATTAATAACATGGATTGTAAAACTACAAATTACACAAAAAGATAACCTGCCATGAAGCATAAAACATAATTACCTATGATACACATTCACCATTTCTTACAATTACACAATAACAATACACCATTGATCAAAGAAACTTAAGATGTCCACTGAAACAAACTTCATGCAGTGTTGTTCTTAAAGTACCCTTTGTGATCTTAGTCTCTTTGCTTGTTTCTGATTGAATCATCCTCTATTAATGATAAGATGATTGAAAAGTTTGATCACTTAAAAAGTCAGTTGGCAAAAAAATAATTTAATTGCCATGATGGATTTCTTTGGAAAGGTACTAGTTTTTGAAAATGATGGGTTCCTTGTCTTCATCTCCATAAATTCCAGGATGATAGAACTGTCTTCTGAATTAATGTCAAGAACCTGCAAAGCAAAACAAAATAAACCCTATGGCTTAGTATCTTCATGGAACATTGTGTATTGATATTGGAGTAGATTATTTATTCATGTTGCACTTTTTGTGTTGCAGGAAAATATTTATATTAAAATCATGCTGGAGTATTTTATTTATTATTCATTTAACATGAAAAAGAATAGCAAAGGATAGAGAACTTAAATGATTTACAATTATTTGTTTTATTTATAGTAAATAAAACTAAAATAAGGGAATGTTTATTGTGAATTCAGTGACATGCTAATGGAAATGGTGTCCATGTAGCATTGTGTATTAATATATTTCATTAGATATACATCTCTCATAATATGCCTTTTTTTCTGTAAAGTGTTGTAAAATGTAGGCAATGTTTTGAATGTTTTGGGTGATGGATAATTTCGAATGGGGTAATTGTTTTAGTCTAATTAGGCAAATTTTATGAAATGCTACATGGACATGGTGTCCATGTAGCATCGTATTGGTAAGCTATATTATTAGCATTAAAAGAGCAAAAACTAATTCATTATTAACTTCAAAGTTTATTAATGATGTGATTCTGCAAAAAAAATACAATTTCAACGAACTATAACGATACCCAATGCAAAATATTGCCCATGCTATGCCCGATGCTACATGGACGCCAAATTATTATGGCGTCCGTGACTCAAAATTAATATCATAACATGAAAAGAAATTCTGATTCAGTGTTTCCCTTTCAATAAAAATGCATTAATAAATACAGACATACAAGCAACATTAAGAAATAATTACAATCGCACTTACCATTCACAAAACTATCCAATGTTTACATTTTGATGCTACATAAAAGTCCCGATGCTACCATTGGACACCAGCGACTAAAACCTTGATAAAACTAGCCCACATGTGGCAAATTCCAAACAAACCTGATAGCTATTGACCTCTATCCTTACAAAAGAAATATGGAATGTTTTATTTATCTCCAGGGGGGGATTCCCACAAATTGCATAGGATGTTTATCACGATGCTACATTTTATGGTAAGGACACCATGCGCACGGCACGGTATACTTTTTCATGAATATATGGAATGGTCTTCATGAAATTTATTCTCATTTGCAATAGTTTTCAATTGATAAATGCTCTTAATTTTGGAAAATAATTTAAAAATGTATGATAGAGAACTACCCCCATTCAGCAATGAAAACTCCCGATGCTACACGTGTATATTTTGTGGACACCGTGCGTAGCATCGGAAAGGCAATTTTCATGTTGCTTGGGTGAAAAATCAGTCCAGCGTGACGAGGTGTTTTGGTCAGTAAACTATGAATACATGTATCTTTTATTAATCAAATCGATTTCCAAGCAATTCTATGATAGTTTTGCTTACATAAAACTCATATTAATTGTTGTGTTTTCCATGTCACGTTTTTTAGCAAAAATGGTCTTGGACACCACCTAATTTTTTATTTTTTTCTTCTTCAAGGAAGAATCGATTTTTTTTTTTTTTTCATGGCTCAATACTATAACCTAGTACTGTTTTTGGACACTAATTTTTTTTGATATACACATAGAATAAAACAGTTTATAAGCTGCCTAAAGTACCAAATTCTGCTATTTTAACAAATGCCCCAACTTCATGGAATGAGCCATATGGTAAATGGTAGCCATACATGGTAGTGAATAACAAACCGAGAATGAATGAGCTGAAGAGCTCTCATCTCACTCGCTAGCTACGCGAGTGATTACGTAACAAAGTGTTTCGTATTGAGTGATTGAATGCACTCGAAACATGCGTTCGATAACGAAAAGAAATGATAATGCTGTGGGGTAATTCTCTATCTCTAGTTCACTTGATATTATTTTTTGATTTTAAAAGAAATCTATAATTTCCCTGCAAGGAATAGATAGCTTCCTGAAATTTCCTTTTTGCTCTACCAGACATGGTTGTTGGATGGGTTGTAGTTAGGACAATATTCTCACCGGTAATAAATAAAGCAAAGCAAAATATTTTTGACACTTTGACATTTGAATTGTTACCCTACATAGTCAGATGGGTTATTATGTTTTTCATTAAAGGGGTGTCAGTCAGGGATGTAGCTACGCCAGGCGGGCCCGCCTGCCTATTGGGCTGGCCGCCTGGCACTCTAAAAAATAAAAATAAAAATAAAATAAAAAATTAAAACTATTTGTGGATAAAATCATTAAACTGCCTCATAAAACAAGAAATGGTGTGGCAGGAACCTCAAAGTGCATTAAAAAAGCCTAAAAACATCCCGGCCCCTGAGCCGCGAGAATATTGAGCCCGTTCGGTCGCTTCTGTAAGTTAATAGTTTTATTTTGCAAAATATGTGTTAATCATATGGGACCCAGGCCCAAACAAATAGTCTGAACAAGTTTAACAGGATATTTTTTTTCATGTTTGTACATGTTTGCACACATAAGTCAATGGGGGAAAATGACCAGTAATACTTATTAATTATACCATTTGTAACCTGGGTACCCAACAAGTTCTCACCCCTGTGGTAAATTGATAGTTCTATTTTTTATGCACAGTCAATGAGGGGGAGCTGACATGCGGGGGAACATTTCGTCAGCCGCAGGCCTGGTATCAGCTGCATAACAATTTCTTGGATCATTCATAGGTTCATCCATGTATGGCCAGAAAATATGGGACAAGAGATGAATAAAGTTACTAACTAGGGATATCAATAGCTTTCTATTCATCTACTTGCTTAGATAGACCATGCAATTTAGTCTTGGTTCAAGCGATGGTAAGGCTTAAAATTGGTTTCCTTTCCCTCGTCCTCCTGAGACGTGTTTATAACACTGCTACCTAAGAGGGGGGGGGGGGGGGGGTAATGTGGGGGACATTAAAAAGGTCATACTGGTTCTTTCTAGTGATAAAAATGCCAATTTTGCGCGCCTCGCACATATTAGTTTCAACTTTCAATGTTTCAATATTATAATGGATCTCGAACCACCTTATAATTCTTCTTGCTGAATGCTGAATCTTTGCCTTAAAAATGACGAAAACCCATGAGCTTCAAGGGGATTTAAAAAATTTAAAAAAATTAAATTGTTGAAAAATCACCCACACTTCTTGATTTTGAGGGGGGAAATCAATTTAACATAAACACCCGGCCGAATGACCCTACCTGAGAGGTCTGTTTGCCTATAGAACTTTTTCTGTTGCCTAATGGTATCTAGTGTAAGTAAGTACAGGGCACAGGCACGTAAAACTTACTGGTGATGGAATCGAACCACCGAACCTGACCTACAGAATAGGTCAAGCCGTACCTTACCCCAGTGTTGGTTTGATGTGTACCATGCACCTACACTACAATAGAAACATTTTAGGGGAATTTTGTTTTACAAAATTTACATTAAAAAAAATGAAGTTTGTTGCAAATTGTTGAAATTTCACCCACCCACAATTCTTTATTTTTTTAGAAAAAACAACAACAAAAACCCACCTGACCAAATGACCCTACCCAGGGTCAGAATTTCGTTTAAAGGTTGCGAGAATCCATTTACATTCCTGCAAAGGATTTTGTGAGAATCTATGGATTCTCCTCCATTCAAATTATGTGTAGACAGAATATCTCTACGAGAATCAACTTGGATTCTCGCAACTTTACCAGCCGGAATCTTTGCGAGAATTCTGACTATGCTACCTGCCATGGTTTTAGTTACGGAGTCGGAGGGAGATTTAGATAATATTTTTAAATCTCGCTCCAATGAAACTGACTTGAATTTTGACCGATTCCTGCTATTTGTTTCAGTTAAGTTTATGTTAAGCTAAAACCAGGCATACATTCTTTGGACATGAAACTTAATTTAAAAATGATATCTGAAGCAAAATTTTGATTAATTTGACCTATCAAAATAAAGTTGACAAATATTGATGAAAATACTTGATAGAAGCATGTAGACTGATATTGGGTTCGATCATGATTTTAGGAATAATTTAGATACCTTTTCGAACCATTGTGTTTGAGCTCTGTAGCTTTCGAGGTCATCACAACCCTTTCATTCAGCGTAGTGTTTAACACTCAACCCAGACACCGGCTACGACCTACCCACCATCTATGGTGACCTGCTGTCAAGTGATTGCCCAAAAGGTGGTCATGTGACAAGTGGAGGGAAGTAAACACTACGCTGAATGAGGGGTCATGATGACCTCGAAAGCTACGGAGCTCAAACACAATACTTGATGGCTCAATTGAATGGGTTCCATTCATAGTTTTATGTAGATACATGTATGTAATGTAGCCTTATCTGATGTGTACTGTAAAAAACTGTCAAAGCTAAGCTAAACCAAAAAAGACAGAAAATAGTGGTTGGACTGCGCTAGTAGGAAAGGCCTAGCTCTGACACATAGCCCTAAGGCCAAAAAAAACCCCAGTTTCTCGTCCGGGCTTTTTGAAAAAAGGAAGGAGGAGGCCCTTTTTTTTCTTCTTTTTTTCTTTCAAAATGGCGGATCCAAAATGGCGGACTGATTTTCCAACAACAAAAAAACTTCCGCTTTCGACCTGCTGTTCTAACACCTTTTTCAGACTTGTATTGGCTACAACTTTGTTTAAAAAAAAGAAAGACAAAATACAGGTTTTAAAAAAAAAAAGGAGGCGGCTGGCAAAAGGAAGCGGGCAGGGACGAAAAACTGGTATTTTTTTTATTTGGCCTAATGAACCCATTCAACTGGACGTCAGATATTTTTATCAATATTATTCAACTATTCTGAATAAAAATAGCCAAACTTGCTTCAATTCAGATATCATATTTAATTTTTAAATAATATGTATGCCTTGGTTAAATAGCCTTGATCTTTTTCAATTTCCAAGAAAAACTTTCTTGAATTTGGATCGCCCTAGCTACATGTACAAAAACTAGCATAGACAGTGTCGGCATCATTTTTTTTTGCTGATAGCCGGAATAGGGCGATCCAAATTCAAGCCATTATTTCTTGGAAATTGAAATAGGTTGAGATTATGAGATCTGAAGCAAAGGTTTGACAAATTTAGTCAGAAAAGTTGAAAAAATTGATGAAAATATCTGAAGCTGACAGCTGATGACTCGGATGCTTTCATTCCATGATTGCCCAATTCCCGCTACATAAACTAACTCAACTGTACAGTAAATTTATGACGCTGACTGTCTAAGCCTATGCAAGTTTTCGTCTGGTAGGAGTGCGCAATTGACGGAATATTAGTACTGTGTGCAGGGAGCATGTCTCTTGTGACTGGCAGTAGCAGGGCAAAACAAGCAAGTAAACAATAAACAGAACAGGGATTGGTATCAGTGGCGGATCCAGGATTAAAATTTACGGGGGGGCTGACACCAAATTTTTTTGGCCGTCAGCTCGTGAAATTCTGCTAAGTGTGTGGGGGGGGGGGGGGGGGGTAGCGATGTGGTGGACCCAAAACCGGCAAAAAAAAATTGCAGGGTACAAGTGGCAAATGTACCGACGAACATACCTATATCTCTGAAAAAGGCAAAGTGCTACAAAAAAAAAGGTATATTGTCAAATTTTACGGGGGGGGGGGGGGGGGGGGGGGGGGGGTGCGTACACAAAAAAGGTAAATTTTACGGGATGATCCCCTACTCTTTACGAAGGAATCTGTGACCTTTTAACGTGCTCGAATGTTGCTCTTCCGATGCACGAGACCACCATTTCTACGTGACTTCTGAACCACGAGGCAATTGAGACTAAGTACCTTGCCCAAGGATACAAACATGTTGGTCGTAGTGGGGCTCGAACTCACAACCTTTGCATCGTGAGACCTGCGATCTATCCACTAGACCACACATGCTCAACTTGCTCGACTTGATTTGTTGTACTAGAGTGAAACTGTAAATAAAGGCCTATAACGTTGTAGGCCTTTATTTTATTTTAACTCTGAGACTGAAGAAAGTTTAATATTTAAAAATAAAAAATAGGCCTAGGCTAGACTGTAGTTAGTAGTAAAACAAAAATTTGTTGATCACAGTGTATACGATTCCCCAGCTTCCCATGCGACTGGTGCATATCCATGTCATTTGCAATGGCAAGGGCGCAGTAAACCCGGAAGATGTGACGTACTTGTAAACAAATGAAATAGGTAATTGACCAATTGCGGGCCCTAATCAACAAGACCCCAAACCATGTTGCGACTGGTTTGGAATGCACTGCATGCAAGGAAAACGCTCAACCTTTGTAATGATCGCGAGCGTACGGATCATGACGCTAGCCTATGATTGACAAATTTTTGTTTTGAATAACACATAGCCTAGGGAGGCTAGGGTACATGTAACATGAGTGGTTTGGACTGCAGTATAAATAAGACTAAGACTAAGACTAAGACTCATAAACATAAGAGTACTATTAATTACCATTATTAGACTAATAAAACTACATGTAGGAGATGCCCAATTTTGGTATAGATGAGGGATCATGTTTCTTGTGACTAGCAGGGAAAAACAAATTTGCAAACCAACAAACCAATAAGGTTCTGCCGTACCGAGTCGAGCGAATAAATTACTTTTTCCGAATTCTGCATACATATCATTTATGTCACACACACAGCCATCGTAATCATGAGACATGAGTCTCTAGACTGTTTCAATATCATCCTCATCATGCTCACGGATCACGCTACGCTGGCCATTGGGGTAATATTTGGATTTTTGTTGCTGAACAAAGCACTAAACCTCTCATAATGTCAACTTTTGACGTTGTAATCGTAATCAACACCTGATTTAGTTCGCTGCTCTCGCTGTTTTGTTGTTGCAGATATCAGAATAACCTGATGACTTTTCGTGACCTAATCGATAAGTTTTTACGAAGTTTTGCCAGTTGCTCTAACTTTGATATTGCGCAATACAGCTCCCGTTGCAAGCAGAAAAACATGGCACTCCCCCCCTGTGATTTCCAAATCGTGCACGTTGTCGCCCTCTATAGTTTTATACGAGAAATATTACGTTTAATGGCGCTTGTATTAAAGGTAGATGACCCGATCACATTTTCGTAACACAGAATTATTTCAAACATACGGAGATTTTCATATCATATGAAAGCTCGTATTTTTCTCATCATCATACTGAAATTTGACGGCCTAATTCGGTATAATGACAGAGAAATCGACGAAATAGCGTTGAATTACCGCGAATGGTGGTTACCACCGATATAGTTTGTGTATACTCAATGGGTACAGTTCACAGCATCTTGTGCGTCTAAAATAAGAACCATAATAGCTATGCATCTCACATTTTGGGACACGACGTTTTTAAGGATGACCTTTCATGTAGAATAGAAAACTTCAAGTTGAAAATCGGAACATCTACCTTTAAAACTACAGTTTCACAATATTATTACGCGTAATCCTAAATTATGTTTGAGCCCACTTTGATTTAAAGGTTATCCTAATCCAAGGCTATCATTCTACTATTCTTTTCTTTAAATTTAATGTTTTTTTAAATAATTGCCTCACAACAATCAATAAGTCAATCAATCAATCAATTTCGCTCTGCACCGTATTGAGCACTCTGCAAGAAGAATGCTTCTTTACCAGTACCGTATATATTAAATTAAATACTATTTTTTGGCTCGGTATTGGTTCTGGTATTTGTTTTCCATTACTAATTAACAATTTTAATATAGATACATGGCTGGCGAGAAATTACCTGCTGAAAGACAAGAGTATCGTATACTATCATATTTTGTGTATTTAAACCAGTATTTTCATTATTCTCTATTAAATTATCTGTAGGTCTATTATAAAATACATTTAAAAAAGAAATCATTGGCATGACAAATACAATATATATAATAATCCAATTGAGTGCCATATTTCGTACCAGGTCATTTAGGCTAATGAAGTTAATGATGCATTTACAAGAACAGATGTTCTCACAGTGTTCTTGTTATTCAATAATAAGTATTCCTGTTCCCTTTTGTTATATATACCTGTTTTGCTGACTCTATATTATACATATTCTAACATCTCTTCAACAAAGCACGTTTTCAATGGCTACTTTATGGGTACTCGTTACCTTTCTTTTGCAAGCGAGCTCTTGTATCCTAGCTCGTGAAATCCACGAAACAATACAAAATGCATTTAATGAAATAGCTTACCCGGTAATTCATCACGATGTTGAAGACCATGATGTGCTCCGGGGAAATGTTCAAGATGTTTCCGTTCTTCTCGGTCTTAACTGCCCGAGCTGTGATAAATCATTTCAAAACGTACGTGAATTGCTCATGACCCACGGGTTAGGTGTTCTTGACAAGCGCTCCATTTTCTCCATTTATGATAAAAGTCATGTTTCTGAATCAGATGCGATGTTTGAAATATTATCATCTGCCGCGTCATTTTCTGATTTCATAGACCGCGCCCGAATTCTCCGTGTTTACATGAATCCTGGCCTATACAACTACGCTCTTCGATCCGTACTTCTGCAAGCAGAAAATGAAGAGTTTAAACAGATAGAGGTTCCGGAACTCTTCAACGTAGCTGCAAGAAATTTCTTTACCGATGAAACTATCGCCGAAGCGATACAACTGGCCCGACAAAGTATCCCAGAGAATAAGCCCGCTTCTTCGTCTCGTCCCGAAACCGGCGACGAATGGGCTCGCTTCTTTACTGATGATATTGGACTGAACGCTTTCCATCACACTACAATGTTGAAGACGATGCCCAAAGTATCCGGACATGCCCATGCAGTACTATTTATCAATGCCCGTTATAACGCTGAAAGAATTGCCGTCAATCTACCCGCTGTCAAGCCGCTTGACTTCACTAAACGCCGAATCATAATTCAGGTATGTTGATGTCAGATAGACTCCTCAATCGCCAATTTTTTGGGGTATTTCGTGATAAATTCACAGTGCATTCCATCAATGAAAAACTGGTGTGCTCTTCTTTCCAACGGTATCTCATTTGTAACAATAGCTTGTTTTAGTGCTCAGTCAATTGCTTGAGAATATGCGGAGGTCTCAATCTGAAAATGCCAAAATTAACACCATTTTGTGCTCACAAGTCAATCAACAGACGGCATAGTTGTTCTTTTGAGCGCAAAATAGTGGTGTATTTGGCACATTTTGATTAAGACCTCCAACATTCTCGTGGCTGAGCACTGAAACATGTTATTGTTATGAATGAGGTTTTGTTGGTTAGAGAAACACATCGGCTTTTCATAGATATGAAAAACAATGTGATTATATCACAAAATATCAAAGCAATTAGCGATTGAAAAAAACCCATTCCGAACGGTTTCAATATACTTAAGCGATGGACTTTATTTTTTATCTTATTTTTTTGCTTTGTGAAGTGGGATTGAAAGGGGTATCTATAAAATATAGAATCGTTAGATGGCAAGAGACGATTGTTTTAACCGTCGTAAGATTTAAGAAATCAAAAGAAACTTACCAATATAATTATACAACAATTTTAAGTTATTGAAAGATGTGGGTATAATTCATAATTTGACATTTTCATCTCTTGAGTTCAAAAGGGTTGCCAGTGACAATTTTGCCGACGGCGTTTTTTGTTTAGTTTTAAAAGTAGGAATTAATACACACATTTTAAGGGGGGGGGGGGGGGGGGGGGGGGGGGTCTAGGTTGATTGCACCAAATTTGGAAACAGATTTTCTCAATGTTACCGTGGGCTTACCCCTTAGAGTCATATCAAATTGAAGCTTAGGTAACAGCATTTCAAAAACTGCGCGCTATTTTGATCTGGTTGCTATGGTAACCAGACAAGGCCTCTGATTGGCTAAACACTGGGACAAAGATAACTAGAAAACTAAATGTTGCATGTTCACCATACCTTGGTAGATGATGTATGGGAACAATGCGCACGAATCAATGAAGCCGGATTTTTTATACGGTTGCCATGGTAACCAGGAACCGACCAATCAGGTAATTTTACGTTATAATTCACATTTGTTCATTCCCCTATTCAAGCTTATTATCCATTCCAAATATCACCCTGATACGAGGTTTAGTTTTCTAGTTATCTTTGTACCAATATTGCAAGTTTACGTGTTTTATAGTTTTGAGATATCGTGCAAAACGTATGAAAATTATCAAAATTGGCTCGAAAAAAAGTTGACATTTTGGATAAAAATAGTTGCTCAATTATGGAGGAGCATGAATTTAGACACATTTTGAGCCATTTTGGGTGAAAATAGCAATTATATTAGCATTTTTATGGATTTTTAAAGATAAATGGCTTAAAAATAGCCGAGTAAGAAAAATAAAGAAATACATAAGGAATTACGTTGACTTTAAAATTTCGATGATTAATGATGTGTAATTGATTTTTTTAATATTTTAATAAATAAATTTAATCAAATGTTACAATTATTTGATCCAAAAATAATTAAAACTGAAAATGCTTAAAATCGCAGGGTGAGCGTTTTCTACATACAAATGTATACAAAATACCACCGATATTTTGAGACACCCGAAACTCAATTGACCATAACATCAGAACCAAAAATCCAATTGACCTCAAACAAAAAGCATTTTAAAGCAGAGACTTAGCAGTTTTCTACTGTGCTAATATTTTTGTCTGAAGCACTGAATTTTAATATCTGACCAACCTAGAACCCCCTTAAGTAATAGTACAAGTCTAGATTCAAAATCCAGTCCTCAAAAAAATAACTTACCAGGTAATCAATACGCACATAACTCTAAAAGTATAGGTCCAACTTACTAATACTAACTTACACATGTATGGAATGTTACTCCTTAATACTCCGAACCACTTTTTCTCTCCGTCTTTCTATATTATCTATAACCTTATCTTCCCTCAGCGTGCTCAGAGTGAATTAAAAGGGTGATTTTTCCTTGGTTGTAATACAATTAATGGGTTTCTGAAATGTGGATCATCTGGAAAGATGACACTCAGTCAGTTGTCTTCTCGAACTTTATCGCCTTTATGCTAATTTTATTTGATGTGCTTGCTTCGGGAGAGTAACTATACTAATTAATATACAATAATGACAATAAATAAGCATTAAACGCTGATATGGTCAATAATTGATCCTCATGTCGCATTATGGCGCTTATATATAGGCACATGTTTCGCGGAAATGGAAAATAAATAGTCAGTATGCTTTAACCACTTTGGTGACATTTAACCTACAAAGGATGGCTATGCTCCGCATTTGTCGTCATACACCGGTGAAAAGCGATTAACAATCAGACCAGACTATATGGAATTGCAAGACGACACTAGGGATCTTGAACATCTTCACTCTGTCAGTGAATTGCGTACCATACATGGGAACCTCAAAGACGCTATTCGACGTGGGAGTTTTACCGACGTAAGTATGCTGATCCATAAAGTGATAATGATTGGGTTGAATGCAAATGGTTAAAGAAAGGTTGGAGTCAGGCTCAAGATTGAGCTCGGACTTACGTGCGCTTTTGCAATGGATTTTGATCTTTCATGTCAATATCATCCCACGGTCCACCACGGAACCCCGGGCACGGAACATTCTAATACTAGTGATATCGACTTTTTCAGTAAAATAAACCACCCATCAATGCTACTAGCCACCTCCTCCAGCCAGCTAAACAAACACATCTCTCACGTGTGGGCATAAGGGACAATAGGGCAACAAAAATAATTGTTGTGTTGCCCTCAAGTGCCAAAAATCTTAAAGTTTGGTCGGTCGGTCTATTTTCATTTTCTTTTTTCTTTTTTCTGACAAATATTACTGACAGACTGTGGTTCATGACAAGACAAATTTGGTAAATGTCAATTTGACTAATGTTTCTGTGTGATAATAGTTTAAAAGCAATCTATTCAAGCAAACTTATTCATTTCAAGCAGAAAATAGTAATATTTTGACAAATTGGGTAAAATTTAAATCTTAAAGAAAAAAGAAAAAAATTGCAATCCTGATGATTTTTGAGATTTTAGGGTCGGTCTCTGAGAGACACACAGACATAATTGGCTTAGTTCACGGTTAACAGATCAAGTGCTTTGAGTATACTGTATGAGGTTTCTGCCTGCTCTGTGAATGGTCAACTTGCATAGATCAGAGAAGAAAAAGATCTCTACATAGATGAAGCAAACAACATTACAATGATACTACGATGTGGGAGGAGCACTTCAGTTGATATCTGTAACAGAAAATGATCAATATGTGCAGATTATATTCCCTGGCCTACCGTGGGGTGGTTCTGACATGTGAGACTTGTACTTGATTGGACTCGGATAAGGTTTATATATTTTCAACAACTTAATTGGATAAAATGAGCGAAATTGAAGTCAATTATTATTAAAGGTTAATAAATGCATATGTAAAGTTTCAAGAGAAATTAAACAAAATACAATGCACATGTTGATGTTAATGTGTGAGCGTAACATGCCAGTATGGAACATATTTGTCACAATATTAATTATAATTTCCTTTTTTCGTCCAAACTTGCCTTGAAATGATTATAAACGAATAAAGATATTATAATTTTTAATGGCAAGCAACAATAATAGACACACACAAACTGCGTGCAACGACGAGATGAACAAAAATCCCATAGTGCCGTACAAATGTCCTACGCGAACATTTTCAATGCTCTCAACGAATTTTGGTTTCCTACTTTGTATATTGTATATTGTATAGTGTTTATGTTGAGGGTGTATCAATACGATTACTTTCTTTTCTTATTTGACCTTTTGAATGTATGTACCAGATGATAATTAATTTAATAATTAATTAATTTTGCAGAGAGATGGTAACGGTGTACCTTTAACATTCGAAAACCTGATTGAAACAGTAAAAGGTCCTCCTGAAAGGAATGTCAACCCTAAACTGTACGGTACGAAGCCATTTGGTTTACTTGGTCACCGTCTGCTTTCGATAATAACAGATCCTAATGGCCGATATAGTCAGGACCCTGGTGCATTTGGAATCGCGACAACGACACTGAGAGATCCAGTGGCGTACCAATGGCATGCGACTCTTATGGAATTGTATGATAAAGAATTCAAAATGACCCTGCCAAGTTACAGGTAGGTGTAACTAGGCTTTTTGAAGTATGGCTGACACAATAGGAGACGGCTTGGTTCTATTTAGGTGAGGGCGTACACTGCAAAAACTGTGGTGTTAAATTTAACACCACGGGTGTTAAATTTAACACCAGTACGGATTCACTATAGGACCACACCACCTGGTGTTAAAATGACACCATCACTAGTATTACAACGTTGGTGTTAAATATAACACCAATGGGTGTTACAATATGACAACACCAGTAACAATTTTACACCTTCTGTTATATATAACCCACCCCCGTGCGCATGTGTGGAATAGTGACACCCATGGGAGTTATTCTTACACCAAGTTTAACACAAGAAATTTAACACCATGAGAAGTGTTACATCAGTTATTCCTATGGTGTTGACCTAACACCAACATTAACACCAGGAGCGTAACACCGGCGCAGTGTTGCATATTAACACCGGAGATTTTGCAGTGTACTTCGGTTTGAGCCCAAACCCGGTAATAATATGATTATATGCTGACTTACTAAAAGGAATTATTTTGTGATAAAATATCAAACGTCATTAAAGAAACAACCTTGGATTTCTGAGAGTTTAAATTGTCATGGTTTCTGAACAAGGTGGGACTAACATTTCGGATTTCTTCTCCTTTGTACAATTGGTACAGCACTCACATGGAACATAATAATTATAGTCAAAACATTCCTTATTCATGTTTCATTCACTGACATAACTTAATGATGTTGCTGCCATACAATTGCTGCATCATAACATGCTGTATTTTATTATATAGTGAGGACGACCTGCATGCCCCAGTAGTGGTTGAAGCTGTTAAGATACAAATGGACAAGTCTCATTCTCATGAAGGACTTTTGGAGACATTCATGGAAGAGCGAACTGTCGACATTACAATGGATCCGTCTGTCAGTTCGCAAGTCGATGATTCAGGTCCAGTAGAGGTTAGTATAAAAGGTGCCCTGCTGCTCTATGTAACAAATTCATAGACAAGTAATAAAGAAGGTGTCCAGCGAGCACAACATTGTGTACTATATGTTAGAACAATAATTATCGAGTCCAAATCGCGTATATATTCTAGTATTATAGGAAAAACATCACGCTTATCATAAAAATCCAGACACGTCTGATATAAGTCGTCCGTTATTAGAAAATGAAAGGTAGCCTCCTTGTTAATGAGAATAAAGAATAACAATTGTACATGACTTCATAATTAACATATGAAGGTTTTCATGTTGTAAGTATATGAACCAAGTTTCTTTTGCAATTGAACTTGGTTCCAATTGGTCTTAGCATTTGTAGATGTTCTCAGCTTATTTTACAACTTGATCGCAGCTGACCTTTGACCTTAATATGTGACTTTTGACCTCATTGCCTTTTAAGGATGCCATGTTGCATGTATGATCCAAGTTTGGTTACGATCAATCTTTGCATGAAAAAGAAATATCATTTTCGGCTTATTTTACAACTCGGCCTCACAGAGCCTTTGACCTTGATATGTGAACTCTGCCCTCATTGATATATGAAGGTTCCCATGTTGCATCTTTGTACCAAGTAAGGTCGTTGTTGGACTTTGTATGAAAAAGAAATGGATACAATAAAAACGTGTATACCAAATGTTTGACAGACTAACTAATACCAGCCTCCCCTATCCACACACACACGGACTGACGCACATTCAAAGGTTGCAGCCATGAGGATCTCTCCTACAGACGACATAAAATGAATAAAGATAATCTCAAGCGAATTCTGTAAACAGGGATTTCAATGATGCGCGTATTTTCTTCTATTTTATCATACTCATAGAAATAAGTGTAATAAGAAACATGAATATATTAATGAGAACATATTCAGCGGCACAATTTTAAGCCGTTTAATGAAATGTTAAATTATTACTGGGATGATTTTGACTCCATAACCATGTCCATTGGTATTGAAGATTGATTAAAGAATTTGTTGATTTCATGACAGTTTGATTAATCAATATGTTGGTGGTCTGAACTGATTAACATGAGTCGACAAACGTAATTGTATTAGACTGATGACGAAATTGAACGACGCCACTGCAATGTCATTGTCAACTTACACAAAATATGGATACATTTACCTTCATTTTTGTTTTTAGGTATTGATTGAACGATTGAATCACAAACCATTCCAATACCATATCGAGCTCGATAACCAAAATCGTCTTCGTGATTTCACTGCTGCTGTGCGCATATTCATTACCCCAAGTGAGGACGAGGCAGGAGACCATTTCAAGTCTTTGAATGAACAACGACAGTTTGCCATAGAAATGGATAAATTTGTGGTGAAATGTAAGTATCGTCCATTGGGATTCAGGAACACCTTTATTTAAACTAAAAGCTCTTTCAATAGCAGTACTTCCGCGGAGAACATTTTTACTTCATAGAATTAAACTAACCCTAAATAAAAATTGTCAGATATCTCAAATTTTGAAACGAAAGTTTTACATACGCACGATTTAAATATTGCGTGTGGCTCAAACAATCGTCATATTCATTTTTTTCTAATTGTTTAAAGAAATATAGACACAATGCAGAATCAAATGATTTAAATAATATGCAGGCTGAAATAGGTTGTATTACTGTCTATACATTCAAGACATGCAATCATCTGTCAGTGGAATGGTTGAAAATTGATCACAAATTTAGCACTAGTTCTGTGCGGCTATCAAGAACGAGCGTAGTGAGATGCGACCGAAGGAAGCAGCACTAGTATCCCAACTGAAAATATGATCACCCTCACGGGCTCTCAAATTAATATTAAGTTTCCCCCACACAGGGCTGGTAGGCCTACTCAATAATATATCGATTTCAATTATGTATGTCCAGTGACGAGCCATCCAAAGCTTATCTGAATGGAGATTGATTAGTTTTATGAACAGCTGTCACGTTACTGTCTGCAGATAATAATTATGACAACAGATCAAGGGAAAATGCCTACTAAGTTTGATGCCTGATGGCAAAGGATCTGACCCTTTCTTAATTGCCTGTGTTACAACTCCAATGCAGAGTCAATGCAAGTACCATGCATGCATGTCTAAGAGTACAGCTCATATACCTGTTCTGGGTGGATAATACACCTATCAGTTGTAAGACGCACCCTATGACCCCCGGGAGTGGTGCGTCACTTTACCGAGGTGCGTCGACTTCTCATGTACCATGACGCACCCTGTGTCAAAAAAACGACGGACCATTGCCTTCCAAATACGCATCCTCCGTCAATTTTTGGACGCACCATTGGTGGATTCTGACGGACCATGACGACGCACCCCGTCGTCGGATATCGTTGACTATAACTGGATAAAACACGATGACTACTGGAAATGAAACTACTTTTAATTTACGGGGGATCTGCCCTTATTCGATGTTGTCAACCCTGGCCCTCGAATAATTATATAGACTCCGGACCGGGACCGGGATGGACCATGGACGGAACCAAGAGGAGAACTTTTATATGCACAATGTTATGTCTGACTGGTCTGGTCTAAAATTCATAAAATATTTAACTGATTATCATAAACGTCTGGATGAGGATGAAACAATTTCGAGAACATTCTGCCCATTCTGCTTTCGACCCGTTCAGTGGCGTAACCAGGAGGTGGGGGACTGGGGGTGGGGGACTGGGGGTGGGGTGGGCGGCGGGGCATCCTTCATCCCTTTATGTTATACATGTAGGCTTGCGCTTATGCAATAAGGTAAGTAGAAAATTGGGTTCTCGAACGGTGTATAACCAAAATTGGGTTCTCGAAAGTGTATTTAAATATTTGAACTTCGGATTGGAAATTACACCTTCTATAAACCATCAAAGGATTGAAGGGAGCACTTTAAAAATACCAAAAACATTTCTAATTTAATCATCAATATCACCCATATACTTCGAGAAAAGGCACCTAAAAAGGCGGAACATACACGTACCGCTATTGTGATAAGTCCCCCCAGGGCTCCCCCTCCCACCGTTATGCCCCCCCCCCCTAAAAATGGGTACCGTTTTTTCCAAAAACACCCTGAAAGGGTAGGGGTTTTGAATCTCCAGCGGCACCCCCCCCCCCCCGACCAAACCAAATCCGAGTACCGGGGGCTGTGGCCTGTGATCAAGGGAGTGGCCATAACCAGTCATATCGGAGACTGTCATTTCATTTCGGTGATTTCGGTGATGGGGACAACAGTGGCGGATCCAGGATTAAGATTTACGGGGTGGGGGGGGGGGGGGGGGGGGGGGCTGACCAAGACTGTTTTGTAATTGGTACCAAATCGTAAAAGGTCCCCAACATGAAAGGTACAGTGGTACACAAATAAAGGTATATTGTCAAATTTTACGAGGGGCGCCCGCCAACCCCCCCCCCCCCCCCCTCCCCCGGACGGTGTATCCGCCACTGGACAGGGTGGAAAGCCTGGCAGGGGATGCCCCGGCTCTCTCAGCTGGGCCTGGCCTCGAATGTATTTTAAATACATTCGAGGCCAGGTGTTAAGGGTTGTTAATAACAACCCTTAACACCATTTGGCCTTATTTCCGGGCGGCTGGGCTCTATTAAAAATAGTGTTTTGTTTTGTTCAAATCAAATATCTCGCAGTTTTTTTTTTCTCTTTTAATACCCGACTTTTTGTTGTTTGATGTCTGTGCGGTGGCGCTACATGTAGTGCCGCTTAGTCGCTTTTTGCTAAAAAAAACATAATGGGGTATGATTTTGTGATGGAAAATCTCTAAAAATAAAAATAATTGCCCCACTTGCTACAGATGGTTCTATTTTAAAATCCTTACAAATGGGTATATTTTCACGAATTGCGAAGATTGGGTCTAGTTTTCCACAAAGAAAATCATATAAATGGGTGTATTTTCGCGAATAATTTGCGAACGGGGTCTATAAATGAAGCAAAATCCTTAGAAATGGGTACCGGTTTTTCAAAAAAATCACCTTTTAGAAATGGGTAGGCCTATGTTTTTTATTTGAATCTCCTGCCGCACATCCCCGACCAAATTCAATTCCGGGGGCCTGTCCTACTACCTCTGTGTTCTTAGATTGTTCTGCGCTTGTGCGGAAGAGCGCAATGCTGATCCCCTATCTTATACCATGAAGATGCTTGTATACGTGACACTTCTCTTAAAATGAAAGGTTCTCGGTCTACTGCGGTTCCTTGTTTTTTTCGTTTGCCAAACTCTTGTATTGATGATCGAGTGATTTCAGGCATTTTAGAACATGCGGTATAAAATATCGGAGTGATGTTTGCGGTATTAAAGTGGAGCCTGGTTGGCGGTATTAAGGAGTTATGTGGTATAGTAGCCCTATAGCGTATATTTAAAGGTCGTATTTTGTTGTTCGTAAACAGTTTTACACTGTGACGCACCCATGTAAAGTGACGGACCTTGACGCACCCTCCGTCATTTTTTTGACGGACCAAAGGCTGCCACTGACGTACCCTCCGTCAAAAAAATTTGGTAAACGACGCACCCACGACGCACCTCTCCCGGGGGTCATAGGGTGCGTCTTACAACTGATAGGTGTATAAGACAGGCACGAATTCAGCGCTACGCAAACTAAAACAAATAGATGCTATTTACAGAAATAGTGTAGACACCGTGTTCATCGCTGCGTACGTAATGGATAACTACAGAAATACCCGCATTAGTTCAGGTCTTTAAACACAGAAATTGTTCGCCTCCTTGACATAGCCGCTCACCACCAACAAGAATAGGGATTTCTTCTACGTTGGATTTATTACAATATAGTCCTCAAACAAATAAACTGACCAGGTAATAATTTATAAATACGCTCATAAATCTCTAAAAATATGGTTGCAACTCACAAATATTAAATAATATATAATAATATCACGGAATATGATGAAGCGAATTCGAAACTATCCTAAATGGCGTTAAAGCCAAACTCCATAATATACACCTAACACAAACAGTTCCTGATCAGGTGTTTAATGTTAGTTAATTCAAAATCAGTATTCGGTATCAAAATCGTAGATCTACATTAAACAAGCAAATTCCTACCCGCAATTTGATCCCTCATTCTTAAATACCGAGTGGATACCTTTTAAGCTATGATGACTTAAGTAACCAGACCAACCGAAAACAGTTGAAACAGTAAAATTGTTTTCTTTGTGATATCATTGCCTAGTGTGTGCTCAGAAGTGACAATTTGTGTGAAATGAATCACAGCCCACCATTCATCCATACATGCCTGACCGGTTTCGACGAACCCCTCTGTCTATGAGCCCGATACTAAAGTTATCCTGCGCTATACATGCCCTCTAGTCTAACATGCCCAGTTGAACATAAATAATGATAGCAAACCCAAGTGGCGTAACAAAGTATTATCATATTATTATAACCAGTGATATATACTAATTTATTTCATCAACAGTGAACCCTGGGAAAAACGTTATTCGTCGGTCATCCGAATTATCGTCCTTCACCCACCCGGTCCTGCTGACACCTGACGAGAAAATCCAATTCAAAAATGAAGCAGCATCGAATCGTCGACTAAATTGTGGTTGGCCTCTGAATCTCCTCGTTCCCCGCGGTACTTCTTCCGGGATGGATTTCGATGTCTTTGTAATGGTGACCGATTGGAACAAAGATCATACAGGTGCCGGTCAAGACGATGTTGTTGTTAATCTTGACAATGGCGTCGCTTTATGCGGCGTGGAGGGCAGTCATTCTAATCCGGACGGACGCTCTGCTGGATTCCCTTTTGATCGCAAATTCCAGGAAACTTCTGTTTCCGAATTCTCTGCAAAATATAGCAACATGTTGCAGAGTAAAGTTACCATTCAGCACATACATAATGTTGAGTAATGTACTGACACATTAATGAGCATTTAATAAATCGGAGTAAAATTAACCTTATTAATTATCAATATTAAAGTAAATACATTAAAATGGTAACATTTAGTTATCAATACATATAATCATTGGCGGGGATGTTCGTGAGTATTTGTGTATATTTCCAAAACATTATTATGATGAAAAACATAACACGTTTAAAGTTGAACTGTGCGAATGACAGTCATGAAAATGGGTTGACGTACACTAGAGAGACGTACACATGTACCCTATGCATGCATTATATAGGCATTAAGTTATGTTGGGAGTAGAGGGTTGTAAGGGTTAACATCTCTTTAGTTATTGGGGCCACTGTATATGTTGATTGTTAGGTTGCGCAATTACTTTAAGTAATAAATAGCAGGGTTGTGAAATGTTATCAAGTTCTGTTAAATGAGCTTTAAAGGGTTTTCTCTGTCGTGACTAACATGACTAAGGTCAATTTCAACCGATTAACACTGTTAAAGTAGCAACTTGAATTCACACTTGGTATTTCCATCATAGAGCCTAGGTTATTATCTACTAATATCATATCTAAATCACGACATTTATTCCGAAACCGGCATAGTATTTTCCCGTTGCCATATCTGTTTAGTCTTTTACGGTAAGACAGTAAGTTCCTTTTATTCGCCTGCGGGTATAGTGCATTAAAGTAAGAGTTCTTTCATGACCCCGGTATATATTTGTCACGATTTCCCTCATGAACAGTGTATTATTTCTATCAAGTATCAAATAATAGTTCTAATTTCATGAATGTATTTGTAATATTTTGATTGATTAAACGACATCAGAAATCGGCCGAATATTGAAGCATAGCATTTAGATTTCATTTAATTAAAATTAAATTACGGATGATGCAATGAATAATTTGGATGTGTGTGGCCTAACCTTAACGAACCACAACTTAAAAGAGAAAAATTATTCTGGTGTCAGAAATAGCAGAATATTTATCCTAAATATTTCGACTTCATAAACATATCCAAAAGACTAAGCATACTCCTTTCAATTGGTACCTGATATCCTAGTTGTGTTTTGTATGCAGCAAATAAAGTTATTTTTAAAATCACCTTATGGTCAAATTCGTGCGAATAAATCGTTCGAAATACCTGCATATAAATATGAAGTTATTTATGGCGTATTGATCCCGTGAATAAATGCAAAATTAGAATTCTAGATGAAATTTCGAAAAATAAATATGATGCCAATATCATTGATTTTATCACGCAAATTGTGTTGATAGCTATGATCGGTTCCAACTGATATGACCTTTACTCCTTGGCAATAAATGCGTCTAATAATTCAGAGACTATAAAGAAATCAGTGTAGGCATGTTTGGACTTGCCATTATCGCTCGATACTGGTACGAGTTTACTGTTCCAGTATCGATCGATACTGGAACATCAAATAGTGTTTCAGTACCGAGCGATACTGGAACGTTACTGGTACATGCCACCAGTAGTGATTTGTACCAGTATTGAACGATACTGGTACATAATTGTGTTTCAGTATCGCCCGATACTGGAATATTTTATTTGTGTCAGTATCGTCCGATACTAGAACACTGACTTTGTACCAGTCTCGAACGATACTGGGTGTTCCAGTATCGGACGATACTGGGTGTTTCAGTATCAGACGATAGTACAGTCCAGAATCTGGGACCTAAAGTACACTTTTCCGGAGGTTGGCCTTGATTAGTGAATCATAAAAATAGGTAATAATATAATGAACGACAAATATTGACTTATTTCCGGATAATGTTTATATTGATAAAAAAATATATGTACCCTATTTTATGCATGACACAGCCTGAAATTAGTCCTATAGGGAAACAAGGTTATCAGTTAGTGTTTATAAATACTTTGGTAGCGGGGAGGTGGTGGAAAAATTGAAGCCTTGGACGTCATTTGTGTTACCCCAACCCACCAAAACAAAATCAAAAAGCAGTTCGATTTTTGATTGATCCTTTTTAGAGACAATCATGTCCGAGTACAAGGGCAATAACACGAATCGCGGGGCACTCGAGCGGGAGCTCAAAAAACGTTTAAATGTTTGTAAAGGACCAATTTCATGTCCCCTTTTTGGGGATAAATTTGCTTTTCTGATCCACCTATATTCTCCAATCCCCACCCACGTACCCACCAAGGTATTTATGAACTCTTAGCATGTTGAATTCCACTAGAAACATTCGGATACAGTATTACTGGCAGTATGTCCGAGTCCTGCTCTATCATGTCTATCACATTATATTCGTCACCCCAAAATGTGTTTATATACTTGAGATAAGGTAAAAAATAACACGTATTAGATTCAAACATAGAATTTAAGACAATTCACACATGGTAAGAAAAAAGATACCAGATTTCTCTGTGTGAAAGCTTATTTAGAGATCTTTTGACTCTAGCGATTGAAGCAGACAGTCTCTAGTCCTTTTAAGCCTTGCCAGCTTGTGTTTAATTCATCGTTTATGTTATGTTAGGAACTATTTATACGTACTGTATGTATCACAGGGGAGAGTGGGGAGTGTTCGCCCTATTTTCATTTGAAGAGTTCTAGAGACACCAATTTTAAAGATTGAATGGACCTATTGATATTATGCGAAAGTTTGATATCTTGGCTACATACGACCATGATCTCAGTACTCTAGTCTCAAAAAGGCGAACTTGCCCGACGCCGGGGTAGGTTAGCCCATAGGCCGGGGCAAGTTCGCCCTAGGCTCAGAATTAGGCTACACTAAGTACCATATTATCCAATACATAGATTCGTTATCTTCGTCATTTTATTCCAAAATGAAATTTAGAAGGCCAAAATATAGGGGTGGGGGCACTTTTGCGGAAACACTCGTTCAGAATTTAAAAATAATAAGAAATACCACATTTTGAAATATTCTCCTCTAATATTAGTGTTACTCCATTCCTGATAACTATTTTTATAATTACAATTATCCAGAAAGAGGAAAAATTGCAATTTTGAAATTATGCAGCCCATCATCATAGGGCGTATGTGCCCCATAGCGCAATAAGTGCATTGACCTATACCACGGATGTCCCACATACATTGATGGGTTGTTAAGTGCATCAAATCCATAATCAATCCCATAACTACTTAATGATTATTTACATTAAAGCCTTCTCTACGAATATCTTTGGAAATAAATCAATATGAAAAATGGAAGAAAATTCACTTTGTACATGTAAGGCAAAACTGTTTTTGGATGATAAGTTGACTAACATGTTACGGTGATCTGTCACGTTAATGTGGGAAGCTTGCAACATACTACTTGATCTATTGTGTTCGCCAAATTCAACCAGTGCCCGCAAAGATGAGAATCACGTGGTTGGCGAACCAGCCCATAGGGCGTACACTCCCCGCTCTCCCCTACTATACATAGATATCGCAATTATGTTACGCCTCAAAATACAAATCTGGCACTCACAGCAATACATGTAATCGCTAAAACCAATGCAAACAGAAAGACGTACATACAACTTTACAGATAATGTTGTTTTAAAGGTATACCGTCTTATACGGCATGAGAATTTTGTGTTCCCTTTTGCGGCTGTACATTAAACCACCAATTATTCTCCATGTCTTCTTTGATTTTAACCACCAACATGACCAATACAACATCCGTTTTGATATTAGCGTTCTGCACATTTCATGCTGGAATCAAACCGAGCAGCTTCGATTTATTTTAACCCGTTCGTAGGTAAATTATGGTCGTAATATATAGGCCTATATACAGTGTAAATAATTGAAAATTGGATTAAATCCTCTCGAATATCACAGACAATTCAATTTATATCTTGGATACATCTCTTCTTTCATTTCTTTTTGTTGTATTTCGATTTTTCTCGAAATAATGATATATTATCTCACGACATTGAATAGTAGACTGAACTTGTTGCGTCCTGAAACGCGACATTTGTAGCTGATGAAAATATCGCGAGTTCGAATCACGAGCTGTTGAGTGTTCTTTCTTCTTTTGTATTAGATCATGGTACACTCGAAGTAATCACCTCTACGTTTTTGGACCGTCTTTGCAAAGCAAAATTTTAAATGTCGATTTTATGTAACTGTAATTTAGTATACAAATTTAATAAAACTGCAAGATACTCGAAACACTGACAAATAAGTTGGTTGTCATTAAATTGCGTGCATGACAGTCGGGGAATATACACAATCATATCATCTTGAAACGTAAAAGCTACTAAAAATGCTCAAAATCGACTCGCTTAAGTATTACAGTCAGCAAACGGATTAACTCTTGTATAAAATCCTATTTTTCATCACATCTGCCATACCGAGTTGCTCTCCATTTATTTACTCCATGTGTATTTATTTGAAGAAACTTATCAGTTTCAACTCTATTGAAATACAATTGGTTGCCTTATCTTTTTTTCTCACAATACTAAAAATAGTTTTGACGAAATCGTTAGTTAACCCTTTTTATTTACTATAAGTTATTCCCTGGTCAATTAGCATTACCAGCAAAGTAGTTCGAATCTAAACAATAGCGCGGCGCGGATTGATATTGATTGTTGAAACCAACCAGTGCCATATATACAATCCGTCATTTACGAGCAGCTTGTCTGGAGTTTGATATTATTGATCCAACAGGTAAGTAATTAATTGTGTATAATTATATTGAATCTGTAGGTTATGTCGATCTTGATATTCTGGATAATCATTACCCACCTCTTGTCTTATACAGGGTGTCCCAAAAAAAATGTGCATGTGTTTACCCAACTTATTGACCATAAAGTTCAAAACATTTTGGTGTAACATTTTTTTAAGAGAATTATCGCTTGGCTTTTAGATGCCGTTTATTTTCATCTGATTTGGTTTTGTCAATTCTGAGATATGACCAATTAACACTAGCTATATAAAATCGACGTTGTGCCACTTTACAGTTTGCAATGAATAGAAAGGTTTACTCCGGAGATACAAATCTTCCACCTGTTCGAGTTGTCTTAGCAATTGTTATGCAATCATATTTTGTTTGTATTGCAATTGAATAGGTTTAAATAATAGAATGAGTGTCTGTGTAGCCAAACAGAATTGAATATTTTAAAAATTCAGACCGAATGCCTCCACCCTCCCACCATTGTTTCAAGACGCATTGATGCCCATTGGAAGAATACGTTAGTATCCAGTCAATAGTTAGGTCACCCAGCCCTATTATGAAAGCTATGAAGGTTGTTAAACGGGGTCAGTCGTCACAAACATGCACAAAGACAATAGTCAAACAACCTTGCTATTGTCATGCTATTGTCAACACTCCCTACACAGAGGTCTGCTGTGCAAATCTGTACGATGATATTCGCATGTAATGTCTATGTCTATGGCAGATTTCATTCCGTGGTATAAAGCTATGAGTTTTCTGTGGTCTTCGCTATCTCCAAGCAGATAGAGCAATACGTACACGGACTTTTTTTGTAGACGAGGGTTCATTTCATGATTTGGTGAGGTTTAGAATGAGTTAGGATTCCTGTAATTTTGAAGACCACGGATTTTCAAAACGTGAATTGTCCAACATTTTACGACATAAATTTGGTCACCAAACGTATTTAAAACTATACATTTAACCATTCTGCAGATGTCATTGACCCTCCTCTATAATTCTATATGATTTTTAACTCGTTTCTCAGTTTTTGAGAAGCCTAAATAGACCATTTTCCGAAGCTATTTCTAGCAAATATTGCAGTCACTGATACTCCATTGTTTTGAGTTAGGTGCGGTATTACAGGTTTTTTTAAGGGCCTTGGCTATTAGGAGCTTTTTATGTGTATATTATATATTCTAACAGTAGCCCTTTTTGCTAAATGTAACGAGATTTTTGTTACTATTATACATGTATATTAGCTATCGCTATCAGCTAAAGGGGTACCCTAACAAAAGTAATGTTTAGCTTATATTAGCTACCCCTATCTGCTAATGGGCTATCTTGATTTTATATTTTTTTCCCCTGGAAAACGTAGCTATTGAGCTATCAGCTATCACAACCCGTTAGCTTATATTAGCTACCCCTATCTGCTAATGGGCTATCTTGATTTTATATTTTTTCCCCTGGAAAACGTAGCTATTGAGCTATCAGCTATCACAACGCGTTAGCTTATATTAGCTACCCCTATCTGCTAATGGGCTATCTTGATTTTATTTTATTTTTCCTGGAAAACGTAGCTATTGAGCTATCAGCTATTACAACCCGTTAGCTTATATTAGCTACCCCTATCTGCTAATGGGCTATCTTGATTTTATTTTATTTTTTCCCTGGAAAACGTAGCTTTTGAGCTATCAGCTATCACAACCCGTTAGCTTATATTAGCTATCTATCTGCTAATGGGCTATCTTGATTTTATATTTTTTTCCCCTGGAAAACGTAGCTATTGAGCTATCAGCTATTACAACCCGTTAGCTTATATTAGCTACCCCTATCTGCTAATGGGCTATCTTGATTTTATTTTATTTTTTCCCTGGAAAACGTAGCTTTTGAGCTATCAGCTATCACAACCCGTTAGCTTATATTAGCTATCTATCTGCTAATGGGCTATCTTGATTTTATATTTTTTTCCCCTGGAAAACGTAGCTATTGAGCTATCAGCTATCACAACGCGTTAGCTTATATTAGCTACCCCTATCTGCTAATGGGCTATCTTAATTTTATTTTTTCCCCCTGGAAAACGTAGCTATTGAGCTATCAGCTATTACAACCCGTTAACTTATATTAGCTACCCCTATCTGCTAATGGGCTATCTATATTTTATATTTTTTTCCCTGGAAAACGTAGCTATTGAGCTATCAGCTATCACAACCCGTTAGCTTATATTAGCTACCCCTATCTGCTAATGGGCTATCTTGATTTTATATTTTTTCCCCTGGAAAACGTAGCTATTGAGCTATCAGCTATCACAACCCGTTAGCTTATATTAGCTACCCCTATCTGCTAATGGGCTATCTTGATTTTATATTTTTTCCCCTGGAAAACGTAGCTATTGAGCTATCAGCTATTACAACCCGTTAGCTTATATTAGCTACCCCTATCTGCAAATGGGCTATCTTGATTTTATATTTTTTTCCCTGGAAAACGTAGCTATTGAGCTATCAGCTATCACAACCCGTTAGCTTATATTAGCTACCCCTATCTGCTATTGGGCTATCTTGATTTTATATTTTCCCCTCGAAATCGTAGCTATTGAGCTATCAGCTATCACAACCCGTTAGCTTATATCAGCTACTCATATCTGCTAATGGGCTATCTTTATTTTATATTTTCCCCCTCGAAAACGTAGCTATTGAGCTATCAGCTATCACAACCCGTTAGCTTATATTAGCTACCCCTATCTGCTAATGGGCTATCTTGATTTTATATTTTTTCCCCTGGAAAACGTAGCTATTGAGCTATCAGCTATCACAACCCGTTAGCTTATATTAGCTACCCCTATCTGCTAATGGGCTATCTTGATTTTATATTTTTTCCCCCTGGAAAACGTAGCTATTGAGCTATCAGCTATCACAACCCGTTAGCTTATATTAGCTACCCCTATCTGCTAATGGGCTATCTTGATTTTATATTTTTTCCCCTGGAAAACGTA
Source organism: Ophiura sarsii (assembly GCA_035610835.1). NCBI lineage: Eukaryota > Metazoa > Echinodermata > Ophiuroidea > Amphilepidida > Ophiuridae > Ophiura > Ophiura sarsii. Next base: position 59,917,885 of record CM069450.1, read on the forward strand.
GCTATTGAGCTATCAGCTATCACAACCCGTTAGCTTACATTAGCTACCCAGCCTATCTGCTAATGGGCTATCTTGATTTTATATTTTTTCCCTCGAAATCGTAGCTATTGAGCTATCAGCTATCACAACGCGTTAGCTTATATTAGCTACCCCTATCTGCTAATGGGCTATCTTGATTTTATTTTTTTCCCCTGGAAAACGTAGCTATTGAGCTATCAGCTATTACAACCCGTTAGCTTATATTAGCTACCCCTATCTGCTAATGGGCTATCTTGATTTTATATTTTTTCCCTGGAAACGTAGCTATTGAGCTATCAGCTATCACAACCCGTTAGCTTATATTAGCTACCCCTATCCGCTAATGGGCTATCTTTATTATATATTTTCCCCCTCGAAAACGTAGCTATTGAGCTATCAGCTATCACAACCTGTTAGCTTATATTGGCTACCCCTATCTGCTAATGGGCTATCTTTATTTTATATTTTTTCCTTCGAAAACGTAGCTATTGAGCTATCAGCTATCACAACCCGTTAGCTTATATTAGCTACCCGTATCTGCTAATGGGCTATCTTTATTTTATATTTGTTACCTCGAAAACGTAGCTATTGAGCTATCAGCTATCACAACCCGTTAGCTTATATTAGCTACCCCTATCTGCTAATGGGCTATCTTTATTTTATATTTTTCCCTGGAAAACTTAGCTAATGAGCTATCAGCTATCACAACCCGTTAGCTTATATTAGCTACCCCTATCTGCTAATGGGCTATCTTTTTTTTTTCCCCCTCGAAAACTTAATTATTGAGCTATCAGCTATCACAACCAGTTAGCTTATATTAGCTACCCCTATCTGCTAATGGGCTATCTTGATTTTATATTTTTTCCCCTGGAAAACGTAGCTATTGAGCTATCAGCTATCACAACCCGTTAGCTTATATTAGCTACCCCTATCTGCTAATGGGCTATCTTGATTTTATATTTTTTCCCCTGGAAAACGTAGCTATTGAGCTATCAGCTATCACAACCCGTTAGCTTATATTAGCTACCCCTATCTGCTAATGGGCTATCTTGATTTTATATTTTTTTCCCCTGGAAAACGTAGCTATTGAGCTATCAGCTATCACAACCCGTTAGCTTATATTAGCTACCCCTATCTGCTAATGGGCTATCTTGATTTTATATTTTTCCCCCTGGAAAACGTAGCTATTAAGCTATCAGCTATCACAACCCGTTAGCTTATATTAGCTACCCCTATCTGCTAATGGGCTATCTTGATTTTATATTTTTCCCCCTGGAAAACGTAGCTATTGAGCTATCAGCTATCACAACCCGTTAGCGCTATCTTGATTTTATATTTTTTCCCTCGAAATCGTAGCTATTGAGCTATCAGCTATCACAACGCGTTAGCTTATATTAGCTACCCCTATCTGCTAATGGGCTATTTTGATTTTATTTTTTCCCCCTGGAAAACGTAGCTATTGAGCTATCAGCTATTACAACCCGTTAGCTTATATTAGCTACCCCTATCTGCTAATGGGCTATCTTGATTTTATATTTTTTCCCTGGAAAACGTAGCTATTGAGCTATCAGCTATCACAACCCGTTAGCTTATATTAGCTACCCCTATCCGCTAATGGGCTATCTTTATTATATATTTTCCCCCTCGAAAACGTAGCTATTGAGTTATCAGCTATCACAACCTGTTAGCTTATATTGGCTACCCCTATCTGCTAATGGGCTATCTTTATTTTATATTTTTTCCTTCGAAAACGTAGCTATTGAGCTATCAGCTATCACAACCCGTTAGCTTATATTAGCTACCCGTATCTGCTAATGGGCTATCTTTATTTTATATTTGTTACCTCGAAAACGTAGCTATTGAGCTATCAGCTATCACAACCCGTTAGCTTATATTAGCTACCCCTATCTGCTAATGGGCTATCTTTATTTTATATTTTTTCCCTGGAAAACTTAGCTAATGAGCTATCAGCTATCACAACCCGTTAGCTTATATTAGCTACCCCTATCTGCTAATGGGCTATCTTTTTTTTCCCCCTCGAAAACTTAGTTATTGAGCTATCAGCTATCACAACCCGTTAGCTTATATTAGCTACCCCTATCTGCTAATGGGCTATCTTGATTTTATATTTTTTCCCCTGGAAAACGTAGCTATTGAGCTATCAGCTATCACAACGCGTTAGCTTATATTAGCTACCCCTATCTGCTAATGGGCTATCTTGATTTTATTTTATTTTTCCTGGAAAACGTAGCTATTGAGCTATCAGCTATTACAACCCGTTAGCTTATATTAGCTACCCCTATCTGCTAATGGGCTATCTTGATTTTATTTTATTTTTTCCCTGGAAAACGTAGCTTTTGAGCTATCAGCTATCACAACCCGTTAGCTTATATTAGCTATCTATCTGCTAATGGGCTATCTTGATTTTATATTTTTTTCCCCTGGAAAACGTAGCTATTGAGCTATCAGCTATCACAACGCGTTAGCTTATATTAGCTACCCCTATCTGCTAATGGGCTATCTTAATTTTATTTTTCCCCCTGGAAAACGTAGCTATTGAGCTATCAGCTATTACAACCCGTTAACTTATATTATCTACCCCTATCTGCTAATGGGCTATCTTGATTTTATATTTTTTCCCTGGAAAACGTAGCTATTGAGCTATCAGCTATCACAACCCGTTAGCTTATATTAGCTACCCCTATCCGCTAATGGGCTATCTTTATTATATATTTTCCCCCTCGAAAACGTAGCTATTGAGCTATCAGCTATCACAACCTGTTAGCTTATATTGGCTACCCCTATCTGCTAATGGGCTATCTTTATTTTATATTTTTTCCTTCGAAAACGTAGCTATTGAGCTATCAGCTATCACAACCCGTTAGCTTATATTAGCTACCCGTATCTGCTAATGGGCTATCTTTATTTTATATTTGTTACCTCGAAAACGTAGCTATTGAGCTATCAGCTATCACAACCCGTTAGCTTATATTAGCTACCCCTATCTGCTAATGGGCTATCTTTATTTTATATTTTTTCCCTGGAAAACTTAGCTAATGAGCTATCAGCTATCACAACCCGTTAGCTTATATTAGCTACCCCTATCTGCTAATGGGCTATCTTTTTTTTCCCCCTCGAAAACTTAGTTATTGAGCTATCAGCTATCACAACCCGTTAGCTTATATTAGCTACCCCTATCTGCTAATGGGCTATCTTGATTTTATATTTTTTCCCCTGGAAAACGTAGCTATTGAGCTATCAGCTATCACAACGCGTTAGCTTATATTAGCTACCCCTATCTGCTAATGGGCTATCTTGATTTTATTTTATTTTTCCTGGAAAACGTAGCTATTGAGCTATCAGCTATTACAACCCGTTAGCTTATATTAGCTACCCCTATCTGCTAATGGGCTATCTTGATTTTATTTTATTTTTTCCCTGGAAAACGTAGCTTTTGAGCTATCAGCTATCACAACCCGTTAGCTTATATTAGCTATCTATCTGCTAATGGGCTATCTTGATTTTATATTTTTTTCCCCTGGAAAACGTAGCTATTGAGCTATCAGCTATCACAACGCGTTAGCTTATATTAGCTACCCCTATCTGCTAATGGGCTATCTTAATTTTATTTTTCCCCCTGGAAAACGTAGCTATTGAGCTATCAGCTATTACAACCCGTTAACTTATATTAGCTACCCCTATCTGCTAATGGGCTATCTATATTTTATATTTTTTTCCCTGGAAAACGTAGCTATTGAGCTATCAGCTATCACAACCCGTTAGCTTATATTAGCTACCCCTATCTGCTAATGGGCTATCTTGATTTTATATTTTTTCCCCTGGAAAACGTAGCTATTGAGCTATCAGCTATCACAACCCGTTAGCTTATATTAGCTACCCCTATCTGCTAATGGGCTATCTTGATTTTATATTTTTTCCCCTGGAAAACGTAGCTATTGAGCTATCAGCTATTACAACCCGTTAGCTTATATTAGCTACCTCTATCTGCAAATGGGCTATCTTGATTTTATATTTTTTTCCCTGGAAAACGTAGCTATTGAGCTATCAGCTATCACAACCCGTTAGCTTATATTAGCTACCCCTATCTGCTATTGGGCTATCTTGATTTTATATTTTCCCCTCGAAATCGTAGCTATTGAGCTATCAGCTATCACAACCCGTTAGCTTATATCAGCTACTCATATCTGCTAATGGGCTATCTTTATTTTATATTTTCCCCCTCGAAAACGTAGCTATTGAGCTATCAGCTATCACAACCCGTTAGCTTATATTAGCTACCCCTATCTGCTAATGGGCTATCTTGATTTTATATTTTTTCCCCTGGAAAACGTAGCTATTGAGCTATCAGCTATCACAACCCGTTAGCTTATATTAGCTACCCCTATCTGCTAATGGGCTATCTTGATTTTATATTTTTTCCCCCTGGAAAACGTAGCTATTGAGCTATCAGCTATCACAACCCGTTAGCTTATATTAGCTACCCCTATCTGCTAATGGGCTATCTTGATTTTATATTTTTTCCCCTGGAAAACGTAGCTATTGAGCTATCAGCTATCACAACCCGTTAGCTTACATTAGCTACCCAGCCTATCTGCTAATGGGCTATCTTGATTTTATATTTTTTCCCTCGAAATCGTAGCTATTGAGCTATCAGCTATCACAACGCGTTAGCTTATATTAGCTACCCCTATCTGCTAATGGGCTATCTTGATTTTATTTTTTTCCCCTGGAAAACGTAGCTATTGAGCTATCAGCTATTACAACCCGTTAGCTTATATTAGCTACCCCTATCTGCTAATGGGCTATCTTGATTTTATATTTTTTCCCTGGAAACGTAGCTATTGAGCTATCAGCTATCACAACCCGTTAGCTTATATTAGCTACCCCTATCCGCTAATGGGCTATCTTTATTATATATTTTCCCCCTCGAAAACGTAGCTATTGAGCTATCAGCTATCACAACCTGTTAGCTTATATTGGCTACCCCTATCTGCTAATGGGCTATCTTTATTTTATATTTTTTCCTTCGAAAACGTAGCTATTGAGCTATCAGCTATCACAACCCGTTAGCTTATATTAGCTACCCGTATCTGCTAATGGGCTATCTTTATTTTATATTTGTTACCTCGAAAACGTAGCTATTGAGCTATCAGCTATCACAACCCGTTAGCTTATATTAGCTACCCCTATCTGCTAATGGGCTATCTTTATTTTATATTTTTCCCTGGAAAACTTAGCTAATGAGCTATCAGCTATCACAACCCGTTAGCTTATATTAGCTACCCCTATCTGCTAATGGGCTATCTTTTTTTTCCCCCTCTAAAACTTAATTATTGAGCTATCAGCTATCACAACCAGTTAGCTTATATTAGCTACCCCTATCTGCTAATGGGCTATCTTGATTTTATATTTTTTCCCCTGGAAAACGTAGCTATTGAGCTATCAGCTATCACAACCCGTTAGCTTATATTAGCTACCCCTATCTGCTAATGGGCTATCTTGATTTTATATTTTTTCCCCTGGAAAACGTAGCTATTGAGCTATCAGCTATCACAACCCGTTAGCTTATATTAGCTACCCCTATCTGCTAATGGGCTATCTTGATTTTATATTTTTTTCCCCTGGAAAACGTAGCTATTGAGCTATCAGCTATCACAACCCGTTAGCTTATATTAGCTACCCCTATCTGCTAATGGGCTATCTTGATTTTATATTTTTCCCCCTGGAAAACGTAGCTATTAAGCTATCAGCTATCACAACCCGTTAGCTTATATTAGCTACCCCTATCTGCTAATGGGCTATCTTGATTTTATATTTTTCCCCCTGGAAAACGTAGCTATTGAGCTATCAGCTATCACAACCCGTTAGCGCTATCTTGATTTTATATTTTTTCCCTCGAAATCGTAGCTATTGAGCTATCAGCTATCACAACGCGTTAGCTTATATTAGCTACCCCTATCTGCTAATGGGCTATTTTGATTTTATTTTTTCCCCCTGGAAAACGTAGCTATTGAGCTATCAGCTATTACAACCCGTTAGCTTATATTAGCTACCCCTATCTGCTAATGGGCTATCTTGATTTTATATTTTTTCCCTGGAAAACGTAGCTATTGAGCTATCAGCTATCACAACCCGTTAGCTTATATTAGCTACCCCTATCCGCTAATGGGCTATCTTTATTATATATTTTCCCCCTCGAAAACGTAGCTATTGAGCTATCAGCTATCACAACCTGTTAGCTTATATTGGCTACCCCTATCTGCTAATGGGCTATCTTTATTTTATATTTTTTCCTTCGAAAACGAAGCTATTGAGCTATCAGCTATCACAACCCGTTAGCTTATATTAGCTACCCGTATCTGCTAATGGGCTATCTTTATTTTATATTTGTTACCTCGAAAACGTAGCTATTGAGCTATCAGCTATCACAACCCGTTAGCTTATATTAGCTACCCCTATCTGCTAATGGGCTATCTTTATTTTATATTTTTTCCCTGGAAAACTTAGCTAATGAGCTATCAGCTATCACAACCCGTTAGCTTATATTAGCTACCCCTATCTGCTAATGGGCTATCTTTTTTTTCCCCCTCGAAAACTTAGTTATTGAGCTATCAGCTATCACAACCCGTTAGCTTATATTAGCTACCCCTATCTGCTAATGGGCTATCTTGATTTTATATTTTTTCCCCTGGAAAACGTAGCTATTGAGCTATCAGCTATCACAACCCGTTAGCTTATATTAGCTACCCCTATCTGCTAATGGGCTATCTTGATTTTATATTTTTTCCCCTGGAAAACGTAGCTATTGAGCTATCAGCTATCACAACCCGTTAGCTTACATTAGCTACCCAGCCTATCTGCTAATGGGCTATCTTGATTTTATATTTTTTCCCTCGAAATCGTAGCTATTGAGCTATCAGCTATCACAACGCGTTAGCTTATATTAGCTACCCCTATCTGCTAATGGGCTATCTTGATTTTATTTTTTTCCCCTGGAAAACGTAGCTATTGAGCTATCAGCTATTACAACCCGTTAGCTTATATTAGCTACCCCTATCTGCTAATGGGCTATCTTGATTTTATATTTTTTCCCTGGAAAACGTAGCTATTGAGCTATCAGCTATCACAACCCGTTAGCTTATATTAGCTACCCCTATCCGCTAATGGGCTATCTTTATTATATATTTTTCCCCTCGAAAACGTAGCTATTGAGCTATCAGCTATCACAACCTGTTAGCTTATATTGGCTACCCCTATCTGCTAATGGGCTATCTTTATTTTATATTTTTTCCTTCGAAAACGTAGCTATTGAGCTATCAGCTATCACAACCCGTTAGCTTATATTAGTTACCCGTATCTTCTTATGGGCTATCTTTATTTTATATTTGTTACCTCGAAAACTTAGCTATTGAGCTATCAGCTATCACAACCTGTTAGCTTATATTGGCTACCCCTATCTGCTAATGGGCTATCTTTATTTTATATTTTTTCCCTGGAAAACTTAGCTAATGAGCTATCAGCTATCACAACCCGTTAGCTTATATTAGCTACCCCTATCTGCTAATGGGCTATCTTTATATTGTATTTTTTCCCTGGAAAACTTAGCTAATGAGCTATCAGCTATCACAACCCGTTAGCTTATATTAGCTACCCCTATCTGCTAATGGGCTATCTTTATTTTATATTTTTTCCCTGGAAAACTTAGCTAATGAGCTATCAGCTATCACAACCCGTTAGCTTATATTAGCTACCCCTATCTGCTAATGGGCTATCTTTGTTTTATATTTTCCCCTCAAAAACTTAGCTATTGAGCTATCAGCTATCACAACCTGTTAGCTTATATTGGCTACCCCTATCTGCTAATGGGCTATCTTTATTTTATATTTTTTCCCTGGAAAACTTAGCTAATGAGCTATCAGCTATCACAACCCGTTAGCTTATATTAGCTACCCCTATCTGCTAATGGGCTATCTTTATTTTATATTTTTTCCCTGGAAAACTTAGCTAATGAGCTATCAGCTATCACAACCCGTTAGCTTATATTAGCTACCCCTATCTGCTAATGGGCTATCTTTATTTTATTATTTTTCCCTGGAAAACTTAGCTAATGAGCTATCAGCTATCACAACCCGTTAGCTTATATTAGCTACCCCTATCTGCTAATGGGCTATCTTTATTTTATATTTTTTCCCTGGAAAACTTAGCTAATGAGCTATCAGCTATCACAACCCGTTAGCTTATATTAGCTACCCCTATCTGCTAATGGGCTATCTTTGTTTTATATTTTCCCCTCAAAAACTTAGCTATTGAGCTATCAGCTATCACAACCTGTTAGCTTATATTGGCTACCCCTATCTGCTAATGGGCTATCTTTATTTTATATGTTCCCCTCAAAAACTTAGCTATTGAGCTATCAGCTATTACAACCTGTTAGCTTATATTGGCTACCCCTATCTGCTAATGGGCTATCTTTATTTTATATTTCCCCCTCAAAAACTTAGCTATTGAGCTATCAGCTATTACAACCCGTTAGCTTATATCAGCTACCCTATCTGCTATTAAATGGGCTATCTTTATTTTATATTTTTTTCTATATTGAAAACTTTTACGAGAGGTTTCCGAAAAATCTGTTGTGGATAATAATTATGGTAAATTATGGCCGCGTGGAAAGTGTTATCATGCATTATAAGAATTTAAACTTTTATTGGCTTCCTACACCTACACGTTTTAAAGAACGACCAATCGTGTGTTACGGGATTGATTTGATGTTTTAACGCTTAATAAGGGTTTAAATTTCTATGGCTTCTAACACCAAGTTAAAAACACCAACAATGTGATGTTTTAACTCTTAACACTTTCCACGCGGCAGGCAGCTACAGACGACATTCCAAAATTTCACAAAATGTTTCAAAAATGTCAAAATTGATAAATTTCATAGCCATATTTGGAATCAACATGTGAAATGCATTGAAATAAGTACAAACATACCTAATATTGGTTAAGTAATCCTTGAGATAGACTTTGAAAAATGCGAAAAGTGTCTGAAAAATCTGTTTTGTATGGTAAAACTAATAGCCGCGTGGAAAGTGTTAACATGCTTTTAATACCGGTTTAAAACGTCATTGGCTTCCTACATCAAGTTATATAAAATGTAACCACCTTAAAAGGTGTTTTGGCTCTTTTTAAGAACGACCCTTGATGTGTTTGGGAAACGATCAAGTTAATATTTTATCTTATAATATATTGTTGTAATAGCTAATAATATCAGCTATAGCTAGGTTTATAATAAAGTAAAAATATAACTACCATTAGCGCATAACCCGATATTAGCTATCAATAGCTAACATTAGCTACCAATAGCTTATATTAGCTACCAATAGCGTATATTAGATTGTTGTAATAGCTAATAGCTGGTATATCTATGTCTAGAATAAAGAAGAAATCGAACTACCATATCGCATTAGCGGATATTAGCTATAGCTAGCGCTCTATTAAGCCGATATCAGCTTATGTTAGATAGGAATCGGCTTATGATTGTTATAATAGAAGGTTGTAATAGCTAATATCAGCTATAGCTAGATCTAGAATAAAGTAAAAATCTAGCCAATATTAGGTATCGATAGCTTATATTGGCTACCAATAGCTTAATATTAGCTACCCGTAGCTTATAATAGATTGTTGTAATAGCTTATATCAGCTATAGCTAGGTTTATAATAAAATAAAAATCTAACTACATTAGCGCATAACCCGATATTAGCTATCAATAGCTGATATTAGCTACCGATAGCTTATATTAGCTTCCAATAGCGTATATTAGATTGTTGTAATAGCTAATAGCTGGTATATCTATGTTTACAATAAAGAAGAAATCGAACTATCATATCGCATTAGCGGGTAGTAGCTTATATTAGCTAGCGCTCTAGTTAGCCGATATCAGCTTATATTAGATAGCAATAGCTTATATGATTGTTATAATAGAATGTTGTAATAGCTAATATCAGCTATATGTAGGTTTGTAGCTGATATTAGCTAATACAATAAGCACATTGTAATAGCTAATATCTTATAGCTATAGCTAATATATAATAGCTGATATTAGCTGTATTTGAGTACTATATACTAATATACCATATTAGCTAGCTATAGCTGATAATAGCTACGGCATTAACGGGTGAATTGTAGTAGCTAATATCTTATTACCTATAGCTAATATCTAATATCCCCCTTTATTACCTAATATCATCCAATATCAGCTACAAGTACCATTAGCTAGTATCCGCAATAGCTGAGGCTATTGGTGGCTATTAGGTTTCTAATGCAGCTAAATGTAATATCGCACCTTAATGATTGTTTTCTTGCGTATAACAAAATATGACATGCAGCGTGACCTCTCTACTGGCTGTATCGGTTTGATGCTTACGAGCATTCTTTCTGTAAAAGTGGCACAACATCGATTTTAGGTAGCTTTAGTTAATTGATCATATCTCAGGATTGACAAAACCAAATCAGATGAAATAAACGCCATCTGAAAGCTAAGCGTTTAGATTTTCAATATGTATAAAAATGTTACACCAACATTTTGGGACTTCATGGTCAATAAGTTGGGTAAACACGTGCACATTCTTTTGGGGACACCCTGTACATACTTCACATAATTATTAGTCCCTAATTAGCGATTATAAATGTGTGTTTTGGAAAAGTTGGAAAAAAGGAATCTAACTATTTTGGGTCGAGTTGTAGTGGTAAAATCATTGGTCCTACCTACATACCTAAGTTAAATTATATTGCTCCAATGGTTCCAAACCCGAACAAAGATTTCATTAAAACGGTTAATGATGTAGTTTTTAAATATGTATGGGGTGGCAAGCCAGACCGAATAAAAAGATCTCAGTTTGTGCAAAATTATGAAAACGGAGGTGTTAAAATGCCAGATGTGGAATCTCATATAAATGCATTGAAAATAAATTGGATTCGAAGGGTTTTGCAAGGTGAAAAAAGTTGGATAAAATTGTATAGATTATGTTTAAATGCAAAAAAAGACGATATTTGTTGTTCAGATTTATTACAATTTAATGCAAAAATGAAGAAGATAGACAATAAGTTCTGGTATGATACTCTATTCTCTTGGTCATCTTTGATATGGTTAACAACGGTGATTTAGACTTCAGTCGCATTGCAAAGCAATACTTGTGGTGGAATGATAAAATACAGATTGGAGATAAATTAATAAACTATGTTCATTGGAAGGAAAAGGGTGTTATTTCTATCAATGATTTACTGAAAGATAATGGGACTTTTATGTCAAAAGACGAGTTTGAAGACATTTATCAAGTGAAAACCAATTTCCTAGAGTATAATGGTATTGTAAGAGCAATTAAGTCAAACTTCAATATCAGTCAATTAAATGGGTCGAAACTAGTATCACCATTTAGACCTAGTAACGTGGAACTACTGTTCACACAGCGTATTCTACAAAGTCTTTATAGAATCAAAGAAAATGAAACAATCCATTAATAAGTGGCAATTAGACTTTGGTATAGAAAATAGAGAGTGGAAAAAAATATGTCTTTTAAATTTTAAGTTTTCCGATGACACAAAGTATAGATGGTTCCAATATAGAATCAATCAAAGTATTTTAGGAACGAATAGTCTTTTGCTAAAATGTTATTAGAGGAGATGACTTATGCACTTTTTGTAAAGAAAACTCAGAAACAATTACGCATCTTTTCATAACTTGTAAAATTTCAAAATCATTCTGGAATATCTTTAAAAGGTGGGTTAAAGTTCAAACAAATGTGGACTTGAATATGAATCCATTAACAATACTTTTTGTATCAAATTTGGATTTCACCCTAACATTGATAATGACAATGGCGAAATTCCATAGAGCAAAGATGACAGAAAAACAGCCAGATTTAGACACTTTCAAACACGAAATTAAGTATTATTACAATATTCTAAACTACCAAGCCACATGTAATTCAGACATGAATACATTTCTGGAAAAATGGCATAAATGGCAAAGTCTCTGCACTGATTAACGGATACGTTTCATTTCCATGTATTTGTCAATATATTACCCATTTAAAAATGTATGTTGCGTAAGGTCACTGAGTAAGTGACAGTACTATCATGACTATGTTTATAACAACAGCTGTCAAAAGAAGAAGAAAAAAAGAAAAATCTATTCTTATTGACAATTTTTTAACATAGTAAATTTAAGGACCGATAACTTCAAGACATCAAAACTAGCTAAAACTCTCGTCTTCAGACAGGTTTATTGCCTCCAGAGGTGATCCATGTAGCTATGTGCCATGTAGCCATGTGCTGTGCAACGGACTACAAAGGGGAATTGCATCCGGCACGACTACACTCAATTTAAAGGGACATGCAGTGATATGTTGGAGGCTGCGCCCTCAATTATGATAAAAACTGGAATTTACAATCGTATTTACATGTATGAATTTACACCTATAAGGATTAAGACAAATCAGCCCTCTTTGTACAACTAAACATCATTCAAATATTCTGATCTACGGCTCAGATCTGAATTTCACAAGTCGTTGGGGAGCATAGAGGTGTACCAAAATGTTCTTTGAAGTTGGTAAAATTAAAACCTAAGTCAGGCTAAGCGTATATCCTTGCCAACTTCGGTGGTTGATTGACCTTGACTTTGATTTAGGGTAGAAGGTCACATGTGTTTCAAAGTGTTTCAAAACAATGTATGCTCCCCAGCTAGAAGCCCTTAAACAGTCACTTATAAATATGCTGGGCATAACTGCTGCTTTCGTGTGATTTGAGTGAGTGGCAACTGCAAAAATGACCATCATTAATGTTCATCTTGAATTCCGAAGTAAATTATATAAACAAATAATTCATCTACACTATTGCGTTTCCCTTTAATCGGTTCATGACATCCAATTCATTGCATGAACCGTGTTCTCAAACTGGGCCTACACATCATGTCACAGGTGTATCTTCTTTCTGACAATCTTGAACACAGTTATTCCCGATAAGATGGCAGCTAATCCGTCACATGGATAACCTCTATTGGCATTACGTATAGGTGGTTACGGACCTTCAATTTGCCGTTGACTAACAAAGCATCAAAATCAAGTCTACGCTCTACTCGACCATACAGAAGAACGTTCCTAGTGACCATGTGTAGTTGTGTAAGCGACCGTTGTTTACATGAGCAATATTTCCGAAATTCGTAAAATGTTTCACTCGATTTTCAGACTTTGACTTGTAAAAAACATGTGAAAACTTGCATTATGTGTAAATATGATAACATGAGTATGTAGAGGAATCACTTTGTCAAATATTCTGTTCGATGGTAATATTTCACGGGAGTACAAAAAGGGTTAAATTTTGGCCGTTTTGGTGATGGTGCAATCTGAATTTGTTTGAATTCTCGTAGTTTGTGGTCAACGGCATGTGACGTCACTCCGTAATCACCTATAAGGTTCATTAGAGGGTACATACTGTTGTCCATTCCTACTTTTACACACATTGTATTTCTCTTACAGATATCTTGTATCATTACCTATACTTCATCGTAGTTTAAAGGCAAACTAGCATGGCTCCTGGCATACGTCTATTCGTTATAATAGTGCTGATTAGCTTCTTCAAATTGAGTTTTGTTGTTGGTAAGTAAACGTATATCTGTTCAATTTAACTGAAAAAGTGTCCCATTCCGCGGATAAATCATTTGAAATACGGTATGAAAGAAGAATGAATACAATATATTCTCCTACATTACTTAAAGTACAAATTCGTATCTATTAAATAACAGCGAGGCAGATAACTACCGCAAATTCCACAACTCGAACAAACATAACAAGCCTCGACTCGAAACTTAAAATGCAAAGACATGAGCCGGTGTGGGAATCGAACCTGTCGGCAGGTCTTTTAGGGTTTAATTTTAAATATCTTGAGCATTTATTTCAGTTTAAGTCCTTCTACAGATTTAAATGTGAATTGTAAAGAACCACGGAAAAAGCAATATTTTTAGGGTTCACTGAAAAATAAATTGGTGTCACAGCGACACCTTCTTGGAGTCAACTGTAAATGACACTTACAAAGGTGTTATTTTGACTCCAAAATTGGTGTAATCGTCAATGATATGGGTTTGCACATAATTTACGGTGACACCGTTAGGTTTCCGACGGACACCTTTCAGTGATCATTTAGTGATTTACACTAAAACTGGTGTCAGATTAATTGAAATAACTCCAAGGGCGTCAATAGTTGGCGGGAAAGCTCACGGTTTTTAGAGGTGTCGAAGCACCATGACACCAATTGGTGTAATTCTGACACCAATTGGTGTAATTCTGACACCAACTGGTGTAATTCTGACACCAATTGGTGTAATTCTGACACCAAATTGGTGTAATTCTGACACCAATTGGTGTAATTCTGACACCAGATTGGGCGTCTATCAACATATCAACGCATGCGTTTTCTCGTCGCCATTTTGTTTGCATGTTTCGAGCCGGTAAGACTGGTAAGTACCGATCTGCTCCATTTCCAGACATTTTTGATAATAATTATGATACAATTAGCGTAATGTAAGCCTTGTTCATGTTGTTTAATATTGCGCCAACTAACTGATGAAATATATTGCAATTTCATAGTCAGAGACTAGCATTTTGTTGGACTGTGTGTCAGTGCATGGACCTACTAGTACTATGTGTGTGTTCGTCATGCATGCATACGATGATATGTGCAACATTACATATACATGTAGCCCGATTTATCTGGCTCAGTGGTCGTCTTTTTCATACGGACGTCTTACATTACGCTAATTGTATCATAATTATTATCAAAAATGTCTGGAAATGGAGCAGATCGGTACTTACCAGTCTTACCGGCTCCTAAACATGTGCTATCTCAATATGACTCTTAACACACACAAAAAAAATTGTTACCATAACCCTAACCCCGGTTTAGGATTTTTGACCGGGATCACAATTTTCGAGGAAAAAACACCAACTAAATCTCCGGGAACCTGCCGGGATTCGATCCGGGGACCCTCCGTTCTCAAGCCCCACCTTCCAACCACTAAGCCACGGCCCTCAGCTACACATTCGTGCAATATACTGCACTCATTATATAGGCTCGGTTGACTACGTCATCGAAAACCGACGGCGCATGCGTTTGGAGAGGGACTTTGGATTAGCATTTTTTAGCACTCAGGGGGTTAGGGTTAATAGAACACACACAAAAAAGTTGTTACCATAACCCTAACCCCGGTTTAGGATTTTTGACCGGGATCACAATTTTCGAGGAAAAAACACCAACTAAAATCTCCGGGGACCTGCCGGGATTCGATCCGGGGACCCTCCGTTCTCAAGCCCCACCTTCCAACCACTAAGCCACGGCCCTCAGCTACACATTCGTGCAGTATACTGCACTCATTATATAGGCTCGGTTGACTACGTCATCGAAAACCGACGGCGCATGCGTTTGGAGAGGGACTTTGGATTAGCATTTTTTAGCACTCAGGGGGGTTAGGGTTAATCGAACACACACAAAAAATTGTTACCATAACCCTAACCCCGGTTTAGGATTTTTGACCGACCGGGATCACAATTTTCGAGGAAAAAACACCAACTAAATACAATATCCGTATTAAAAAATATTTTAAAAAAAATAAAAAATCCGACTTACCGACCCTACCTTTTGAGGACCCTCTATGGACAAACAAACACCTTTTTTTTTGGGCCTAATCCGAATATCGCAGGTGCTTTTGATAATCCATGTATATGTGCCTTGATCAAGGTAGGCCTACCTTTGTGTTTTGAATAATCCAGATACCCAGGTAAATATAGGCCTCCCATGTGACCCCTAATCCAGGTACCCATTGTCCTATGATATCCAGAGACCCCATAGGCCTATTAGCTCTACCCCTAATCCAATAACCACAGATGCCTTAATATAGTGCCGAAGAAAGCGGGCAGTTAGTCGTATCACAATAGGCAGAGGTGAGTAATATCAAAACGTTATAAATGTTTATATTAATATCAAGCGCATGTCCTTAAATAATTCAGGTACCTAAGGTGCCCTTGATATAATGTAAGTAACATGGTGCCCTTAATACACCATGAGCCTAGACGTACTCCCCAATGTGCTCTTAAATAATACAGATACCAAGATGTTCCTAATCCAAATACTCCACGTGTTCTTAATACACCAGTTGCCCAATAGGCATAGGCCCTACCCCTCACAGGTGCATGCCTTAATAACTCAGGTACCGCATGTGTCGGCGTTATATCCATACCAATGTGTATTATATCCAGTTTATAATGGAAAGCGCATAGGTGCCGAAGCTACAGCGGGTGGCTAGTCATATCAAAACGTAAGATGAGGGTAAATTGTAAAACAGCAAGAATATGTCGTTGATACTCCATGTAACCTAAGGTGCCCTTGATACTGTCATTGGTCCCATAGTGCCAGTAATAATCCATATATATACCATGATGCCCTTAAGAAATCCAGGTACGCGTACGCCGTGTATCATGTGTATTATAACACATGGTGCCCTTGATTATTCTGGTACCACCTTCACTTTAATAATCAAGATCCTCCATGTGTCCTTAGTGATCAAATATAGGACCTCTGGACTATGTGATTTATCTTGAACCGAATATCAAGGACACCCGCGCGTGAAGGGCACCCTGAATGGTTATTCAGGTGTTATTCAGTTGTATGGAATACTTATATAGAATATTAAGAGTATCTGGATTGCCTTAATATAATTATAGAACACACGTGACCTTTAATCCAGCAGGTAGACCTACCCCCATGTGCAGTGGCGGCACTACGGTGGTGGGGGGGGGGGGGGGGGGGCATGCTCGAGGGGAATCCCCCAGTCGTGACCCCCACCCCAGATACCCCAATCAGCTTAAGTTCCTACCCATTTTGTACCCCAAATAATAAAAATAAGTTGAATTTCAATTAATGTTAAAACTCAAAGTTGCTTAAAATTAGCTGTTAATTCCCCCCTCCCCTCCCGATTGTCTTTATTTAGGCATACGTCCTGAGCGTTATAGTGGGTTTTATAGTCGGTCGTTTAGTTTTATGTGATTTTCTTCCAATTTTATAATTTATAATAATGATGATATATACCGCACGTTCCATTTATAATACCCCATGTGCCCTTACTATATCCATATTATTAAATAGGGAGAGCGGGGAGTGTTCGCCCCATTTTCATTTGAAATAGCCTAGAGACGTCACTTTTAAAGATTGAATGAACCTATTGACAAAACTTAAAATATTGATTTTTGGCTACATACGACCAAAATGTCAGTACTCTAGGCCTTACTTTAAAGGAATGAGTAAAGGATAAAGAGAAGTGTCATGGTGAACTTCTTGCCCCGACCCCGGGGCAGCTGAGGTTCGTCCATAGGCCGAGGCAAGGTCGCCATAGGCTTCATAAAGTAGTATGTATCAAAAAGATATACCCATTTGGTTATGCAATGTGATTTTCTTCCAAATTAAAATTAAGAGAGTCCACAATTTAAGGGTGGGTCATGTTTACAGAATAACTCGTTTAGAATTTTAGAATTATAATAAATACCACATTTAAGAATATTAACTTCTAATTTTAGTGCTACTCCATTTCTATTTGTAGCTATTTTTATACAAATATGCTACACAGGGGGGTGAATAACAATTACAATAAATCTCCATTGGCGAACATGCACCATCATATGTGCCCCGTATATTGACTCGATAACCTCGCATGTCCCACATACAATGACGGGTTTATAATTGCATCAAATCCATAAACTATCACATACCTATACCTATGATGATTTACATTAAAATTTCTGTACGAATATCTTTAGAAAAAAATCAATATCAAAAATGTAAGAAAATTCACTTCTGTGATGTAAAACTGGTTTTTTGATGATAATTTGACAAACATTATTCCGGGACCACCATGAGAAGATCGCAACAAAACAGCGGAACATATTGTGTGTTGTTCAAATTCAACCAGTGGCCGCAATGATGAGAACTTCACGTGGTGGGCGAACCTGCCCCTAGGGTGTAACACTCTCCGCTCTCCCCTAAGAGAAGTGAGGGGGAGGGGAGGTGGCTATTAGGCCTATTAGGGTATTATGGGGAAATACCGCACGTCCCGTTTATCCAGATACCCCATGTGTCTTACTATATTATCAAGTAAGGGAAGTGCGGGGAGGGGGGCTCCCGGGGTGGCTTAGGCCTATATAATAGGTATTGCATGGGTGATTCCATCAAATAAGTATTTTCCTTCAGCCACTTCCGTCACATTAATACATGTTATCCTGGATATGGTTTGTGCCTTGCTCCCAGTTTCTTTATTAAAATAAAGGTCTTGTATTATAGTACATGTATTATACCCTGGCTTTATGATTAATGTTTTGTTTGTGTATTGCTCTCATTACCATGATTACCGCGGAGCAACGGACTGCCTGCTTTCACCCTGTCCCGTAAACAAAGTACAGTTTGCGCCACAAACGCGTGCACACTTTGTCTGCGTCACTACGTGTGCGCCGATGCGCGTTCGCCATGTTAAACGCGGTCGCGCAGCAACACATAGGAACGGTTGTTATGGTACCGTCAGTTTCTTCATCGTTAGCAAACTCCGCGTTCATCTATGTTACTAATGTGAAAGTGTCACTTTAAGATCTGTGTAAGAGTTTTTGTTTACATTTAGAAAATGTCGTAAAATATTTTATTTGTCGGACGTATAGTCCCGTATAAATACTTGTTACTGGTGCGATCTTTAAGAATAACAAACGGCCGCACATACAGAAATGTAGCTATATCCCTGATGAAAATATTTTGGGTGAAGACCATATGTCATCACTCACTCCGAAAACCACAATTTGTGTCCGAACAGTAGCTACCCGAGTAAAAGAAATTCAACACTTCGGATTATCATCTGTGATCCTTTCTGCGCATGTCTGAAAACGGGAAAAAACTGGCATTGAACTATCTAATTAGCTCGTTTATTAGAGGCGCAATTACCACGCTTTTTCATTTGAAGAGGGACGCGAGTGTAAAATTATTATTGAACTATCTAATCAGGCGAGGGACCGAAAATTAGTATATAGATAACACTTTCATTCTAACACCACAGAGCTCTGCGTATTAATTGTTGGACGTGCTTTTAAATGGGAAAGAACTGTGCCGCTGGGATGATGCTACAACGAGGTTAGCGTTTATTCCGTATAGAATAACACTTTAAAACTGTTGCTGATTGGTGCCAACAAATACGAACCTCCCCGGTCTCTGAGAACCCGTTCAGTTAAAGCCAATAGACCTAAAATTATTTTGAGTCTCGTGATTTAAGTCTCTGAAATTAAGAGAGTGTATTTAATAAAATTACGACTGCGGGGATCAAACCGTCAACCGTGTTTCTCTGACTTTATAAGCTCGCGCTCTACCACTTAGCTAACAGAGTGTTACATACTTGGTTACTCGGGGTTTATGATATTAAAGTTAAGCTTGCAATTTAGTGAAATGACCAAGGATCGTCAGAATCGGTTACGATATCCATTACGACCGTACTCATATATCATAGTTAAGTTTTTAAAATCAAAAACAAATTGGGGTCGCTAGGGGTCAAAATTTTAATTTTTTTAACATATCACTTTTAAAAAATGCTTCCTGTCTCAGAGGAAATTACTGATGACTGTCACAATTGGTCAACAGATTCCTGTAGTCCATGCACATATAAAACCTACATCGATTAAAATTGACGTGTCATATAAGGTCACTAGGAGTCAATAATCTAAACAGGGGAACATTTAAGGTATGATCCAATTTTGATCGGGTTTGTTGCATCTTATGTCTTTTTATAATACAAGAAAAGAAGTAAATCATCCCGTTGAGTTCAAAGGTCGAGTTTGATCGGATTTGTTGCATCTTATATCTATTAACAAAACAAGAAAACAAGTTACTATGACCTTGAGGTCATAGGTCAGAAAGGGGTCACTATGGGACATTGAACTATACAGGTGTAAAATGTAGAACATGCTCCGATTTTGATCGGATTTGTTGCATCTTATATCACTTGACCAAACAAGAAAAAAGTCAATCATAAACTTTGGTTTAAAGATCACTAAGGGGTCACTAGGGGGTCAAAACGTGATTTTCACTTAAAATGCTCTATTATATTCATCATGACCGTATACACGAATAATACTTAGGCTTTTAAAATGTTAAAATAGTTGGGGTCACTACGGGTCAAAATGTCAATTTTCACTCTTCGCACTAAAAATACGGGGTTAGTTAAAAAGAAGTTTACCCGGATTGGTGATGTTTTAAAAAACAAACAAATGACACTCGAGAGTTCAGTAAAGCATATATGTAACAAGCATTCTCTCTTGCTTATTATGAAAAAGGAATGACACAAATTGAGCATTGCTAAGAGGAGTTATGTCTATTTTAATAAAGGTACTCATTTTGCAAACTGTCCACGGAATACTTGACCAAACAAATGTAAAGTATGCATTTTAGCTGCGTACTTCCCTATTGCCCGAGATTGGTGATGTTTTTCAAAACAAATAAATGACACTTAAAACTTCCGTAAAGCATTTATTTACCAAACATACTCTGCTGCTTATTAGAGAAAATCAATGAAGCAAATTGATCATTCTTAAGAGAAGTTATGCCTGTTTTACTGAAAGCGCTCATGTTTGAAGCTGTCCATGGAATGCTTACTTTACATTTGTTTTGTCAAGTATTCCGTGGACAGCTTGCAAAATGAGTACCTTTATTAAAATAGGCATAACTCCTCTTAGCAATGATCAATTTGTGTCATTCTTTTTATCTATCACCAACACCATCTCAATCTACCACACGGGCAGACGGGCAGAAATCCACGTTTGTTTTTCTCCGGCACATGGACATGACTTGTGAGTTGACAAGTCATGTAACCGAGCGTCAAGACTCTAATCGGAAACATTCGGAACCGATCGTATATATTCGGATTTGAAATGGTTTATATTCCTTAGTAACTTGCTTGAGAATATTGGAAGATCTCAATCAAAATGTTCCAAATTTACCCCTATTTAACGCTCAAAAGAACAACTCTGTCGTATGAAGTGGTACATTGACAACTGCAGTGTAGAGTGTCGCTCTATAAACTTTTGTTAAAGCGCAAAATAGTAATGATTTTTAGTTTGAGACTGATTACTGTAGTGATCTTCTAGAGATCCTCCTTTATTTTGTTCAACTGTGCACTATTATTAGAAGCTTTTGTTAGAGTCGTTACTAGTGGTAGCCGATTAGGTTGACCTTACATGCTTCGGACTTCCGGTAGTGCATACGAAGAAGTGTTAATCTAGAAACACACATATATTGACTAATCGTTAAACACACTAATGTATAATGATCTGGCGGTCTTATACATCTACCAAAAGTGGATGCGTGTGCGTATGTGTGCGTGATTATTTTGCATGGCGCACTACGACGCGTTGTTTGTTTCGCGCCGACTGCATGGTTGCAGTACGCATGAAGATAAACAAACATGGCCCGTAGAAACAGTCTGAAAAAGGCTTGGATTTGCTGATTTTTTGCTCATATCTTGGTCAATTCTGTAAGGCTTTCAGCCATGTATAGCTAATAATACTCCCATTATAATCAGTGGCGTAAATATGTTGTTGGCCTGGGGGGGGGGGGGGGGGGGTGATTGACATGTGACGGCACCAGCATCCACATTTTAGGTTGAAAACGGGGGTGGGGGTGGGGTGGGCAACAAAAATGTGGTAGAAAGCTTAATTTGTTCTAAATTTTTAAAATTAGACATTTCTACGGTGACGCCTATGATTATAATCATCTTTTATCAATACAACATTCACGACGTATAGATGAAAATATGGGAGGGCCTTTCATGGATACATACAAACAACATTGTGAATTACAATAAGATTCGTACACATATTCAAAGCAACTTTTAAATATACTCCTTAAAAGGAGTATCGGTAAGGGAGAGGATTGATAGTAATCCAGCTCTACACAATTCCCTGGATTAAATAACTGCAATAAGACCTACTCTGCAAGGATACCTCTGTACCGATGATACCATGAAGATGCAAGATGATGGCTTGTTACCTCAATCAAGGCCTAGACGAATCTGATCTAATAAATGATGTAATGTATCTGGAAATATTAGACTAAAATAGCAGTGACCAGAATTAACCAATCAGAACATGAATAAGTTCTGGAGGTCACCCCATTGTATGATGTAATGATAGAAAGTGGGAGCATGTAAATTGAGCTGGCCTGATTGATGATTTCATATAATTATGGATTGATGTATGTTTATCCTTTATGGATAATTACACAGACAGGACATATTAACAGTATCCTTTTTAAACGCGATATTTGGAATTGAAAAAAGAGAATACATTCGATTACTGAGTATACATGTAGTGGAATTCAACGTAATTCATCATGTATATATATAGTTTGTATCATTAAATCTCGAAGGCTAAATAATTACAATGATACACATGCATTTATTGGTAGGCCCTATAGCATCAATCAGGAGACTACAGGGTGAGTCATAAAAAGTGTACTCTGATTGAAAAATAAATAAAAAATATTTTTGACCACAAAATTAAGGCAACCAATAATTTATTCAATTACGCCATTTATTTGCTATCATCGGCAAAAAGAATCACGGCAATAATATCATCGGGTACCGTTTAGTAGATATGAATATTTCTGTGAAAAAACTGAATTTTGAAACCGAACAAATTTGTGATTTCACGCTCAATGAGCGCTTAATAATGTGTGCTAAGATTAACTTGTAAAGGATTAAACAGTCTATTTATTACACCAATTAAATAAATAATAGCCTTGTTCAGAATTTCTCCTCATTATTTAACATGAAATAAAGATAAAATATTATCACCACTTGTGAGTTAAAGTAATTGCAAGGATTTTAAAATGGTCCATAGATTTCATAAACATGATAAATATAACGAGGACGTTGAATAAAAATGGCCAAATGAGTGATCTGATATTGTATAAAATATACATAAAGTATTTGGATACAAAATGATATTGCACCTATTTTTCATAAATATGTCCGATTAACTAAATATTGTCCTCCATACAGTTAAAATATACGGTTAAAATATAGATGTCAACAGTAAGACTAGTAAAGTAAAAGTCTCTCTCTATCTTTCTCTTTTCTGGTAAGTAGACAATATTATTATTAGCAATCTTTAGAGACCAGCATGCATGGGAATGAAACAAAAAATATAGCGCCAACAGGACTCTTTGACCAAGTGTATATCTTTTTTCGTTACCATTGCAAGCTATAGATAGGCCTACATGCCTACTGTAGCTCTGGTTGCATAGATTGCATAAGCTTTGGCGAGGAGTAACAGGAATTGCGAGCTTTTACTCGTCGTGGAGTACAAAATTACTCTTTCCGAGTCAAAATCCCGTGTACTCCGCTCAGTTTACTCCATTATTTTTACTGTGAAGCTTGGATTATGCTTGGTGTCATAAGATTGCTAATAATAATATTGTCTACTTACCAGAAAACGGAGGAATTAGGTCCTCAAACCCCCCAGCTTGTCAGCGTAGCGATCACGTTTTCGTCCGCCATTATTCTGCATGCATGATACAATGTCATGTGACCCGCTTCTTAATGAGTAACTTTTACTCCATGTTGTGGATTAAAAAAGGGGATCGCTCTTTTTTAGAGTAAATTATTTTACTCCAGGCTAATGAGTAACTTTTACTCCATGATGTGGATTAAAAAAGGGGATCACCCTTTTTTGGAGTAAATTATTTTACTCCATGTTAATGATTAACTTTTACTCCATGAGGAGTAAAAAAGGGGATCACCCTTTTTTGGAGTAACTTATTTTACTCCATGCTAATGAGTAAGTTTTACTCCATGATGTGGATTAAAAAAGGGGATCACCCTTTTTTGGAGTAAATTATTTTACTCCATGTTAATGATTAATTTTTACTCCATGTTGTGGAGTAAAAAGGGGGATCGCCGTTTATAGGAGTAATTCTTACTCAATGTAATGATCAATTTGTTACTCTAACATGTAAGAGTAAAAATTACTCTGCTTAGGGGTGATCACCTTTTGAATACCAAATGGAGTAACATTTTAATCTATATTGAGTAAATTGTTTTTACTGTGTACATGGACATTCATTCTTGAAGACAATTTGTTTTCAGGTTAGTCCATCAATAGGCAAATAATCAAGCAGCT
Source organism: Ophiura sarsii (assembly GCA_035610835.1). NCBI lineage: Eukaryota > Metazoa > Echinodermata > Ophiuroidea > Amphilepidida > Ophiuridae > Ophiura > Ophiura sarsii. Next base: position 59,942,167 of record CM069450.1, read on the forward strand.
CTTCCTTCGACGAGACCACCATTATTGTTAATACAAAGTCTCGCTCCTTCTTCGACGCAAAGCTCTACATGCATTGTCAATACATTGCCGTAGTACTTGAAGACTTTAGAACCTTTTGTTAGGACTGTAATTTATTTTTGCTTATAATACCTGATGATTGAATTTGAGTCTTCGAAGATGGTACCTTTTTCGGATCTAAAAATGGCCACTTTTATTCAAATACGCGTAAAATGAGTTTCTCTTAACCAATTCTAACCAAATAAAATTCTTATTAAAGCTAATTAATAGGTTATGTTTACCATTAAAATGATTTGGGTGACAAATGCTCATATCTCTTTTTAAAAATCCTTCAAGTTGAGTACACTTTTTTTTGACTCACCTGTATGCTATATCCCTGCTCCCGTGACAAAACGCTTTTTGAACCAACCAAGCAGAATAATATCGAAACGCTTCTAGAATCAATCGAAGCAGAATAACTGTAGGGTCAAGTAGATGCAAGGCGGCGCGGTGGTCCAAAATTAAACGATTGTTTCATTTTTCGATCTGGATACTAGAAATGTATTTACCGAAATATGATAACGTCGGCGGCGGCGGCGGCAGTGGTGATGAGGAAATGTCACCACGCTTTTGAGAAAGCTGATGCTTGTACTCGGGCTTATACTATACGTAATAAAGTTGAGTAGGCTAAACATCAGTTTAAACCAATCGTCCATTTCCTATTGCCAGGTCATACCACAAAATGTGGATCATACCCTACGCAGAGGACAAGATTGATTAATTGCTGCGACCTCAAGTACCTTGTAGGCGTCCTTGACAGAATGCCGGTTCTTAGAGACATTATACATTAGGCAATTTGATACTTTCTTCAGCGCAATGCAAGCGCAAGGCCTCGAAACGCACCTCTGTAAATCCAAACGGAGATGCAGAATGTGCCTATTTTGGTACCATGGTATAGCGAGAGGTCTCCTCTTTCCATATATCAAGAAAAGTACAAACATCCCACGCATGACGTCACATGACGTCACATAACATGGCCGATCTCAAAATGTCGTTGTATTCGTCTGTACAGTGAAATAAAGGCCAAAGTTGAAATTTTCGCCAAAAAAGTTCCAAATATCGGAATTTCGCCGGTTATTTTGCTTATAAGTAATGGAAATAATGTTTCTAACATAAACTATAAGATTCAGAACCATACTTTTAAAATATTTTTCAAAATGGCGATTTTTAAATATTGTAAGGTAGCAACCCCTCACTCCCCCTACCCTCAGACTTTGACGGGGTTTACCATACCCCCGGGTAAAATGGTACCCTTCATTTATTTTCGTCAAAATAAGCGCAACGGATTTAAATGAGATCACTAGACGCCCTAGGTAACTTTCTTAGGGGGGTTGGTGGTAACCCCGCCCCCAATTGGTAGGACGGGGGTTAAAGCACAGGACACTGGTGAGTGGCGATATAGATAACATTTAACCAGTTTTTTACTTACGATTACTGTTATGATCAATATTAAGGGTTTCAGGAAAAACGAATTCTTGAATGTTCATAATCATTTCACCGTTAATATCCCGATTGATGATGCAAATGATTTTCTCAATGTAACGTGCATCCATATGCAAAGGGGATGTTTTGTATGTTTTTTCCTGAGGAATCGTATTGTACTGTATTTTACCGACTGTGGTCATTTCAGCTAAAATACATTTTAACAGCTTTTATTTTGTTTTTGATAGGCCCAATCATCTTCGCACTTCATATTTTGATTTATTACACTCTTTCAATTCATATTTGATTAAACAAACAATGATGACACGATTCACGCGTCGCGTACCTGGATGAGTTGTGTGGACCCACTGATGCAGGGATAGTCGATTCGCAGACATTGGCCGATTTACCATTTCAGTCAGAGGTAACAAAAGCAAAAGAGGGGAAGGCACTCGATATTAATCGTAATATGCAAGGTTAATACCGTGTCATCATGTGCATGTATTACTGTGATGCAGCACAGATCTGTGGATGCAGTCACCACTATGTACCTAGTGACAGGGAACTTGCGGCTGGATTATCTTAATAACTTTGCCTGCAAACAGTTGTTGTCAATTGCCCGCATATTTTCGATAAAGAAATGTATTGTTTTTCAGATAAATCGATTCAGGTGGACTCATAGCCAGAAATACTATAAGTGACGTTTATAATCCGTATCTTGGTTGATATAACTGTGTTTCCATTTAATTAGGACAAATGGCTTTATACCTAGGTTTATACAAAAATGATGATTGAATTATTTCTTTTTTCTCGCAAATAAATACATAGAACTGTTATAGTTTCCTTTATTCCATGTGCATAATAGAAATGGAAAATAATCAAAAGTATCTACTAAATTATGAATAGGTAAAATGACATACATAATATTTTTCAATCGAAACCTGTATACGGTTGATGATGGTCGATTTGTTTTTATTGTGGTGACCGCTTCCAAAGGGATAACACATTTCAAGCTGTTGGATTAAGTATTTGGTTGTCGTGATTGTAAAGCTACATGATCAGCCCTTTTTATAAAGCCACACTATCATTAATAGCAAATAATAACGTCTATAAAAGTACCGCTGTTTCATCATTGGTCAAAATCGGTTCCTCTAACGCCCAATGGACGAGGTCCAAAATCGAATCCGATACGCCAAAGTTTATGAATCTATATACTATAGCATATTATGATGCAAGCGTGCAAGGAACCAGCATAATGTACTAAATATCACGCTGGTTTGAAACGTCACTTCATAAGTCTGTAGCGCTATCGTACCTTTTTGATACATACGATACAATAATGCATACTGGACAACAAACACACGAATTGGGGTTTTAACAATTGTGAAGAGTAACAATTTAAGAAACTCACGAAGAATACGAGTTTCAATTTTGCACCACTGGGCCGGGGTCTAAATGCTTAAGCCAACGATTTAACGATCAACCAAATTGAACTATATACAGCAGGGATTGTACGAGCGCTCTTAACCGCTGCGTCACCTCACCACCAAGTATAGTATCCGTTCAATCGGCCATTTCCCATTACCGGGAAAAGCTTAATATAGAATCTGATAGAAACCAGACTTATTAATTTTAATATACTACATTAACAAATAGGCCTATCATGTGTTTGGAGCACACACATGTGATGAGCCAATTTGATGAATTTGACCCCGGATTTTTTTTCCAAAAACTTCACACGCCGCTTAAAAGCGGCGTGTGAAGTTTTTTGAAAACAATTTAAACTCAAAACAGTACATACATCTGATGAATGTATGATTTGATGACGAACATTGACGTGGTAACTTGAAAGGCTACATAATCTCTAGTCTTGTGCTTTCAAAACCTGTGTTATGCTCCGAGTAATCGATATTATTATAAATACTCTTAAATTCAATGAATTCTATTCAATTCTATTAACACACCTCTACACAAATTTGTGTAAGATTTTAATATCTACACTATTGAATAATTATCTACACTGTTGCATACTTATAGTCCCTCAAATATCGGCATAGGCTCTCGAATGTACTGTATTGGGATTCTACGTAATTCAGTATGTATAATTTTATGTGTACTTTAATCCGTATATTGAGAGATAAACTATATATTAATCGTGTAGCATCTAAGTGATATCCATGCGCCCGTGACAAAACGCTTTTTGAACCAACCAAGCAGAATAATATCGAAACGCCTTTAAATTCAATCGAAGCAGAATAACTATGGGTCAAGTAGAGGAGATGCTCGGTAGTACAAAATTAACCGAGTGTTTGATTACGCGTTCAAATATAGCTTTCGATCTTGACACTGTAGTAATTTACTGGAATTGTATAACATTTTTTTTTATTAATCTGTGACTTTTGACAGGTAATTTTCTTTAAATGTGTGCACGGATATCATTCATCGTCATCCTCGTCGTTATCGTTGTCGTGGGCGCAAGTCCCCTACCATAAAAAAGGTCTTTCATTTGTCAGCTACACATGGTTTCAATACAACTTTGTCAGTCAGGGCAAATGTCCAAATCTGGCAATCTGTCATATGTGTCCGAATCTGGAAACATATTGCCAAATCAGGCCAAATTGCTCTTTTTGCAATTGGTTATTTTTGTGGATTGAAAAACTACTTTTGCATGTTCAGTTAAGCGGTTACTTAATTTAATCAAGTCAAAATCATAACCACTTATCATAAAGCATAAATTGCAAAATGTGTGGTATTTACTTTTGCGACTTTGAGCCTGTAATATGTTCGCAAAATTAGGTAGTTTTTTGCCTCTGGAGTCTTCATTTTAAGTTAGGGAATCACGTTTTTGATGAATCATGCTCAGAAAATAATTTTCTAAGTTATGACCAAGGCTCATAAATTTTGACTGTGAGGTTTGATATAGTTTAAAAAATAAATACAACAAATATTGAAAGTCAAATTATTTGGCAATTGACGAGCAAGAGTGTGATACAAGTAAGAGTCAAGTTACTCGTGTAGTTGTAGTTGGAGTTATTTATACACTCTAAAACAAGTACTTTAGTACCTTGTCAAAACTGTCAACGGTCAAATGCATATTTGCAAAAGGTCTTTCATTTGTCAGCTACACATGGTTTCAATACAACTTTGTCATGTTTGTGGTAGGGTCGCATTTGATTTTTGAGATTTGTCACTAGATTTCTTACCACTAGGGCACTAGTAATTTTGAAGAGGAAGTTTTCTGAGTGTACACGCAGTCATGAAAATAGATTTTATGGTAGCTGTCTAAACTGGCTATAGTATATATAAGTATCGACATTTCAACCTGCTCGTTTATGTATTGCTTCCACAAAAAAGCCATCATACGTAAACTATCTTATAAAAAGACGAATCACTTCTACTTTAACTCTATTCTTGGATCCCTTAAAGAGAGCTGAGTGGTAAGCAAAAAGGAACAGTGATAGTAATATTTAAAGATGTGACAAAATGGTTACAACATTCATTACATGCCTTTGAATATTTGCTAACATAACAAATCCGGATTCTTATTACGTATTCAACAATAGGGCGGTTTTTCAGATCTGTGGTAAATACTTTCTTGGTAAATACTCCATAGTGGCGTCATATAAGGGGCCATATCCAAACTCTCAGTGATTTTAAAGCATTTTCTACCGATTTTACCTCGGTATTCCAATGGTATTTCGTTTTATTGTTAAAAGCATCGGAAAAAGATCGGTGATTAACTAGAAACCTCTCTACTTATCTGGCGTTAACAATAGAACTATTGTAGTACTCTCGATGGCTCAATTAGTCAAGCAGACAGATGAAAGCGCGACGAAGGTTGTGTTATATTCTTTAAGAAATACTAAAAATCCGATCATAAAATGTTTACGTTCACCGCCGATCAATGTATCTGGTCGTCTAGAAATATGAATTAAGCTACCGCTCCATCACGAGTGTGGCATGTTGTCTACGCTCACTCTATTCATCTATTGTTCGGCGCAGTATCGCCAAGATCTTGTGAAAGTAGCCCATTTCCCCCTTCATTCCATTGAAATCAATGCTGAAAACATTTTGGCGATAGGTCACGTAACATATTTGTACAATGGATGGGTGATGACGGAGGGGGCGTAATATACAATATATGAAATCAGAATTACAATCTCCTTCAGCATATAATCAACTTTTGGGCGATAATCCATGTTAAAAATGCACACCAATCGAAATATAAAGCATTTTAGCCTCCGATTTAAGAGATATTTGTATTTTTAACCCTATGTAATGTTTTTCTTCAAAACGTTTATGTACAGCCTTCATTAGCTCAAACGTCAAAGCGCCGGCTTCACAATCATGAGGTCAGTGGTTCGAATCCTGCGGATGGGGATGGTTTCAGCCAGTAGGGAGGTCACGCTGCATGTCATATTTTGTTATACGCAAGAAAACAATGGACTCTTAGTGACTGCAATATTTGCTAGAAATAGCTTCGGAAAATGGTCTTTTTGGGCATCTCAAAAACTAAGAAACGTGTTAAAAATCATGTAGAATTTTAGAGGAGGGTCAATAACATCTGCAGGACGGTAAAATGTATAGTATTAAACACGTTTTGTGACCAAATTTATGTCGTACAATGTCGGAAAATTCACGTTTTGAAAATCCGTGGTCTTCAAAATTCAAGGAATCCTAACTCATTCTAAACCTCACCAAATCATGAAATGAACCCTCGTCTACAAAAAAGTCCATGTACGTATTGCTCTATCTGCTTGGAGATAGCGAAGACCACGGAAACCGCATAGCTTTATACCACGGAATGAAATCTGCCATAGACATTACATGGCGAAAATCGTACAGATTTGCACTGCAGACCTCTGTGTAGGGATTGTTGACAATAGTATGACAATAGCAAGGTCGTTTGACTATTGTGTGTGTGCGTGTTTGTGACGACTTACCCCGTTTAACAATCTTCATAGCTTTCATATAGGGCTTGGGTGACCTAACTATTGACTGGTTTTCTTTTCTGTTTTGTTATTACACTTTTTGTTTTTATAAAATGACAGGATTGCTTATCGTTCGCTATATTTATTGAATGTTGAATGATACTTTTTTCTTTTGCAATTTCACTGCGATAAAGAATGTCCTGTAAATATAATTGTGTTTACTACTCCTAGGCCTACATTGAATGGCCCCTAGCTAGTCTATGAACATGATCTGCAAAGGCTAATTGTTATGTAAATAAGAAGCCAGTCGGCTCATGTCCTTGAATCGATTGTCCTATTTCCTACACCACCGAAACATTATTTCAATAATAATAATACAGGCACATTGATTTGTATTACATAACGGCTGGCATTTACTTTACAAGTTTAGCTCAATCGATAATAACACACAACGAGTTTCTATTGTATTGGCCTGTTGCATAGGAGTAGGACAGTTCGGTGGTATACCGCGGTTCATTCACCTTTCATGATGCCATGCACACTAAACAGTCAGTGGAAAATTAAAATAAAATCGTAAATAATTCCACATTCCAAAATAAACTATAATTGAACAATAATGAATAATTATACGAAATGATAAACAATATCGAAAACTAATAAAACAAATGTATATAAACGATTAAAATAAAATTTCAAGACGTGATAGGATTCGAACCCACGACCCCCGGTTTACTAGTCCAATGCTCTACCGCTGAGCCAACTATGCGCTATGTGAACGCAATAACAAACAAAAGTAATATGGTTCAACATACCACTCTTCTCTAAATTAGATGTTTAAACTGCTTTATATTTCTTAATCTTTGTAGTTTTAAGATAGTTTCTCGCTCAAAAGTTGATTATTTACTGTTAAAGAATGTAATTCTGATTTAAATGTAACGAATAACACTACTGTTTGAAACAATTCTAGATCTATTATATTTCGTTTGTACAGCATTTTGTCGATTTATGGGTAGCGGTATGGTGTAGAAGTACTCAACAACGGAATAAATCTCATTATCCTTATTTGCATACTTGGGACTTATACACCATACCCTTACCCATTTATGTGCACATCTTTTACGATTTAGTATTGCATCATGGGCTTTTTGCCGGGCACGCGAGGACTTGGGAGCGAAGCGAGTCATGTGATTTTTGTCCAGGACAAACACTTGAGATGTACACGCCCCTTTAAGAATCGTTTCACAAAGTACGGGATTTGTTATTCGTTAAATCTAATGAATCATAGACTCATTTTATAGACAACAACACCGTGTAGAAAAACCCGTGTGTATTTAGGGAATGAGAACTATATTTGGGTATAAAGCGCTGAGGATTTCAGGAAAATCGAAATAGCTCAGTTGGTAAAGATTAGGACTCTCAATCAGCAGGCCGTACGTTCGAATCTTTGTGGCGGTTTATATTCCTTGTGCTCTATACTTGGAGCGGTCGAGTCTGGGTAGAGGTCGGTTAGGGTTTTAAGTATGCCGAAATATAATATTTATTATTGTTCTCTCATTACGTCTGTTCGGGGTTTTCATTTATATTGACATAATTTTAACGTTATTTATTTATTTTGTATTTACTTTCTTAATTGTTGATGTTTATTTAATTATTTATCAATCAATTAATTATAAATAGGCCTTAATATACAGTTTATTTTATTGATATATTTATTAATTTATATATTATTTATTTACATTAATTACTTAATTTCTTCATATTTATTATTTATTTATTATTTATTAGGTCACGTTCAGAGTGTATGCAACATTCTTAAATAGTCTAAAAACGCAGAAAAATGACACTATTTAGGGGAGTAAGATTCATAATGCTACTTGATTACACACATTATGCCTATACCAGAAAACAATAACACGTTGTATGTTTAATGGCTCCCATATTGTTTAGTATTCAATGATAACATTATCCATGCTTGTACTGCTAACTCTAAAATCATCCACGGCTGAACAATAGTCTTTAAAGGCCACTTCAAGGAGGATTATTCTTATGACGTTAACGAGTGGAGCCTAGCAATGAATAGGCGGCTACAAACATATCTCGTTTGAGTCGGGGTTTGAGGAGTGTCGCGATTAGCCTCTAGCACCTGCCATGATAAAACCTGGCACTTGTACTAGAAACCCGGTAGGTGTACAATCTGGCAAATGGGTCGCTCTTTACGTCACAACGGTGGTCGTGTGAACACTGGTCAGCTTAATAACACAATCCTCCTCGCGCTTTCATGTGTCTGCTTGACTAATTGAGCCATCGAGAGTACTACAATAGTTCTATTGTTAACGCCAGATAAGTAGAGAGGTTTCTAGTTAATCACCGATCTTTTTCCGATGCTTTTAACAATAGAACGAAATACCGTTGGAATACCGGGGTAAAATCGGTAGAAAAATGCTTTAAAATCACTGAGAGTTTGGATATGGACCCTAAGTAATGTTAGTACTTTTCTAGAATCAAGGAAAAGAGGAGACTAGTCGCTGTACAAGAGTACCAAATGCAATCACATTAGTCGATCGTTCAATAAACAAACACTAATTTTCTCAGGTTAATATTAGTGTTACAAAGTTACAAACATTACGTAAGATAGACTAGTGATAGGCCTAAATCGGTTAGATTTATCGCTTTACACTCCACGAAAGCCAAGGAAATACACGTACACGTATTAAACACAAACAAATAATTATAATCATTACGAATGTATCATAACGACTACATAAGATAGTGGAAAATACATGTTTATTTCAGGTGTATGTGATGCAAGTAAGTTATATTTGCATCACATAATTGATGTTGACGTATGGGAATGTCGATGTCATATTCTCTTGGACTCTGCGGATACAGCCTTCTTTAGAGAAGATATTAGTTGAAGTAAATTATATACAATAACCCTAATCTTAGAATTGGAGCAGTGGGGATGTATCGAAGAACAGGAGGAGGGAGTTAAAAATGGGGGAACAAAAATATGTCCGCCGCCCCGGGAATTGATCCCGGGTCGCCGGCGTGATGGGTAGTCAAACAACCACAACACCGCGAGCGCTGGGCTTTCCTGACCATATTTGTGACCTGGCACGACAAAATGAGCGTAAAGTCGCTGGGCTAATTTTGAGTTATGGCCTGAAATAGTCGATTTGACAAGGGGAGGTTGGAATTATAAACTATTTATGTATCGCATTCCGTATTAAGAAAATATTTTGGGTCTAAATGTTTTTTAAGTTATTTTAGAGAGGGGATATTTTATTCTTACATCTCAAGAAATGAACGAAAAGAGAGGAAACATGTCTCGAAATGTCTTGAAATTACCTTGTTTACATCGTCATTTCCACTGGTTTAAAATATTGTCCCCTATGGCAAATTTGGTATGGTCTTAAAGGTCTGGGCTTTCCAGAGTAGTTTGAACCCTGTAATTTCCCAAATGAACTAATGACAGGCCGTTTAATAAGAGGTCTTTGGCATATTTGACAGAATATTTTGGAGAGCCAAGCGACGATAAGCTTCACTGACTTTGAAGGCCATTTCTCCAATTCGATACTTCAGCGGTGATTAACTTCAATTTATCATAATTTCTGTTTGGATTTGCCGATCATAACAACTTTGGTGTCATTTGAGGACATTTACTTTCTGAAAATGTGAAGAAAAAACCCATCATTTTTTATTTTTGCTACTCTCATTTTGTGGTGCCAGGTCACATACACCCGGGGTTTAGTGCACCGTTGGATAGAAGCTGTGTGCGCGCGCCTAGAATAGAAGTGCCGCTGACCGTGTGGTTATGTATGGTGTAGTAGGATTAAGTCAACGAGCTATCTTGCTCATTGGGTTATGTTCACAAGCATGTAAATGGCTGTATAGTCTCAGTGGCGTATCTGGGGGTCTTTTTCAGGGGGGGGGGGGGGGGGGCAAAGTGTATTTTTTCCCGGTGAAAACCAGTTCGACCCTATTAAGTAAAAAAAATGCGCAGCTGGGTTGTTTATTCCAGCGAATGACGTTGCAGTAGATGCGCGCGCAGCGCGCGAAAATTTAACAACATATCTACACGAATCTGGCCATTATTAAGGTACATTTGACCTCTAAACGGGCTTTTATAATGATATACCTGGACAAATTCGCGCGTAGCGCGAGAAAATTTACCATTTTTATACTGAATTGCCCATCATCTTACCGGGCAAGGGGCAAAGTTGTCATTTAGTAGGGAATTAAGCAAATCACGTAGATTTTCTCTTTCCTTTTCCCTTTTATCTTCCTCTTCTCCCTTTCCTTTCCCTTTTCCTTCTCTCTTTCTCCCTCCCTTTCCTTTCTTTCCCTTTCCTTCCCCTTTTCCCTTTCCTTTCCCCTTTTCTCTTCCCTCTCTTCTTCCCTTCTCTTCGATTTTTTTTTTAGCCCGGTAGTGTGAGCTGGCCTTCCCGATCAAAGCTGTCTGGGGGCACTCTGCCCCCCCCCCCCCCTGACCCCGGGAGATACGCTACTGTATAGTCTCATATGAACCGTCATAATATCAAGCGACGGCCTTTGTAGAATTAAAACCCATTAGTAAGATGAGGTTTTAAAGATTCAAAATAGTTGAAACAGGTGTTTCGTTAAATGTTAACAATAACACTTATATTGACCTTTGACCCAATTATATTACAGGAACCTGTGGAGAGGAAGAATATCGCTGTTCCAGTGGGAAGTGTATCAGCATTTATATGGTTTGTGATACTCACGATGATTGTCCGGATAAAGATGATGAAAAGAGACGAAAATGTTCTAAACGTAAGTATAATATACAGGGTGAGTAAAAAACCTGCAATCGTGGAAAGAAGCCATTATTTGTTTTAAATATTATGTTGAAGTTTGAAACTTTTTAAACGTTGCAAGAATAATATATTTGTTCCTAACTTTGTGTTCATAAATGAAGTCGATCACATTTTTCGTTTGTCTTTGTTGACCCTTTTTGCTGCACAACCCAATTTACGTGTTTGTCCACTAGCAGAGTGATTTTCAAATGAAATTGCACGCATTGCATTTTCATATTTGAATATCCCGCCAACAAAAAGTTGATTTTTTTCTTCTTCTTCAAACTTTATAAGCCCTTCATAGCATGGATAATAAGGTTGATTATGTCAACCTCCGATGTAAACGAGAAAGGGTGCATTCAATTCCAATTACATCACAAATGAACTCAAGTTTCCAATGAATGAGAGACGCACTGTATGACCTTATTTGCATGTTTTAGGTATCTCGTGGACAAACATGTGAAATGTGTGCACGGACGGGAAAAAAATTCACCGAAGGCAAACGGGAAAATGATATTTTTTCTTCACAAAGTTAGTATATAATAAAGGTATTCTTAAACCGTTTACAAATTTTCAAACTTCAACTTGGTTTTGAAAACAAGATGGCTTCTATTGCATTTCTTTTGACTCACCCTGTATGCTAGGCACAAGCATTATGCTATGTGTCAAATATGATAGGCGTAAGGGTCAAATAATATGCTAGGCTTTATTGGTGTCAAATGGGCGTAAGTATACGCTGGCATACGTATGTGTGTGTGCTACGCTACGTGTAATATGTAATAGGTGTACTATTTGAAGAGCTGTTTTGCAAAAGGGCTTACATCCACCTCTGCATGTTACTCATTTTGCATTATGGCCATGTGTTTTGAACTCACCACCCAAAAAGAGTGGCAGCGTTATATTTTTGGTGACGAATCATCCATCTCTCTTTAATAACTCAACAACTTAATGTGCTATCATGGTTTAGGTGTTATTTAAAAGCCTATTTATTTAGGCTACATTGTGTAAATAAATCAGGTTTTTTATAACTGATTGGCTGAGATATGATTAAATATATTTCGAAAGTCACGTGTGGCGTGACGGTAGCGGCAATCTCTATGGGGAATATAGAAAATGTTCCCAATTCTACGTTCAATTTACAATAACTCCTCATCCCTGTAACGTACAAACATGATTTTGCTCTCATTTTATAGATTGTTTTATATTCTATAAGATTCTGTTTCAACAAACGTGACAACTATTATGTAACAATTGTAATCATGAATCGATTGAATTGTTCTTGGCTTTCTCCCTATTCGCTACACAGTGAACTTGCCCTAATTCATCGGTTTTACATACATGACTATAACAACAAAAGATTCAACCGATGATAGCCAAATTATACATATTTTGAAAGCTCTCAAATAGGGGAATTCAAAAATGCCCTTTAAATCAGAGTAGGGTGCATAATCAAAAAAACAAACTTGTAAACGCTAATAATTATAAAATTTAAACGTTTGTGTTCATTTACTTCCCGATATAGTATATTTCAACAAGTTACCCTTGACAACCATTTTGTTTGGATGGGTAATTGCATGAAGAACTAATATGCACAGTACAATTATGATTGGATAGGTATCAACATATTATTGAGCTTTAATCAAAATATGAAGAAGAAGACTGGAAAAAAAATCGACATTTTTGAAACCGTTCAGAAAATATATACTTTTTATGGGGTAGAACAAGCAGTTATTGCGAATTCGAATCTCAGATGGTTTTAAATGTACAAATCTGGACATGCAAAGAGAAGGGTGGCGTGTTCAAAACATATGGCTTTATTGAATGGATGGCTATTCATTATGTGGAATGTGGCATGTATTGTTGGCGCCTAAATTGGCGTGCATGGATGCACTAATCCAAGCCATAGAAACAGTAATGAACACAGCCATAAAATAATTTGATAAATTCCATGAACTTGTCAATGCAAATCACTAATGCAAAATGAGTAACATGTGGGTGGTCTGTAGGCCCTTTTGCTCAAATTAAGTGTAATATTTGTTAAGTATAATATGGGTTAAGTGTAATATGTGCTATAATTAAGTGTAATATATGCTATAGTTAGGCGTAATATGTGCTATAATTAAGTGTAATATGTGATGTGCTACAATTAAGTATAATATGTATAATTAAGTGTAACAAAGGCATGCAACCTTTTTAATGGAACGCCCTCTATCTGTGATTTTTTAAATCTAGAAATGCATTTTGTTGTAAAATTACATTTTATATCCATAAAACTAATTTTTTTTTAGTAAGTTACAAAGCAATACGTTTTCTAATTACTTTAAAAATCAGATTTTGAAATATGTTGTCCTGGTATTAGAACAGTTTATTTTGTGATTGGTTTTTTCATTCGTAAATATAATACTATGGTTTGAGTCAATATGCTAGGCGTATACAGTGTAGTTTCAAATACACCTAGCACATGAAGTCCCTGACCAGGTGCTTTGAGGTTGGCTAATTCAAAATATATAATCGGTACTAAAAATCTGAGATATACATTAAATGAGCAAATTTCTTCTCCGCAGTTTGATACCTCATTCAACAAAATCGAATGGATGCTTTTAAAGTTATGGTGATTTCAATGACCTCGCATAACAACAGCAAAGTTGCACTAGATATTTATTGAATTGTGTGTGATTACTGTCACACAAATCAATGATTTCATATATGTGGCGATTGCGTAATGCTTCTTCTCTGGCATTAAGCATATTGCGCCAGGTGGAATGTGGCAAAACACATCACACACAGCAGTATAGACCATCTGGTGAACTGCATAAAGACAGTGTTGGTAGATAATTGACCTGCTGAAGTGTTTCTAGAAATTGGATAAAAATGCAGTACTACTAATGGGAATTATGGGAATTCTAGGCGATGCCAGCAGAGCTAGGAAGTAATATGCGCAGATACCCTAGAATGAGTAAGCTGGTTCAAGACGTGGCATTGGTGGGGCGTTGGGTGGTGATGGCGTCATGCGATTTTGAGGCGTTCTCTGTTGTCAGCGGTGGCTGGAAACGGGGCGAGGTGGGACGTGATGGGGGCTTCTTGCGAGGTGGGCAGTCAGGCCTAAAAAAAGGTCAGGCCTAAAAAAAGGTTTGTTTGCCCAAACAAGAGTTGAAAAAGTGGGTCGGTAGGTCGATTACCTTTTTTGTTTTGTTTTTAGAGAAGAAAAAGACTATACAATTTGATGTTAATACACTTGAATGTTCTTTAAAACCCCAACCTTCCTACACTACGATTCACTAAAGCAAAACACAATGTCCACGCGCATTTTATAGCATATGATTCGATGACGTCATCAACCAAGCTGATATGTGTGTACAAAATCACTGCCCAGTGGAGCGTTGGCAGGTAAGCCGAGTGGTTAGGGACGCGGCGCGGCGCGGTCAGAGGTTCCGGGGGGGGGGGGGGGGGGGGTCAATTCCAAGAGGTTTCACGGCGATTATTTGGTTTAAAAAATCATACTTTTTGACAGCAATTTGCTTACCGCGCGAGCTGCGCCTTGCACAAACACGCGAATTGGTAGGGCACTTACGCACACGCGGGCGCGCACATTCATGACATCCATTTTAAACACGGCTGAATCATGATCAAGTTGATTGATCATGCATTTAAATTCATTTTTGTTTACTAGCAAAACCGTCGTTTTCTTTCGACAGCAAGTCTGCACTTTGCAGCTGTTTACATACCGGGTTGTTGGTCAATATTTTACGATGTACATATTTTCACATACCTAAAATAGATGGAAGAAACTCCCAAACCTAAGTTTTAAAAGGCCTGCTGCTGCGCTGTCCCATGTTTTTCACTCTTTTTTTTCGTAGAGAATTAAATCAATGAAGTGTTAATGATTTCCAATATCGGCCGGTAAAAAGATATAATTCGTACCGATGTGGCAGTAGGCCGTGCGCAGCTGCAGCGGGCATGCAAAAGTCTGATAAGTGATAAGTTTTAAATACCAGCTGGATGCATGGGCTGCTGCTGTACTGTTGGATCATCAAGCACTTTTGGTCACGATTGGCTCTGTCATTACAACATGATCATAGTATAACTATTAGTATCTTTACCAGACCACCCCTCCAATACTACTTACATACATAGGCCTACATAAATTAATAACGAAATATTGGAAATATTTAAAACAAATAAATAAATAAATGTCCTAAAAAAAATTATAGTAAAAAAAAAATGTCCCAATATTTTTTTCTTATCAACACACTAATTTCAACAACAACAAAAAATGCTGTTTTTTTTAAAATTGTTAATTTATGGAATGTATGTTTTGCATAAAAGATAGGCCTAAATATGAATTTCAATTTTTAAACAAAATTTATTTTGAGTTTGAGTGCGTACCTTCATCATAGGCTGAGCAGGATAGTGTTTGATGGAGCAAGAAGGCAGGATATAGGACTAAGACTAAGACTTAATAATAGGAGGATACGAAGCCGGCATAGGAAGGTGTAGGAGGCTGGCGCAGGCAGGATATATGGAGGCCTACACGGGGGCCTACAGTACAGATCTAGCGTAGAGCATCGTACAGGTGCAGTAAGATGTATGGACATGTGGCGCAGGAATGTGTACAAAGATAGCGCAGGAACAGGAAGGCGTTAGCGCAGGAAAGCGTAAGTGCATGAAGGTGTACGAAACTGGCACAGGAAGGCGTACTAAGCTGGTGCAGCAGGAGGCTTCGTACAGAGCTGATGCATTTACTAGGCCTACAAAGCTGGCGCAGGTGGCCCGTACAGAGCTGGCGCGAGAAAGCGTGCAATACGAAGGTAGCGCAGGAAAGCGTAAAAGTATCGCAGGAAATCGAAAAGGTATCGCAGGAAAGCGCAAAGGTATCGCAGGAAAGCGCAAAGGTATCGCAGGAAAGCGCAAAGGTATCGCAGGAAAGCGCAAAGGTATCGCAGGAAAGCGTACAAAAGTAGCGTTCGAAGGTAGCTCCGAAGGCGTACGAAGGAATGCAGGAAGGCGTACGAAGGAGTGCAAGAAAGCGTACAAATGGCACAGGAGGAAGCCTGCATGAAGAGCATGAATTGAAGCCGCTACAAAAATCTATGGGGGTTATGAATGGCATAAATTGACTGACATTAGGGCATATTTTAATAACTAATAGTAATACTATCATGGTATCTGTGGAAAAGTAGGCCTAAAAAGTGCCTCCCTCTTCTAGCTCTAGGCTTAAAAAAGGGTCTCCCTAGTCCCTACCCTATAGGCCTTTTAAGGCCAGCCTAATTTAGCCTAAGCTATACATCATGTAAATGTATGAACTATTACTAGGCCTAGTAAAATTACACAAAAGTACTGACCTCGTAAGAAGTAGTCGTAAAGCCTATAGGTTAGGCACAACAACACTCAGTCTCATGTAGTCAATTGTCAAAGTAGGAGAATCATCTGGCCGGCCGGTACAACAATCGATTACAAATTAAATACAGCTTTAACTAGAGATAATTGTGATCTTAGATCACGGATATTAGTCGAGGGCTTTGACCTTTGACCTTGCTATATGTTGTCAAAGGGTAATAACCTTAAATTGTACTGTATTTGATAATTGTTTTTATAAATTTCAGCCCTGAAGTAGTTAAAAAAATACATTTTGAACCCTAATAACCTTTTTTTGACCTTTGACCCCAAACTTATAATTGACCTTTTTTCTTGGCTTATCAATGCGCACAAGAAAAAAGTAGTCCGGTCAAAATCAGAACATGTCTTCAGTTTTACACCTGTATAGTTCAATGACCCCTAGTGACCCCGTTTGACATGCCACTTTTAATGGAGAAGCACCCTATATGAACAGGGATGAAAGGAATCTTTTGACAAATTCTGACAATCATCGGTCGTTTCGTCTCGGACAAGTAGTATTTTGAGTGCGCGGAGTGAAAATGTACATTTTGACCCCTAGTGACCTTTTCTTGACCTTTGGGCTTAACAGTATGATTGACTTTTGTTCTTGTCTCATCAATGCCCACAAAACAAAAGAAACCCTGTCAAAATCGGAGCATGCCTTATATTTTCCCACTGTAAAGTTCAATTACCTCTAGTGTCCTCGTTTGACATTTGACTTTTAGTGTAGAAGCACCCTATATGTACATGGATCCAAGGAATCTTTTGACAAATTCTGAGTATCATCAGTCATTTTCCCTCGGACAAGTAGGGTTTTGAGTGAATGGAGTAAAAATTTACATTTTGACCCCTAGTAAACCCAAACATTTTTCGATTTAAAAAACCGAACTATTATATATGCGCACGGTCAAAAGGGATATGTTGGCCAATTCTCACGATCCTAGGTCATTTCACTAAATTGCAAATGTGTTTTTAGTGAAAATCACGTTTTGACCCCTAATGACCCCTGTTTGATATTTGACTCCAAGGTCATGATTGACTTTTTTTCTTTTCTTGTCAATGCGCACAAAATGTCCGAGTTTGAGCAAAATCGGAGCATGTTGAATCACGTTTTGACCCCTAGTGACCTCTGTGTGACCTTTGACCACTTATGCTTTACAACCTGAGTAGTGGTGCACATATGGGTTCTTATGACCAAATATGGTCAAAATCGGGTCAATGGTTACGGAGCTATAGGTCCCATGACAGAAAAAGAAGAAAGAAACAGGTAGAATACAGTATATAAGTCGTTTCTCGACTAATATAAAAAAAGCTACCGCTTGTTATCATCAATGAACGAGAGCAGCGGTCGCTCAACTCACAGCACAGAACAGTCGAACTAGGTTATGTATGCCTAGAATTTGTTGTTTAATTATCGAGGAACAACATACACCTCCATGAACATATTATCCGGCAGAATTCTGTTGATTTTAACGCTGATCGTAAATAAAATCTGCTGTAAAATGTAAACAAACAGGGTGACCGTAAAAACTGGGATCTGCTGACTACTTCGCGAAGAGTGTGTGGTTGGGGAGGCACGAGATTGGTTAGAGTTTGTGTTTTATTTTACTCTTTCTTTACAGAAGAGGCTTCTTTAGGTGAATTACTTCCCCAAAATCAATAGTTTACTCTTTACTAATCGCAATCATCAACCTCTGCTGAACCATCACCCCGCCAGCGCCGCGAGCCGCGCCGCGTCGTGCCGGCAGATCTGCGTGGCAAGTGACATGCATATTCATGTATGTAAATAAAATCACAATTCCGATTTTATGTGCTCCTATTTTCACGCTTTGTGACCAGTCCCCAAGTGGAGGACCGCGCTATGCATTCTGGTTATATTAGTTCAGCGGGTGCGGGACGACACTTCGGGGACTGGTGGAACTTGTCTAAGTTGAGCACTCACCAACGGTGAGAAAGATGCCTCGTATTATCTTAATAGCCATACAGGCTTCCCGGCTGAGGAAGAGTTTGTCGGACTCGTCAGTGATGTACACATCTGCTTGGTTTGTGAGGGCCTCCCCATCTGGCGATCGACCTGTTAAACGTACCAGGGCTGCTCCAACGATGTTGATACCATCGATATTGGCGGCGCGCATTGACATCGTCGCTGTGAGTAGATCACTTTCGTTTAATCCTAGTTGAGACAGGATCTGCACTCCTCCTTAGTGTCGGCCATACAGTTGATGGGGTGGGCCCAGTGTCTCTTGCTATGAGGATGCCAAGGGCTTTGTAGTCTTCGCGACTAACACTGGCATGGACGAGTGCTTGAGCCAGGCATTTGAGAGTTATTTGTGCACATGGTAGTTCAGGGTGGTAGCTGCAATGGTGCTGTGACCCGAACTGGTTCGTGGCTGTTTGTCGAAAATGTCGTGAATGCCGCAGAGATTGCCAAACTCGGCATCCTCCTGCGATGCTGCGGCTGTATTGTCGTTCGTTGCGTCGGCCGCCTCTGCAGACATAGCTGAAGTGGTTCCTGATGTCGCACTTTACGCATAACTGACCGTAGGCGGGACATTCCGTTCTGCGAACTCGCATGAGGGTCTTAGCTCCATGAATTGTTTGTAGCTTTGCGCGTGTCACCATGGAATTTTCTGCTAGAACTAGCACTAGGACATCCTCTTTGCTCTTGTTTGTTTGTGAGCTCCCAGCGGTGGGGCTTAGGTCCCGACGGAGTTTATCGTCGCAGCACTCAAGTAGTTGAAGGATCCGGGCTTTTCCTGTTATCTCGGTCGCCTCTTCACAGTCCGTCTAACGTGTGAGGAAGTAATTCCAGCCATCGGATGTGCCTTCCGCGGCTAGCACAGTTCGGTTAACTTTCTCGACCCTTGCTGTAGTGTAGGTGGGTTTGGCGCCTATATTCGCGTGGACCAAGACGTGTATCTTTAGGATTTCCAGGGCGAGCTGTGCGTCCACGTCACCTGTGTTGCAGGCGCACTCTGGGAAGGGGCACTCGATCACAGACATATTTTGTCGGCGATCGACGGTGGTCGATGGATAATGTTACTCAGAGTTCATGATGTTGTCGTCATAAATAATAACCCGTAGGTATTTCAATGATGGATGTCTAGCGAATGACGACAACGTCTGAAATGTCAAACAGATGAAAAGAATAAGAGAGTTATATAGAGAGTTATTGTCTACAAAGAAAACAAAGATTAACAGAAAGTTTAAAACGTCGTTCTATCATTACAAACCTTTACGGGAAGCAGACATTGGATATAGCCACTTTCGAACGCAAACTTCTTTTATGTAGAAGTGTTACTTGTTCATTGATATTATTTTATGTTTTGTGACCTATCAACGATCAACAAATGATAGCCTTGATGTGTTATCAAGTTTGGTTTGTCAAAATCAATATATCATTAAATGTAAGAAAATCCTATACTGCTTATCATTACAGGAACCTGTAGTCCAGATGAATTTCTTTGTGAGAGTGGACAGTGCATCCCCTCATCAAGTGTGTGTGATTCACAAGCTGACTGTTCAGAAGGAGAGGACGAGCAAGGATGTGTTACAAGTAAGTAGACAATGCATCCCCTCGGTATGGGTTTGTGATAGACAAGTTGACTGTTCAGAAGCAGAGGACGAACAAGGATGTGATACAAGTAAGTAGACAATGCATCCACTCAGCATGGGTTTGTGATAGACTATAGAAGGCTGTTCAGAAACAAAGGATGTGATAGAAGTAAGTATACAATACATATTGTTTTAGCGTGGTTATGTATTTACCGTCCATTATCATATGGTTAGATTTTTCGCGTTTCACTTAAAGAAAACCACAGAAATGCACTCATGAGTATTTCAATAACACATGATTCAATATAAATGTCATTGTTATATGCATTATTTACAGGTACCTGTAGTGAAAATGAGTTCCGATGTGATAGTGGAAAATGCCTGTCTATGCCATGGATATGTGATAAACAATCAGACTGTCCGGGTGGAGAAGATGAGCAAGGATGTGAAGCAAGTAGGTTGATTCAATATCATTTAAAATATGGGAATATCAATGTAATGTTCTCGTTGACTTTGCTTTCTGTAAGGATACGGGCGGAAACGAATTGCAACAGTTTGCGTGTGTGAAGTGAAGAGGTCAAAGTGTTCAAAATAGAGGCAATATTTTACAATTGTCTATTTCTTCAATCCATCGTAATGACATTTGTCATACTTGTATTGTGCTTTTACAGGAACCTGTGGAGAGGTAGAATATCGTTGTTCCAGTGGGAAGTGTATAAGCAAGTATATGGTTTGTGATACTCACACTGATTGTCCGGATAACGATGATGAAAAGAGAAGAAAATGTTCTAGACGTAAGTACATGTATAATATATGCTGGGCACAAGTGTTTCATGTAAGTGTATTATAGGGGTGCCTAAGCATGGTAAGTGTATGTGCGAGGCTGAAGTGCAATATATGCTAATGGGAGTGGGCAAGAAGTGTACTTTAGGTCCCAGATACTGGTATACGAGTATCGAACAATACTGGCACATGCAATTTGCCAGTATCGCTCGATACTGGTATGGTACAACTGTAATGATCCAATGATATTCAGAATTTGCGGGAGCCCGTGAACGCAAATTCATTTTCCCACCCGAACTATAAAATGGTTTAGGTCAGCGATCACTTATTTTGAGCCTATGTTTGCCACACCTGGTTTGGTAGACCAGGTCTTACTCAGTGACGCGTGGTTTTTATCCCTCCGCGGGTGAGAGACCTGTTTTTGGCGGGTTCCTCTTTCATAATTTCTGTGCTCCTTGGACTAAAAGCGCAACGCGTCATTCATAGTGAAATTCCTAATATATGTATCTGAATCGTAAATTCACACTTTGGTGCGATGGACCTTCCATGGCAGGAAACTTTTCGGCCAGTGCATTTCATGCTAAAATATATAAAATGCCATATGTACATGTATATGGCTATTAATACAAATTTAAAATAAATGCTACCTTTTGAGTCGCACAGAGACTCCGCTACATCTTGGTTCTCTTTTATCTATATTGTATGGTGTCGGGTGGTAATGCTATTAGTATAATAATGTGCTAACTTAAGTGTTACATGTGCTATAATTGTGTAAGAATGTATATGCAGCGATGGAAATACCCACATGACTTTCCACCCGGGGTAGACAGTCCCGGGGTCGACCAACCCTAAGTCGAACAACCCTAAGTCGACCAACCCTAAGTCGACCAACCCTGGGTGGACTACAATAGCGCCCTCACGGAATAAACCATAATACTGTTTAAAAAACACCTTGGAAACTATATTCATTCTAAATTATATGTTAAAAAACTCAGGGGGTTACCCTGGGACTGTCCAGTAGGGCGGGGCGTAAATAGGGAAGGTATTTTGTTCAAATCGGCCATGGTCAAAATGTATTCCACTTGACCCCACATGATCAAATATGCACTTTAACAAATTTCGGAGGGGGTCTTCAGTCCCCACCACTACCCTTTATCCCCTTATAGGGGAATACATGGTAAAGTTGCAAAATTGGTGTAGCAAAATTAGGTTTCGACCTAGAACAAATTGATACATATTTTTTTCAGCTTAATGCACCCATTAAGGTACCCATAATGACATACTAAAAGTCTGAAAATATCAGAGTGTTAGAAATATGATGATTTGCATAAACTTAAAATCTTAGATAGTTGTTATGGCACTTTAAATAGCTTCAGCATATATTTTATGAATGTATAACGTCTCAAAGGACATACAGAGACATATCTGCCCTAATATGTGTATCTTAAATTGCTTAAATAAAAAATGGCCGCCAAAATTGTCAAATTAGCGGCCATTTTAAGTTTATGCAAATTAGGCATATTTCTACCACTCTGATATTTTCGGACTTTTAGTATGTCATTGGGATCTTATAGAAATGCATTGTGCTGAAAAAAATTATGATTCAATGTTTTAGGTCGAAACATAATTTTGCTACACCAATTTGGCAATTTTACCATGTATTCCCCTATAGGGGGATTAAGGGTAGTGGTGGGGTCTGAAGACCCCCTCCGATTTTTTTTAAAGTGCATATTTAATCATGTGTGGTCAAGTGGTATACATTTTGACCATGGCTGATTTGAACAAAATACCTTCCCTATTTACGCCCCGCCCTACTGTCCAGCCCCAGGACTGTCCACCCAGGGACTAACCCTAACCCTAACCCTAACCCTAACCCTAACCCTAACCCTAACCCTAACCCTAACCCTAACCCTAACCCTAACCCTAACCCTAACCCTAACCCTAACCCTAACCCTAACCATAACCCTAACCCTAACCATAACCCTAACCCTAGTCCACCCAGGGTTGGTCGACTTAGGGTTGGTCTACCCCGGGTTTAAAGTCATGTGGGTATTTCCATTGCTGCGTATGTATTGACAACCGTTTCTGGTTAGACTAGCCATTGAACAAAGTGCTCAATACCGTAAACGGTAGAGCGTATACAAATTCAGAGGTATAGCCCTTCCGGAATATTATCGCTACTCTGAGTTTCATGGACAATCCCATACGGTCCTTTTGTCCAATCGTCAGGCGAAAAGATGTCTCTGACACATTGAAAATGAGAATACACAATCTATGGTGTTAAAACTAGCGATCAGAGCAACAATATATTCCAAAGGAGATCTATACACATTAAGATATCAAAAGATAATCGAACAATCGGTATTGAGCACTTTGTTCAATGGCTAGTCTAACCAGTCTACGCTCCTGATTTATCAGTTGAGCACTGTTTGATTATCTTTTGATATCTTAATGTGTATAGATCTCCTTTGGAATATATTGTTGCTCTGATCGCTAGTTTTAACACCATTGATTGTGTATTCTCATTTTCAATGTGTCAAAGCCTACGATCAGAGAGACATCTTTTCGCCTAACGATTGGACAAAATGACCGTATAGGATTGTCCATGAAACTCAGAGTAGCGATAATATTCCGGAAGGAATTTTGATACATTTGCGTATATCTCGACAATGCAAGCATAGAAACAGATAATACTTGGCACATAGTTAGAACACACAATAATCTCTGTTTGACACTCTTTTTTAGATCTGAATTCCTTAATACACACAAGAAGGGACCTTCACAAATACACTTTTATTAAGCAAAATTCGCAACAATAAACCATATAAAACAACCAAGGATAAAGAACAATGGAGGGATTGTTCTGTGATGTAAAGTAATAACAGTGGGGATTTCAAATTGAGCTGATCATGACTTTTTCCAAACCGTTGAAATTATGTGACGATTACTTTAAAGGTGTATGTTTCGATCATTTTTTTTTGGCTATGAATTTTTTTTCACATCAAGATATTTTGATATCAGAAAATCCCCATATTTTGCTAATTATGTCTGTAAAAACTTAGGGCCCAGAAATGTTCCATTTAGAAATTATAGGTTAAAACGTGGTGAATTACTGACAAAGGTGGTTAACCACCAGTCAGTCTGTGTACAACTCAATGGGCAAAAGTATTATGACCTTGTATTTCTAAAATTATAACCATTGTAATTATGCAACTCAAATTTTGGAATGTGACAATTTTAAGGATGACCTTTTATGTATGTAAAATAGAAAACATCGAGTTTTAAATCGGGCCAGAAATCAGAACATCTACCTTTAACAATACACATCAAGTAGCTCTAAAGATAGCATTTATAAGAGAGGTTGCGGCAACCATCTCTGATTGATACATCCATGTATATTTTCATTTTGATTATCAAAATAAGTATACAAATTGATTTAAGCATTTTTCAATGTTTCTGATTAGGTTTTGAAGGCACAGTAAGCTTTTATTTGGTAAATTTCATGTTTTTAGCCATTTTGGTCCAGTTCACAATGATCTGCCCTCTGCGCATGCGCATTACATTGTGCAGGTTTCATATAAATAAGTTAAGATAATTAGTTAACTTACCTATTAAATCATCCAAACTGGTTAATTTCTTGGATTTTTCTAGACGTTTTGATTTTTTCGCATAATTAGTGATTCACTGACTGGGCATTTTTTTTTAATGAAAACGGGCTATTTGAAATACTGATATTTGAATACTTTTTATTTAACTGTTTCTCCTTACTTTTCCCATACTACATATTTTAACTTACACAGGGGCTAAAGTTGTTGTCTTAGGTATAATAATTATGCAATCTTCTTACCACATGTTTCACACAAACAAATTCAAAATTTCCCGCCAAATACCTGATTTGGCAGTGTCCAAAGTGTACTCACTTTAAGCTTATGCTAAGACGTCATAGTTCATACTTAGAATTCCAAAAGTATATTGTTTGAAAGACAAAGGTTCATAGTTTGTATTGACCACACAGTTTCTCAATAGAATCATTCATGCGTCTCAAAACAAGATAACTTTCATTACATATTGACCAACCTTCGTATATATATAATATTGCACGGGAAAAAGTATACTTTAGGTCCCAGATTCTGGACTGTACTAGTATCGTCCGATACTGGAACACCCAACATCGTTCGATACTGGTACAAAGTTAGTGTTCCAGTATTGCCCGATACTGGCATACAAAAGGCATACAAAATTATCCATCGGGAGATGCTGGTACACAATTATATACATCGTTCAATACTGGGACAAATCACTATTGGTAGCATGTGTACCAGTATCACTCGATACTGGAACACAATTTGGTGTTCCAGTATCAGACGATACTGGATCATTAGAGTTGTACCAGTATCGAGCGATACTGGAAAATGTCATGTACCGGTATCGTGCGTGGTAAACCAGTATCTGGGAACTAAAGTACACCTTTTCCGTGTATTGTTTGTTCATATTTTGTATTGATCACACTATCCCAGGGATACTATTACTTTTGGGATAGGAAAGTCCTATACTAACACACGTAGCGAAAACGGTGCCGTTTGCATAAATTACATAAATTATGGTAATCATCGGAATGTGTCGGTGACCGGCGTTGAACGCGTTTAACAGTGTTTAACCAGGTTTAGCGTAATATTTGGTCAGCATAGGTTTGAGGGCGTTGTGGATTTACACAGACGACGGTGGCCACGCGAAACCTAAATGTTGAATACGTAATGAATAAGGTGAATAACACGTAATCGCGAATGTTAATCTTATCATTTTGACAAATTCATCATAATTAGAAGAATTGTCATCGTTAACCGGGCGATGACTGTTAAAAATAATTCAAAATAGTGCACTCCCGTTGACATATTGGGTCGTCTGAGAGACGCGTGGCCAGCGTCGTGTCGTCTGCTACAATCACGCCTGATCAGTATAGCGCCACCAGTTCTATGCACACCAAATTTTAATTTAAAAGTGGACCCGATCGGCAAGCTCACTGGCTATCCCTTAATAGAATCAGTCATGTATCCCCTTAAAATATCACTTTCCTTACATATTTACCGACCCTCATACTTGGTGTAAATGTAACAAGTGCAAAGTGTAAGTGTTATATGAATATAAACAAGAAATCAACCAACCAACAATTAAACCACATGACCCCGCCTTCGTGTCGTTGTCGGGAAGTCAAGTTCTTTTTCATTAGTGTGGAGTTAAAACACACACAAAAAAGACAAAAAAACAAGCCAATAGAAACGGTGTTGCCAAAAACTGGAATATACATACAATGCATGAAGGCATCATAATTGTCACGTCAATTTTCACGTATTGCTTCAAACCTGATACGAAAATACTTCGTCCAACGAAGCTGGTGCTTCTCAGGGCACATCATTGGTCTAACATTAAGCACACTGAACAATCAAGATAAAGTCATTACTCCTCATTTCAAAAGCAACTTCTCTTTTTGCATAAGAAATATTAGGAGAGATAGGAGTTTGAAATCATATGGATCCTACTCCTTTAAATAGTCATATTTAAATTCGTGTAAGATATTGAAAAAATAATCGGACCATTCCCTTTAAATGTATTACCTGTTTATCATGCTATAAAATCTAATCCAAGACTATGCAAAGGCCTGACATCACAGTTTACACTTCGATGATCTCAAATACATATTATGTCTAATAAATTGTTTCTTTGACGAATCCAATAAATCGTACTTAAGCCTACTAGTTACGTTTCGACTCCTTACTGAGTTGGAGTCTTCATCTGACTGGCAACCTTCTAATTTGTCCTATTGGTTTTATAGGCACGATTCTCGCCGATAGAGGGCGGAGTTTTAATCGTCAAAAGAACAATTTATTACATATTTATGAACAATCCTGATGAATCTATATCAAGACATATTATGTCAATTGAATTTATAACCTCTATTTCTTGGTTAGCAATAGTGGCAGAAATGTTGTCATTTGGTGGAAGTAAATCAACCTTATTTTAGATACCTTAATATCAGACTCAGTTACAAATAGAAACCAACTTAATTTTTCGAAAATATTTTAGGGTTTTCTCATTTGATGAAATGTGAAAAACTATAATTTCACTGTTGCATAGTTACAGCTTTTTGTGACAGAAACTGTCGATTAGCGAAAAAGTACATTGTTTTACAATTCGGTCATCAAAAATCGAAATACGGTTAAATGTTAGCTATAAATACTGAAGTATTGAGATTTAATCCAATTTTCTAACACGTTATGATGTAATAATAATCATTACAGAGACCTGTAACACAGATGAATTTCAATGTGGAAGTGGACAATGTATCCCCTCAACATGGGTTTGTGATAATGAATTTGACTGTTCAAAAGCAGAGGACGAACAAGTATGTGATACAAGTAAGTAGAGAATGCCTCCCCTCAGCACGGGTTTATGCTAGACAAGTTGACTGTTTATATGTAGAGGACGGTCAAGGGTGTGATACAAGTAAGTAGACAATGCGTCCACTCATCATGGGTTTGTAATACACAAAGTCGACTGGTCAGAAGTAGAAGACGAGCTAGGATGTGTTACAAGTAAATAGACAATGCATCCACCCAGTATTGGTTTGTGACAAACAAATTAGGTAGTTACATCAATTCTGTCGGCGTTGAGATGGGGTAGTTACATTAATACCGTCGGCTGTGGGTCAGTGGCGTCAGACCAGATCAGTGGCGTAGCACGCGCACATTTGCCATGTTATACTAAATTGCCCGTCAAGCTGGGCAAGGGGCAAATTGTCAATTAGAGGGGGGGGGGGGGGGGGGGGGGGGGGGTCCCTTTGCCGGTCCTATAATAACCTTGATGAATCACTGAAGTTGCGTAATTGACGCTCGCGCATAAATCATCAAGTTTTTGGATGGTTAAATATCTTCTCATCTCCAAGTTTCTTTCCGACTTTCACTTCTTTCCACTTATCAACTATACATAATTTCTTCCCCTATCCTTTGTTTATCGCTTCCATTTTTATTTTCCTTTCCTTTCCCTTTTCCTTTCCTCTTTTCTCTTTCTCTTCTTTCTTTCTTTTCCTTCCCTTCCCCTTTTTCTCTTCCTCTCTTTCCTTTCTTCTTCCATTCACCTCGCCTTTTTTTTTTAGCCCCGTAGTTTGAGCTGACCTTCCGATACGCTATTGCAGTGGGTCAGAGGACAGTTTTTTGAAGTCTGTCGGTGGTTGATATATAGTTACACAAATTCTGTCAGCGGTGGGTCAGGGTAGTTACATTAATTCTGTCAGCGGTGGGTCAGAGCATGGTCAGAGGGAAGTTACAGTAATTCTGTCGGTGGGTCAGAGGGTAGTTACAGTAACGCTGTCGGCGGTTGGCTAGAGGGTTATTACAGTAATTCTGTCGGCGTTGAGTCAGAGGGTAGTTTAGAGTAATTATTTAGGCAGTGGGTCAGAGGGAAGTTAGAGTAACTCTCTCGGTAGTTGGTCAGAGGGTCGTTACAGCAATTCTGTCAGCGGAGGGTCAGGGTTGGTAGTTACAATAATTCTGTCAGCGGTGGTCAGAAGAAAGTTACAGTAATTCTGTCGGCGTTGAGTCAGAGGGTAGTTACAGTAATTCATTCGGCAGTGGGTCAGAGGCCCGGGGGGCCAGTCAAACATAATGTTGTACACATGCGTGACCAAAAAAACGCGTAAAAAGGGGTGTTTTTCCAATGTTGGACGCGTCACGCGCGCGACGCGTTAAGGGTAGCAAAAACGCTGATTTTCAAGGAAAAGGGTGGCTTAAAATCCCGGCTTAAAATACAGGTCGAACGTGTTTAGGGTAACTTATTTTGTTCCCCGTTAAATAGACAAAACTTGTTTAGGGGTCATATTCTGGCAAGAACTTGTTTAGGGGTCAAAATTTGCAAGGAAAGCGCGCTAAAAACTTGTTTAGGGGGCAATTTTGCTTGCAGTGTAACACTTGTTTAGGGGGTGTCTGGAAAAATTGTGGTCACGCATGTGTACACCATTATGTTTGACTGGCCCCCCCGGGGTCAGAGGACAGTTACAGTATCTCAGTCTGTGGTTGGTTGGAGGGTACACTCTTAGAAGGTCAGGATCAAATACATGAGTAGATTTCCGGCTCACTTTGTTTTGATCCTTTAAGGATCATTTTCGGATCGTTTTGATCCGTTTTCGGATCGTTTTGATCCGTTTCCAGATAGATATCAACAAACGGATCAAATTCACCTTGATCAACTTTGATCTGATTTCCGGATCAATTCGATGAAAAAGTTCATTGGTCAATAGGTGACTGACGTCACTCTTTCGCAAACCGATAGACGACAAGCAGACGATCTTTTGAATTCGGTCGCCATTGAAACAAGGGTGAAATACCGCGGTAAGTTATCCAGTCTAATCTGTAAAATGTTACATGATTTTTTTATGTTTGAACATGCTCTATTCTTGTGAACAAATTTCTTGTACCTGACCAGTGCCATCAGTACGATTTTCGGTCAAAATGCTCCTCACAAAATGTCACGATCACTGCGATGTACTAGGACTACACGATGTAGTAAGCTTACTGCACTCGATATATAGTCAGCAGTGGGTCTCTTAGAAGGTCAGGATCAAATATGAGACGAAAAGGATCAATTTTGATCCAGAAGCGGTATCACATATGAGCTTACCCTTTCCGGATCAAAGTGATCCGACAAGCAGGATCATTATTTTGATCCGTTTCAGTATCATTTGACAGAAATATTTGATCCCATTTCGGATCAAACTTTTTGATCCTGCTTGTCGGATCACTTTGATCCGGAAAGGGTAAGCTCATATGTGATACCGCTTCTGGATCAAAATTGATCCTTTTCGTCTCATATTTGATCCTGACCTTCTAAGAGTGTAGTTACAGTAATTATTTTGGGTCAGAGGGTAGTTATAGCAATTCTGTCAGCGGTGGGTCAGAGGGTAGTTACAGTAATTCTGTCAGCGATTGGTCAGAGGTTAGTAACAAGAATACTTTCGGCGGTGGGTCGGAAGGTACACTCTTAGAAGGTCAGGATCAAATACATGAGTAGATTTCCGGCTCACTTTGTTTTGATCCTTTAAGGATCATTTTCGGATCGTTTTGATCCGTTTTCGGATCGTTTTGATCCGTTTCCAGATAGATATCAACAAACGGATCAAATTCACCTTGATCAACTTTGATCTGATTTCCGGATCAATTCGATGAAAAAGTTCATTGGTCAATAGGTGACTGACGTCACTCTTTCGCAAACCGATAGACGACAAGAATTCGGTCGCCATTGAAACAAGGGTGAAATACCGCGGTAAGTTATCCAGTCTAATCTGTAAAATGTTACATGATTTTGTCGGTAAAGTAGTTTTATTTTTTATGTTTGAACATGCTCTATTCTTGTGAACAAATTTCTTGTACCTGACCAGTGCCATCAGTACGATTTTCGGTCAAAATGCTCCTCACAAAATGTCACGATCACTGCGATGTACTAGGCCTACACGATGTAGTAAGCTTACTGCACTCGATATATAGTCTGCAGTGGGTCTCTTAGAAGGTCAGGATCAAATATGAGACGAAAAGGATCAATTTTGATCCAGAAGCGGTATCACATATGAGCTTACCCTTTCCGGATCAAAGTGATCCGACAAGCAGGATCATTATTTTGATCCGTTTCAGTATCATTTGACAGAAATATTTGATCCCATTTCGGATCAAACTTTTTGATCCTGCTTGTCGGATCACTTTGATCCGGAAAGGGTAAGCTCATATGTGATACCGCTTCTGGATCAAAATTGATCCTTTTCGTCTCATATTTGATCCTGACCTTCTAAGAGTGTAGTCTGCAGTGTGCACCCGGGGGTGGGGGCACTCAATCAATATTAGGTTTCACACCAGGCTCCATCAAAAATACCCCCCTTTTTGGCCCGGTGTCACCGAAAGACCCTTGCATGCATGCTTGTTTTTACAATCTGTCACCCGATGACCCCCTATGTTTTCACTTTTCTTTGATTTACGGTTTGATCCTGGAGTAGGATCATAAGCTACAGGTACATCCGATTAAGGATCATTATTTTGATCCGTTTCAGTATCATTTGACAGAAATATTTGATCCCATTTCGGATCAAACTTTTTGATCCTGCTTGTCGGATCACTTTGATCCGGAAAGGGTAAGCTCATATGTGATACCGCTTCTGGATCAAAATTGATCCTTTTCGTCTCATATTTGATCCTGACCTTCTAAGAGTGTAGTTACAGTAATTCTTTCGGCGGTGGGTCAGAGGGTAGTTATATCAATTCTGTCAGCGGTGGGTCAGCGGGTAGTTAAAGCAATTCTGTCAGAGGTGGGTCAAAGGATAGTTACAGTAATTCTGTCAGCGAGCGGTCAGACGTTAGTACTAGGAATTCTTTCGGCGGTGGGTCGGAGGGTAGTAACAGTTATTCAGAAAAGGGTACATTAGGTCCCAGATTCTGGACTGTACTAGTATCGTCCAATACTTGAACAGAGTCAGTCGTTCTGTATCGTCCGATACTGGCACACATAACATATTCCAGTGTCGGGCAATACTGGAACATAATTATGAACCAGTATCTTCCAATACATGGACAAAACAGTACTTGTAGCACGTGAACCAGTCTCGCCTGATGCCAGTATCACTCGTACCAATATCTAGGGAGTGGCCACCTGTATGTTCCAGTATTGAACGATACTGGTAAACCAGTATCTGGGACCTAAAATACATTTTCCAGTAATGCTTTCAGCGGTGGGTTAGAGGATAGTTACAATAATACTTTCGGCGGTGGGTCAGAGGACAGTTACAAGAACTCTGTCAGTGGTGGGTGAGAGGGTAGTTACAGTAATTATGTAGGCGGTAGGTCAGATGGTAGTTACAGCAATTCTTTCAGCGGTGGGTGAGAGGGTAGTTACAGTAATTCTTTTGGCGATGGGCGAGAGGACAGTTACAGTAATTCTGTCGGCGGGGGGGGGGGGGGGGGGGGGGGGCAGGGGGTAGTTACAGGAATGTTTTCGGTAATGGTCAGAGGGTAGCTGTAGGAGGTGGGTCAGAGGATAGTTACAGCAGTTCTTGTAGCGGTGAGTGAGCGGGTAGTTACAGTAATTCTTTCGGCGGTGGGTGAGAGGACAGTTACAGTTACTCTGTCGTTTGTGGGTCAGAGGGTAGTTACAGGATTTCTGTAGGCGGTGGGTCAGAGGATAGTTACAGCAGTTCTTTTAGCGGTGAGTGAGCGGGTAGTTACAGTAATTCTTTCGGCGGTGGGTGAGAGGACACTTACAGTAACTCTGTCGTTGGTGGGTCAGAGGGTAGTTACAGTAATTCTTCAGCGGTGGGTCAGAGGGTAGTGACAGTAATTATGTCGGCGGTGGGTCAAGGGTAGTTACAGGAATGTTTTCGGTGGTGAATCAGAGGGTAGTTACAGTCATTCTGTCGGCGGTGGGTCAGGGGGTAGTTACAGGAATTTCTTTTGGTGGTGGGTCAGAGGGTAGTTACAGTAATTCTGTAGGCGGTGGGACAGAGGGTAGTTACCGCAATTCTTTCAGCGGTGGGTGAGAGGGTAGTTACAGCAATTCTTTCGGCGGTGGGTGAGAGGACAGTTACAATAACTCTGTCAGTGGTGGGTCAGAGGGTAGCTAAAGTCATTATTCAGCGCTGGGTCAGAGGGTAGTTATAGCAAATTTGTCAGCGGTGGTTCAGAGGGTAGTTACAGTAATTCTGTCGGCGGTGGGTCAGGGGGTAGTTACAGGAATGTTTTCGGTGGTGCGTCGGAGAGTAGTTTCAGTAATTCTGTCGGCGTTGAGACAGAGGGTACCGTAGTTATAGCAATTCTGTCAGAGGTAGGTCAGAGGGTAGTCACAGTAATTCTGTACGCGGTGGGTCAGCGAGGGTAGTTACAGCAATTCTTTCAGCAGTTGGTTAGAGGGTATAGCTTGATGTCTGTAGTATACGACCTAGGTGGACATCCTTGCCAACTCAGATGTTAAGTTGACCTTTGACCTCGATTTAGGGTCAAAGTTCACGGGTGTTTTAATGGGACGTCAAAACTTAATTTAACATGGGAAAAAATGTAAAAACATATTATTGACTACAAAACGTATATCATAATGGTGGATTGACTGTTAAGAGCAAAAAAGTTGATCACAACTTTGATCGTCGATCAATATTTTTTGACCTATGACCTTTTGAAAATGACAAGTCATCAAAAATAGGCCATTTTTGGCCATTTTTCACGAATCCGGCCAAAATTCAACTTTTTCCTTCAATTGAAACTCATTGAGAAATGATAAACCATGTTTTAAGGTTGGTATATCAGTTAACTTGATATTAAGATCAATTTCGAACATCAATGGTGTGCTGTTGCCATGGAAACAGACTTAAATGGCCTCAAAAACATCAACAATAGATCAAAAGGGAGTAAAATTTAGACATAAAAATAGTGGTAGATTTTATAATTGTCTTAAAATCAGGTCTATAAACCAGCAATATTAGATGTATTCCGATCATCCAAAAATAATGAAATGTAATTATTGTCCAATTTCGTAAAAAACGGTGCATTTTTTTTGCTGACATTTTCAAAAGGTCATAGGTCAAAAAGTATTAATCGACAATTAAAGTTGTGATTTACTTTTTTGTTCTAAACAGTCAGCCGAACAATTATTATGGTCAATATATTGTTTGTTAGTTTTTTCCCATGTTAAATTAAAGTTTTGACGTCCCATTGAAACACATGTGAACTTTGACCATAAATCGAGGTCAAAGGTAAACTTAACATCCGAGTTGGCAAGGATGTCCACCTAGGTTGTATGCTACATGTACATACTTCAAGGAACATTTTGGTATGTCTCCCTATGTCAGCGTACCGGGACCAAAACCCCCTAAAAATGGACCTCCGCTCCCCAGCTTATAGTAATTCTTTCGCCAGTGGGTGAGATGTCAATTTCAGTTAACTCTGTCAGTGGTGAGTCAGAGGGTAGTTACAGGAATTTTGTCGGCGGTGGGTCAGAGGAAAGTTACAGTTATTATTTCAGCGGTAGGTCAGGGGGTAAGTTACAGGAATTATTTCATTATTTCGGCGGTGGGTCTCAGATTTCTTCTGACAGTTATACTGCTGACTCGCAGGATATATCGATGAATCAAGTGAGCAATTTCAATACAACATAGTCATATGTTTTAACTCATGTTCTTCTCAGCTATTATTGTTAAAATGTCTTCCAAATGAGGCTCCCTATTCGCTATTATACATTCCATAAATATGAGTCTCTTTTTTCATGTAATAGCAATTTACTTCTGAAAAAGTCGGAGATAATTCAGACACAATTTTGACAGTTTTTTATTTGACAACCGTTGATTTCACTTTTAAGTAAAGGTCTTTGATCTTTACCCGTTGACACATTTCCCCCTGGTCATGCTGTTAGTAACTAGGGTTACTTTATGTTCACATCTAATTTGGTGATACAGGTATTAAAGTTCTGACATATGTAGTGAATAAATTGAAATGATGTAGCTGGTGGGGGACTAACTGGTTTATCAATATACCCCTTGTTATACATGTATTTACAATAAACAGAAGGTAAGTAGAAAATTGGGTTCTCGAAAGGGTTTTTAACAAAAATTGGGTTCTCACAAGTGTATTTAACAAAAATTGGGTTCTCACAAGTGTATTTTAAACATTTGAACTTCGGATATTGGAAATCAGCCATTTTTTAGGGGGGGGGGGGCGGGGTGGTCAATAAACCTATCTGACGAAGTACACACTTCTATATATCATCAAAGAATTAAGGGGGCATTACTATACCAAAAACGTTTCTGATTACCACCAATCGATGTACCAAATTTCGCGAAAAGGCACCCCAAAAGGCAGGCACAATATACGTAAATAAAGGGTTCAACAAAAGAAAGTATACACTTTGTTTATGTCATTTTGAGTAACATTGCATTTTTGTTTTGGCCAAACAGGCTAGATAGCCATTTAGATGAATCTTTTAGGCATAATTTGATACCAAATTTTCCCCCTAGCAACAAAGATAAACCATGACTAGCACCATTTAAAGAAAATTAGTCACCTTTCAAAAGTCACATTTTCAATACACTACGCGGGAAGAAAAGACCACATGTTACCTGTCCATAATCAAATAGCCCGCTCACTCAGGCACAGCCCAACGCATCCCCGCTGTGTGATCAATATCCATTTCATTCCCAGCCATTTACAGTGTCACGCACAGCATTTTCTCGCGGCTTGCGTGCGTTGAAAATGTGACTTTTGAAAAGTGACCAATTTTCTTTAAATGGTGCTAATCATGGTTTATTTTTGTTGTTAGGGGGAAAATTTGGTATCAAATGATGTCTAAAAGATTCATCTAAATGCCTATCTAGCCTGTTTGGTCAAAACAAAAATTCAATGTTACTCAAAATGACATAAACAAAGTGTCTACTTTCTTTTGTTGAACCCTTTACCACTATAATAGTGATTATTTCCGCCCCCGGGGTTTATACCAATAGAAAACTTATTTCCATGATCTGCAATTGATAGACATTTTCTTTTAGGTATCGCATTTTAATTGGTTGGTATTTTCCAATTGTAATACACTTCAACTTGAAATACAGATGCTCAATCAAAGGGCAGTGTCAATGACCCGTCAGGGAGTGGCAGCTCTCACAATGACGGCAGCTCTCACAATGACGGCAGCTCTCACACTGACGGCAGCTATTACTATTATGATAATTCCGGCAGCTATGATAATTCCGGCAGCTATGATAATTCCGGCAGCTATGATAATTCCGGCAGCTATGATAATTCCGGCAGTTATGATAATTACGGCAGCTATGATAATTACGGCAGCTATGATCATTACAGCAGCGGCTACAGTTACGACAGCTATTACAGTTTCCCCAACTACCCCACCTACAGCAGCCGTAATGACGGCAGCGATGATAATTACGCCAGCCATGACGGCAGCCACGATAGTGACGGAGTGTCGATTGCATATAGCGAACAAGGTAATTCGAATTGAAATGAGGTTATCAACAGGACTTGAAGAACGGCCACTTGGGTAAAAAAATAAGGTACAATGCCCGGTCGCTAATAGGCGCTATCAACATTATCAATCACTGTCAATTTAGCTCTCTGTGAATTTAAACAATTACCCCTGAGATACCTTAAACAATATTTGTCGCATGCGCCATACATCAGAGTGAACAATAATGATGTTTATCCTTCTCAAAAAGTGAAGAAATTTGAAAAATAGAGGCCTATTTGAAGGCATTTGGTGCACCATTTTAACATAGATTTACAATTTTTGGATTCAATATAATGTATTGCAAACAGGCAAATTCGCGCAGTTACAGTGGCGTAACTATGTTTACCATATGCATAATATGGGAGGGGGGGGGGGGGGGGGGAAGAAATGAAAGTGAACCGAAAATATTTAGATGATAAAAGAAGTGCGCGCGTTGCGCTCGAAAATGTTCGACTTAGCATCTATTTGTGCTATGGTTCAGGTACCTTTCTGCTTCAAATAAGCTTCTACCAACAAAATATTCTATTTTTGGGACATTTTGTTCCGTGTGTGTACTTTTGACCATAATAATTCCATGATTCCTCTTGTTAAATGAACTGACAGTGCCAATCTCAACCGACAGACAGTCGAATTTTGGGGGTGGGGAGGGGGGGGGGGGGGGGGCGATCGCTCCCCACGCACTGCGTATCGCTTTGCACAACAAATAATTTACTTCGTACGAACATGATCTCATCAACACTCTCTCGAACCATGTGACTGCCGCCTTAAAGCTCAGGCGATGCGGGACATCCCTAGATCGGCGTTAATTGCTGGTAAACTGTATGAATCGGATGGTGGACGGACAAGGTGGTGGGGGACAGAGTCCTGGGTATCGGGTGGTTGGGTTATAGTCCCGGGGATTGTGGTGAGGTTTTTTCTCTTTCTTACTTCTTTTGTTATCTTTTTTTGCTAAACTTCCTAGATCTCTTTTCCTTTCCTTTTGGGCCACATTAATCACTTTCTCTTTCCTTCACCATTTTTTGGGGCAAAATGTAGGGGGTTAGATCGTGGCTACGGGCCTGAATGTTAACTCGGTTAAACATAATGTGCCATGTCGAACTGGTCTAAGAGACAGATAAAATGACAACATTCTGAGTCCGAAAATGTCAAAGTTTGTTACCATTCTCTGAAAATTAAGGACCATCATTACATTACCAACATTTTGTATTGGAGAGGAACATCATACAAAGATTGCACTTAAAAGGAACAATTTTCATGATAAAAAAGCCGGTCTTTGTAATTAAATAGTTCAATGGTTTATTACTAACATGACGCAACTTCTACCGTCCAACCTCTGTGGCGTGCTTCGGTGATCCTGTCATTTATAATCGGAAAACACGGGTTCGATTCCCGGGGTTGACTTATTTTGTCTTTTCTTTTTTTCAAAACATGATAATAACTTAAATGAATCAGAAATGTCAATGTCTATGAACTACAGTTTGATGGCCCAGGTATTGAATTACTTAAATATTTATTTACTATTAATCAATTGAATCATTAATTTGTATGTAATTACATATTTTGTATTCATCTTTTTTATTTAATAATTTATTTATGGACTAGAATTTAATTACTCATTCATTCATTTATATAAATAGGCATATGCATTTATTGATTGATTTATTCTTTATTTATTTGATTTCATGCTTTTTATTTAATGAATGAATGAATGAATTATTTGCTTATTTATTGAATTATTTATTGATTAAAGGTTACATACTGCGTACTGGCTGTGTTGAGGTAATTGTGGAAAATCAAAACAAATGGTTTCAGGTCTAAGCTAATTCCGCAGGCATGAATAACCGAAAATCAGCCGGTATAAAGTATTTAACCTCATTCATTATCAACTATTTTTATATAATTAGATAACAATTCTTTTTTTAGAACTAATTTTTAAAGAGATTCCGAGAGGAATATATTTCAGATTTAGTAAACAATTGATATGTTCTTCCCTGTCGTAATAATGAATCAACCCAACCCTTCGACTTTCGGGGGATCCCCCAACCCCAATAAGGTCATATGAATATTGATGAGATGTGTCACTTACGAATTAGCTAATCAAATGATAATCGTCTGACTGATTGTCGTCGTAAACATGGTAAACAGATTCAGGGCCCGCGTAATCGCCCCCCGGGGGGGGGGGGGGGGGGGGGGGGGCAGTCAAACATAATGTTGTACACATGCGTGACCAAAAAAACGCGTAAAAAGGGGTGTTTTTTCAGTGTTGGACGCGTCACGCGCGTGACGCGTTAAGGGTATCAAAAACGCTGATTTTCAAGAAAAAGGGTGGCTTAAAATCCCGGCTTAAAATACAGGTCGAACGTGTTTAGGGTAACTTATTTTGTTCCCCGTTAAATAGACAAAACTTGTTTAGGGGTCATATTCTGGCAAAAACTTGTTTAGGGGTCAAAATTTGCAAGGAAAGCGCGCTAAAAACTTGTTTAGGGGGTAATTTTGCTTGCAGGGTAAAACTTGTTTAGGGGGTGTCTGGAAAAAATTTGGTCACGCATGTGTACACCATTATGTTTGACTGGCCCCCCCCCCCCCCCCCCCCGGGGTAATCGCCTGCCTCTAAATCGATTCAAATCAAGGTCAAGGACGAAAAATAAATGTGAATGGATTGTTATCAATTCTGTGACTGTGATCATAGACTGCTTGATTCTTTATCATAACATGTAGATGATTGGACTATTGTATTCTCCGTCAGTTCTTTGTTGACAATTATGCCTAGGCTTTTCTTCACAAAACAGGTAAGTTATGGCTAGGCCTAGCGAAATGAATTTCTAAAGCAGAAAGGTATTGCATTGCAATCCATTTCTAAAATAGGCCTAAATTTAAATCGTAAACTGATCTCGGCCTGATTCTGATTCTATGATAGGGATTACAAAATCTAGTCAGTAAATCGTGTCAGTGCATCAAAACTTCTCTCTTAAATCCCCGCAAATGCTTTACTGCTTTGCTTTGTTTTAGTCTTAATTTAAACAAAATCCCCAGACAAAAGCAATCATTAATTTATTTCATGCGGTTTTGCTGCACTTCTGTATTATAATTTTTGTCGGGCTTTTTCTTCTTTTCTAGTTTCTGTTTCACGTTCGCTAAATTTAATTTAATTTAATTGCACAGTCTATCATCATCATGGCAGTAACTCTCCGGGCAGTCGCGGAACCGTCTGCAATCCGAATTAATTTGAAGTCATGATCAATGATGGTAACGAGTACAGTCAGTAGTAGTATGCCTGATTTAATTTGAGTTGAGGGCCTATACCCGTACACATTTAAGCTTTAATATTACTTACGATTGAGACTGACCGCCCTTCATATCAGAATGTGAATAAAGGCCCAAGTTTATTATGTAAGTTAATAATTGCAGAGGCAACAAGCAAATCAGCGTAGAATAAATCTGAATAAGCACCAACAACTGACGAGTGACGACACGTGACGATACAGAACTTTAATTAAAGCCCATTTTAAATAAGCTCTCTTTATCGGACAAAAGCCAGAACATGGGGAATTTTCAGTGAACAATAAATAATTTGGGCACTGTAACACCACTGCTGTTTCAGTCACTAAAAGAAATCCGGATTTTATCGCCATTTTAAAATCTAACCAGTGAGAACAATTAGTTGCAAAATAAACAGGTTCAGGGCCAGTGATGTGCGCGATGTCTACTGCGCTTTGAAGTACACTTGTGCCAAATAAGGTTCGCGCTGCGGTGAACTGTTGTGTTTCAAATACTTGCGTCCGCGTACAGTATTTGCGATTGTGAGACATTTCATTTTGATTTACCCCCACTTATTATCGAGGTAGCGCTATTCTTCACTTACTCACCATTGGTGCACTAGGCCGAACATGTACCTCGGCATGTTATTCAAGCGGAAATATTTATGAACCATCACAATATGAAAATGTATCAAGCGCTGTAACTTTATTAATGTGAAGTCAGAGAATCCATTTCTGGTATTAACTTTCACTAAAAATGTATACTTTTCATTCATATTATAAGAGTTAACTCCCCCCCCCCCCCCCTAATGGCGTTATCGCTGAATAGGCATAACGTAATATGTTGTCTCCTTGCTGCTGCGAGGGAAACATTTGTAGCGCGACAAAGATACAGTTGTCACTCTATCAAGCGAAAACCTGTCCTACAAAACAGAGACAGTATTAGTGTAACAGAGAGACAGTTACTGTTCTATCGCATGTGCAAGTGACTGTTGTCGGCTTATCGCAAGACAGAGCCGGGTATTATCTTGTCGCGGGACACAGATTCAGATTCAGATTGGCGTAGCGCGACAAAATGACAATGTTCGTTTAATTATTGTAGTAAGTTACTGTAATCGCCTTACCCATGTTACCACTTGTATTACCTTGTCGAGGGACATTAAGATAGCTATAGCATGACAATCATATGTATAACAAATGATTTTAACAAACATATTATCTGAATGTTGCCAACAGGTGGACTAAACAGTGCTAATACTGACTCGAACAGTCCTACGGACAGTGAAGGTAATTGATCATTAGCATTTAGATTCAGATTTATCCAGCAAATCTTAAAAGTGTACGAATACAGTAAAATATTATCGCGAGACGGAACGAATATTTCCTTGTCGCGGGACAAAGATTCAGACTGTTGTAATGCGACATCATGACAGTTGTCGCATGACAGAGAGACAATGTTCGTTTTCAAATTGTAGTATAACTGTTGCCGGCTAACCGCAGGTATTACAGACATGACAGAGGTAATACCTTGTCATGCGAAAAAGACTAAGACAGTGATAACGTAACAACTATGTTTTAAAGAAGATTTTAAAGAACGTATTGTCTAAAATGTTTCCAACGGGAGGTCAAAACAGTGCTTTTAATTATTCGAGCAGTCCTACGGACATGACGGACAGTGAAAGTGATTTATCATTCAAATTTAGATTCAGATTTATATTCGTTTTTAAATTGTAGTATAACTGTTGCCGGCTTACCGCTGGTATTACAGAGGTATTACCTTGTCATGGGGGAAAGATTAAGACAGAGATAGCGTAACAACTATGTATTAAAGAGGATTTTAACGAACAATTTATCTGAATGTTTCCAACAGGAGGACAAAACAGTGCTAATAGTGACTTGAGCAGTCCTACAGAAAATGAAGGTAATATCATTCAAATTCAGATTCAGATTTATCCAGCACATCGTAAAAATGTATGAGTACAGTGCAATATTATCGCGAGACGAAGCCGGGTACTTACTTTTCGCTGGACAAAGATTCAGACCGTTGCAGTGAGACATAATGACAGTTGTCGCATGAAAGAGAAACAATGTTCGTTTTCAAATTGTAGTATAACTATTACCGGCTTACCGCAGGTATTACAGAGGTATATTACCTTGTCATGGGGGAAAGATTAAGATAGAGATAGCGTAACGACTATGTATTAAAGAAGAATTTAACGAACATATTATCTGAATAAAAATGTACGAGTAGCCTAGGCCTATAGTACAATATCATCGCGAAACAGAGCCGGGTATTTCCTTGTCGCGGGATAAAGACTCAGACTGTTATAGCGCGACACCGTGATAGTTGTCGCATGACAGAGAGACAATGTTCGTTTTCAAATTGTGTGTATGCAACTGTTGCCGGCTTACCGCAGGTATTACAGAGGTATCGCCTCGTCATGGGAGAAAGATTAAGATAGAGATAGCGTAACAACTATGTATTAAAGAGGATTTAACGAACATTTTATCTGAATGTTTCAAACAGGAGGACAAGACAGTGATAACAGTGTCTCGAGCAGTCCTACAGACAGTGAAGGTAATATCATTCAAATTCAGATTCAGATTTATCCACCACCTCTTAAAAATGTACGAGTACAGAACAATATTATCGCGAAACAGAGCCGGGTATTTGCTGGTCGCGGGACAAAGATTCTGGCTGTTGTAGCGCGACATTATGACAGTTGTCGCATGACAGAGAGACAATGTTCGTTTTCAAATTGTAGTATAACTATTACCGGCTCACCGCAGGTATTACAGAGGTATATTACCTTGTCATGGGAGAAAGATTAAGATAGAGATAGCGTAACAACTATGTATTAAAGAGGATTTAACGAACATTTTATCTGAATGTTTCAAACAGGAGGACAAGACAGTGATAACAGTGTCTCGAGCAGTCCTACAGACAGTGAAGGTAATATCATTTAAATTCAGATTCAGATTTATCCACATCATGACAGATTGACAGTTGTCGCATGACAGAGATACAATGTTCGTTTTCAAATTGTGTGTATGCAACTGTTGCCGGCTTACCGCAGGTATTACAGAGGTATTACCTTGTCATGGGAGAAAGATTAAGACAGTGATAACGTAACAACTAGTTATTAAAGATGATTTAACGAACATTTTATCTGAATGTTTCCAACAGGAGGACAAAACAGTGTTACTAATAACTCGAGCAGTTCTACGGACAGTGAAGGTAATTGATCATTCAAATTCGGATTCAGATTTAAATGGATCCACCACATCTTAAGTACAATGTGATTACAGTTTTACGCGCGTTACGCACGTCTAATGACACAAATGTTGTTAATCTTCCAGTCTTTCTACGGTCACCGCGAACTGGTTTAAGTACAGATTTTGTATTTACGAATTTGTCGACTAGGTTTCAAATAGTCGACTTTGCCGGGCCGCCTTTAATATCAAAATGCTCTCTGAATTTGTTAGATCGAGTAAGCTTGATTGATTTGGTTTCAGGGTAAAGCCTAACAATTCGAATACGTTTGTTTAGATGCTGTAATGCATTCTGAAAATTAGTATTGAGCCTATTAATGTCGTGCATTAAATGGGATGAGTGAATGTATGTAAAATCCACGTGAATGGAGTATGAGGAATATGCAGCTCCGGCCTTTTAATCATGTGTTTAGAGCTACGCACAGCTGGCGTCGTGCAAGTCTAACAATGTACATGATATTGCGCGTTATGTAAACAAATATTTCCATTTCCACTCGTGTAAAACATCAAGGGGCCTCACAAAGGATACAAATTTGGTATAGACAAAATTCTACAAGTGTTCCCTATCCAAATATATGATACTATGTGGTATGAATATAGCCAGCTTTTGTGTAACAAGACTCTACCTTTTCTTTTATTCTGAGGATATATTCAACACTTATTATTGGTCTTCTACTCAAGATTGGTCAGTAGATAAATTATGATGTCTAGACAATGTTATGACATGCCACAATGACCAAAACAAAACATTAGGCTCTATTTTAGGATGACATGATGAACCATTTCAAAACAAAACACTGGTAAACCCATACAACTTATGTGACAGCAAAGGTTGCTGCTGCATTTTGAATCACCTCTTTCAAAACAAATGTAATTGTGAGCGGTCAAACCCATAAAACACAAGTGACAGCAATGGTTCTATCACTTGGCATGTTTACAAAAGTCTCAGTTCCTCACAAATTTAATTTACGATTATCTCACAGCCGAATGGAGTCCTTGTCTATACACTTTTATTTCTTGCCCCCCCCCCCCCTATGAAAAACCTGGCTACGACATTGGAGGAGAACAAAGAAAACAGGATCGCCTTAATTACATAATGACAGCACATACATGAATAGATTAGTGAAAAACAAGTGGCAGTGATTTAAAATTACTAGCCTATGAGACCTGTCAAGAAACATAGGTAAGACGGTTTTAAATATACAATGTGTTGCCCGCTATAAAAGCATAGCTCGACTACTGTGGCCCTCAGAACAAATATCATTTGTGCAATACTTCTGTGCGATTTGTTACCATTTTTCTTTTGTCTCCAACCCATTTATTTCTTAATTTGAGCCATTTCACCATTGTTA
Organism: Ophiura sarsii; assembly: GCA_035610835.1. Classification (NCBI taxonomy): domain Eukaryota; kingdom Metazoa; phylum Echinodermata; class Ophiuroidea; order Amphilepidida; family Ophiuridae; genus Ophiura; species Ophiura sarsii. Next base: position 59,986,020 of record CM069450.1, read on the forward strand.
ATATTCATTTCATTATGATTATGTACAGATACTGCTCGTACTACTACTGACACCACTGACCAGACGACCATGATAACCACAGCAACTACTTCGGAACATGCTGAAAGTAAATATCTAAGCAGTTTACCAACTTCCTGAATAAACGCGTTCCTTAGCACACGCTCACCCGGCATCGCTGTGTCATACGGCAATATCATTCGTGCGATACTTCTGCGCGATTTGTTACCATTTTTTGTCTCTTTTTGACTCATTTATTTGTTAATACGAGCCATTTCCCCATTGTTATTCATTGCATTATGATTATTTACAGATACTACTCGTACTACTACTGACACCACAGACCAGATGACCAAGATGACCACAGCAACTACTTCTAAACATGCTGAAAGTAAATATTTAAGCAGCACATTATTTACTTTTTGTACCATTTATAATGGTGCTAGCGTTTTCTCTAATTTCAAACAATAAAATAATATTCCCTTTCTAAAATCGGCGAATACAGCGAGTTGTTTACCAACTTCCTGAATAAACGCGTTCCTTAGCACACGCTCACCCGGCATCGCTGTGTCATACGGCAATATCATTCGTGCGATACTTCTTCGCGATTTGTTACCATTTTTTGTCTCTTTTTGACTCATTTATTTCTTAATACGAGTCATTTCACCATTGTTATTCATTGCCTTATGATTATTTACAGATACTGCTCGTACTACTACTAACACCACAGACCAGATTACTATGATGACCACAGCAACTACTTCTGAAAATGCTGAAAGTAAATATCTAAGCAGCACGTTATTTACTTTTTGTACCATTTATAATTTTCTCACAATTGCACATTAATGTCTAACCCTCTCCGTCTTGTTTAAAAGTGTATCACCACCATTCCTATATATTTATTAGAGAATAAAATATAATTCGTAGCTTTTTTGCATTATACGTTGTTCTCATAGGCTGTACCGTATTTGGTTTATTGGTTATTTTGATCTTCAATATAGATATAAATAGAACGCGTTTGGCTAGATTTATTTTAATCAAACAATAAATATGCCCCTTTATAAAATCGGCGAATCCAGCGAGTTTACCAACTTCCTGAATAAACGCGTTCTTTTAGCACACGCTCACCCGGCATCGCTGCGTCATACGGCAATATCATTACGCCGGCAAATTCATAGACAAACTACTAGGAAAATGTGTTTAGGGCGCGCTTGAACATCTTAACGCAATCCTAAACTATATAATGTATTATCGGTCTCTTAAACCTAACTCCCTTAAGCGTGATTTTACAATTAAACTATCAGCGGAGAAAAACGGGTCAAATTTGGGGTAAAGATCACTTTTCACCCGTGCAGGTTATTTTTAGTTCTGTATTATGGGCTTTTATCTTATTCTTATGTCACTTTCATTGGTATTCTTAACCCTGCCCATTTGGGTTTCTTTACAAACAAATTACAAACATTGCAGAACAGGGCCGCAAGAATAATTTTTAGATCAAACAGAATGGATTCGTCTGCACCCCTCCTTAGAGAGCTACACTGGTTACCCATTACATCAAGGATTACATACAAACTCATGTTGTTCACCTTCAAAAGTTTTCATGGCCTTCTTCCTATGTACCTGACAAACTTTCTCACTCCGTACATACCAAAGAGACCTAATCTGAGGTCAGGTGATGACAAATTACTTCTCACAATCCCTCGTACGAAGCGTGCTCTTGGAGACAAAGCCTATTACGCTATTGCTCCACGTCTATGGAACTCTCTACCTGCCTCACTCCGCAATTGTTCTACTATTCATAAGTTCAAAAAGGCTCTCAAATTTCATCTATTTCCTAAGCATTAATCCCCCGCCTCACGGATTCCATTCTGTTTTTAGCTTTGTATATTGTGCTGTCATATTTTGTGTATGTATAGGCCCTTTTTACTTTGTACAGTATAATAATATGTTGCAATAAGATATAGTGTTTTTGTGTATTTTAAGATTTTACTATTTTGTACAGCGCTTTGACCACTTTTGATTAGGCGCTTAATAAATGCTGCTTATTTATTTATTTAAGATGCATGTTCTCTGAGTTGCAGTGAACCAATTGATTGGCCCATCAGAGATCTTTGTAGAGAGTTATCAGCTGTATTTCTAATCACTCGGTTCATTAATCTTGTTTCTAATGTCTGTTGGGCAAATGATTACATTTGCTCTTTATATAAAAAGAAAAGAACAGATTCCTATGTTCCATATTGGCCCAAAGTTGGCTACTGATATCACAACAATATTATTTGTTTATCATGTTTATGGGCCCGAGATTTGTTCAATAATGGGCGTGGGCCAAAACCTAAACCTAATATTTAACCTGGATTTTTTTATTGGTATTTCACAAAAGCAAATGCCGCATGTGAGAGTTTGAAAAACCCAAGAACTTACACATAATACAGTTTCAAAATTAAATAATAATAAAACGAGTGACAGTGATTAAAAATACTAATCTATGCGATCTGTCAATAAACATGGAGCAGTCGGTTTCAAATGATGAATGTATTGCCCACAATACGAGCATACCTCATAACCCAGTAACCCAAGAACTCAGACATAATAAAGTTTCAAAATTAATTGATAATAAAATGAGTGACATTGATTATTGCCCACAATTCGAGCAAACCTTGATTAAAGTGGCCCTCGTAAACAAAATAACATTCCTTTGTTACCATTTTTATCTCTAAACCATGGTGATTTCTGAATTTGAGCCATTTTCACAATTTGTATTCATTGAATTTAAATTATTTACAGATAGTGCCCGCACTACTAATACTACTGACACCACGGACCAGATGACAAAGATGACAACAGCAACTACGTCTGAAAGTATACGTCTCCAAGCAGCACATTATTTACTTTCTGTACCATTTTTAATGGTGCTAGCGTTTTGGATCTCATAATTGCACATTGAAGTTTAACACTTTAGTGCGACTAAAATGGTGAACGAAACGTAGACTAGCTTACACTTCTCGCGTTTTAAAACAACCTTGTTACGATTTATTCCGTCTTGTTAAAAAGTGTAGCATCATTCCTATATCATGTATATTTATATTGCATACAAAAGTTGTCTATGTGCTCATCCTCGATATGAATGTGTAAATTCTAGTTAAATTAAAAGTTAAACGTTAAATTGCGGTATAAATGTATTGCCATTGTTGATGTTGCTGAAATAAACGTTACGATACCTATGAACAAAATTATATTTTGACGTTCGGACATTGAATTATGTACACCGTTTTGACTTATGCCATGATAGGACGCAGATGGAAACGGTTGGACATAAAGTTTGAATATTAATTGGTTTCAATGTAAACATTGATTTTTAAATATGAATCTATCGGCCGAGTGCAACAAACTAGCATAGTTTAAATAGGAGTAGGGAGGTAAGCTACCTCCCTAAAGCTACCTCCCTACTCCAGTATAGTGACTAGCGAGGGAAATATCCGCATTAATCAACATCGTCCCCTAACAAAATTAATTGGCGCATATGTAAATTCTGACGTGAATGATCTTCCGTAATATCTAAAATGTGTCGTCACTCGCTAGGTCATTAGGTCATAGGTGAGTGTACATAAAGAATCGCGTTGAGTCGGCCTGCGTTCTGGACAAAAAATGACGCCATTTCTTTGGCCAAAAATGTCGAAGTTGTTTATCGCTTTTTCAAAAATAAGGAATATCATGACATCACAAACATATTTTGGGTGAGGGGCACATCCAAATATTGCTCCAAAGAGCACAATTTTAATAAAAAACACAAGCACCCGATGGAAACAAGATGTTTAATGGTATATACAATAATAACACATCTCTTAACACAAATACTTCCGTGGCGTGGATACCTTGTCCTTCGCTTGTGAACCGCAGAACCCCGGTTCGATACCGGTACCCACGCACGGCACGATATGCTTTCATTTTTTTGCTCTTCTACCATTCCACTCACAATAATGTTGAAACTTTAGTTTAACATTTTATAATTAATAAAAACAATAATAAGTTTATTTATTTATTTATTTATTAGTCATTATTTAAAATCCTTGGACAATTAGTACATTTTGGTCAAAATATGACCTAAAGTCGGTACGATTAGTGTTCGTATGGGCAAAAGGAGTTGATCTAAATTTTGACTTAAAGTATTCACCAAATTGCATGAATGGAGTTTCAAAAATATAAAATCTTTCAGCTTATGAGGCCGGGGTCACGTTCCACGTCAAATAGACACCCCTGTGCATGCAAGCCCAATTGGTCCTTCCGCATCAGCGAATCATCCTCTCCAACGTTCACAACACTAATTTACGCTACTGCTGGAATCGATTGACTTGAGGCATAAAAACGTTATGCCCCAACTTACTCTTGGGTCTTGTAAGGTATAACATTTAGCGTAAATTACCCGCCAGTTACAAGCCTAGTAGCTTGCCCCGATTTGGTGCTCTCCAAATTTGTTGGGTTACGTCTGGTTACGCCTCACTTACTAGCGAGTGTAGCGCTATTCTTCAGCTACTCGTCATTGGTGCACTCGACCGTATAAGTAGTAGGCACAATGTTTGAATTAAATTATTCGCCCCGTGATGGAATATCAACCCTAACCCTAACCCTAACCCTAACCCTAACCCTAAATATTATATTTTAACATTCAACCGTCATAAGTTACCGTTTGAGTATCAATTGATAACGTAACCTCGTACGCATACTTTAATCTGGAATATTCCTGAACGAGACTATGTCTATCGTCTGGTACTTTTTCTGAGCGCAACTGAAGGTATTCCTGATCTATAAGACAACGTGCGATGTTAGAAGCTCGGATTGGTGCGAGTTAGCTTTAGGATTCATAATTCTTAAGACGAGATGCAGGATGTAAATGAATCTCATTTCAAGCAGCCTGATGCTAAGCATAGATGAAAGGAACCGACAATTTGGAACCCGGTAGTATATATTTAACGGAATATATCGTATTGGAAACTGGAAACCAATGCTTAGCACCAGGCTGCCGGAAATGGGTTTCGATGTAAATACACGCTAGTTGCTTATAATTTATAAATACGGAACTTACACTGTACATTCAAACTTAAGGGGTACAGGCTGTCCCAAAATGATTAGTACCCATCGATGCCCAAAGTTCATTTATTTTTGTCATCATCGAAATCAATGGGATTAGGTCCGTTGGTTTTCTATCATCTTTGTCAGACTGCACCTTTTCATTAGCATTTTAGGTCATGAATATTGGATTTATCAAACTCAAGATACACTCCATTATGTAAGACATGGTGATTTTACCTTTTTGGCAAAATGCTAAAAAATGTGTGTGTTATTACAGCTTGTTTAAAAGAAACTCGTGTATTCTCATAATCTCGTGTCCACTAAAATAATATTGTGTGTCTTTCTGTTGTAACTGTTATTAGTTATTGGTCTTCAAATCATTAGTAATTTGTCTCTTTAATTGAATTTAAAGGGGAAAAGAAGTTAGTCACACTTGAGTGAACCCATGCATTGTTTTATTTGACAAGTGTTTAGGGACTTCTAAATGAAGTGGTATTTGGTGTATTACCAGTGGCTTAGATTTCATTTTCACATTGGAGAATGGATTTCGGGATGTTAAATAGTAAGGGACTATAGAATTTTTACCAAGTTTGTAGAAAATTGCATCCTTAATATGAAAAAAGGTCTAAGCCACTGATTTGACGTACCCATACCTATTCAAATGTCCCTCAAGTTTAGCCTCAACACTAGCTCATTATAGAAACAAAGCTTGGGGTCGCTCATGCGTGACGATCCATTTTTACTCTTCAAATTGAATCAAAATGAAGAAGTATTAATAATAATAATAAAATACATTTATTAAGCGCTTAAAACAGAAGTCAAAGCGCTTTACATAGCATAAAAACCAAAAACAATATACATCAACAAGTAATATAAAACCAGGAAATACATAATATAAAAGATACGACATATGTTGATCAGGCAGTTAAAAGGTTCAAAAGTTAAAAATGTACAAAACCACTAGGGTTTTCGATAAAAAACAATTTTACAGCGCAAGGCAAACAAGTATTTCAGATTAACCAGTATAACAAGTCCGAAAAAGGTGCGTTTTAAGATGCGATTTGAAGACTGAAACAGTTTCGGCATGACGAACTTCACTCAGGAGACGATTCCACTCGGTTGCCGCTGCCACAATGAAAGATCTGGCACCGTAGAACTTTGTTGACGGACGAATAACTTCAAGCAAGTTTTTAGAAGAAGATCTTAAGGACCGCGTTGGAACATACTGGGTGACAAGATCATTGATAAACACGGGTGCCATGTCATTTAAAGCCTTGTATGTGAGGAGCAAGTATTAATGGTTTGAACAACCATATGATAAAACAACAGTTTTAAAAAAGAAATTCATCAATTCATTTAAAATGTATTCAATTCAATTAAAATCAAAATAAATTCAATTCAATTGAAAAGCAATTAAATTCAAAATAAATAATGTGGAAGTTCGCCAATTCGCACGATATGTTCAATCCATTGTTATCACAATTGAAAACAAAACGATGGCTGGTCTGAACATTGTCAGTTATTGGCCAAGTTCAAGATCACCAATATCATAACGCATACACATTTTTATTTTCATATTTTCAACATGATGAAAATTAATGATGAATTATGTTTACTGTTACCAATTGCGCAAAGGTCAAATTATTAACGCGATTGAAAACAGAATTAAGGTTAAATGTGTATGTCCCGATCACTTTTTTTGGACTATGATTTTTTTTCACATCAAGATATTTTGATATCAGAAGAATCCTAGTATTTTTCTCATTCTGTCTGTAAAATCTTAGGAGCCAGAAACGTTCCATTTAGACATAATGGGCTAAAATGTGGTGAATTACTGCCGAAGGTGGTTAACCACCAGCCAGTTTGTGTACGAATCAATGGGCAAATTTCTTGTGATCGTGTGCTTCTAAAATAAGAACTATTGATGTTATGCAACTCAAACTTTGGAATGCAAAAATGTTAAGGGTGACCTTTCATGTAAAATAGAAAAGATCAAGTTGAAAATCTGGCCAGCAATCAGAACATCTATATTTAATCTAGATTAAAAGAGTGATGGCAATCTGTCTTCTTACAATGAGTTGTATGTATTATTTTTGTTTTCTGGTCGTTGTGAGTGTTAAGATCAATTACTCAGTACTGGTATAACATCATTGTATATTACAAAAACTTGGATGGATGTGCTCTTTGACTCTTTGACTACTAATAGGTAATCGCCCGTTTCTCCGTATTAAATGCGATTTTCGTCAAATTATAGCCAACTAATTCGAGTTTATTTTGTTGTTTGAGTTGTTTTAGGAAGTTACAATCGCCTAAAAGTGCGTTGTAATTTGTTTTGAGACAGCCTGTACATAACTTCAAGAGGGCACTCATCTAATTGTCATGCAAACAATCGCATTACGGTCGGGTAACCAATCTGGCACTCGACAGCATACATGACATCGTAAAACGCCAACACACATGACATGAACTATTCAGTTATGTCCATGTCTTGTATTTTTTGGCTATACAAATCGACTATTCAATATTCATCGCTAGTGACGTCGCTAGTAACACCGCTGAGATGATATTCATAAACAAATATAAGTCAAACAAGGATGACAACTTTAAACTATTTTGTCAGTGTTTGCGCTTTATTCCGTTTTGGATGCCAAGACAGAATAAATATAATTGTGGTCCTGGGGCACAAGTTGCGGACGGGATCAGATATATGCGTATACAACCATTCCCCAAATTCTGAGAAGATTCATCACACGGACGCCATTAGAATCGAGAATTTAAGCACCAATTGATCACACATGGGTAAATCTTAACATAAGTTGCGTGATTGCCTGAGACAAATACTCAACAGTTGCCCAATTGAAACAATTAACGCAATATTTTAACAACAAATTAAAAAAACAAGTTTTGACCGGGTTTCCCTAACTTGTTACTAAATTGTTTTGGGTGGTTTTTACTTTTATACAACACCTAGATTTCTACATATGTTGAATGAATTTTAATCAACACGTCAACCAAAGGATGATAAAAGTACTTTTAGCAACGTATTTTAAGCAACCTTTTTGCAATGTGGACTGATTAGGAAGTTACCTAACCAACATATCTCTGTTTACCATCTTCGACCGCCATATTTCGTCCAATTTAAATTTATCATATGGAGTTCTACAAGGCTCGCTCTTAGGTCCCCTTCGGTTTATTATTAAATTTATAATCTTTGCCGATGACACAAACTTACTTGCCTCTCCCAGCCACTTGATCGATCTTATAAACACTGCAAATACTGAGCTCACTAAAATATTTACCTATATATGCTAATCAATTATCTCTAAATGTTGATAAGACTACATTATAAGCATTTTAAAAACAGGTATGACAAACGCATTCATAATTATAATGGCATAATCATAAATGATATTCCAATTACGAAATTTTCGAGTACAAAATTATTCTTGACGATTCACTGAATTGGCAACGTCATAACACTCATATTACAAACATGGTCTCAAAATACCCTCGAATCCTTTTCAGCTTAACACGCATTATCACCTCACATGTTATTTTTTAAATTACACGCGGCGGCGGCGAATAGAGCGTTGAAATGGGGGGGGGGGGGGGGGGGGGGGGGTGAAAGTAATCGGAACTTGAATTACGGGAGGGGTATGAAGTAAGCAGAACTTGAATTAAAAATCTTTTGAACATTATTTATGTCAATTACACGCGGCGGCGGCGGCGATTAGAGCGTGGAGGGTGGGTGGAAGTAATCGGAACTTGGATTACGGGAGGGGTATGGAAGTAAACAGAACTTGAATTAAAAATCTTTTGAACATTATTTATGTCAATTACACGCGGCGGCGGCGGCGAATAGAGCGTGGAAATGGGGGGGGGTGGGGGGGGGGGGTGGGGTGAAAGTAATCGGAACTTGAATTACGGGAGGGGTATGGAAGTAAGCAGAACTTGAATTAAAAATCTTTTGAACATTATTTATGTCACTTACACGCGGCGGCGGCGGCGGCGAATAGAGCGGGGAGGGTGGGTGGAAGTAATCGGAACTTGGATTACGGGAGGGGTATGGAAGTAAGCAGAACTTGAATTAAAAATCTTTTGAACATTATTTATGTCAATTACACGCGGCGGCGGCGGCGAATAGAGCGGGGAGGGTGGGTGGAAGTATTCGGAACTTTAATTACGGGAGGGGTATGGAAGTAAGCAGAACTTGAATTACGGGTGTTGAAGTAAACAGAACTTGAATTACGGTGGGGGAGGGGTGGAAGTAAGCAGAACTTTAATTACGGGGGAGGGGTGGAATTCAAAATTCAAAATTCAAAATTCAAAAACTTGAATTCAAATATTTTTTTTCTCATTAGAGCGCAATTCTTTTAAAATTATATTTTTGATATTTAAAAAAAAAAATTGTCTCCGAATTTTGTTCCTACAAGCAAAAATAAAACCCTTATATTTCTGCCATTCCGATAAAAAAACATGTTAAACTTTAAATTGTTTAAAACAATCATCGGTGCCTAGGGCACGTGTTCGAGAGTGACAATGTCGCAGGATCTTGTATTAAAAGACAGTGGGGTGGAGAAAATGAGCTTTGATACACAGCTCTATGGAGAAAAATTTACATTATCGTCCATATCTCGAAAAGAAAATCATTAATTACTTATTTTCTTTTTTCAAAGTAACTTTTTTGGGAAGCCTATATGCAACTCTTTTATATTATATATAATTATAATCCTCCAATTAGGGCCTAGTCCTACTTTGCTGAATGTCAAATTGACTGGAATTTATTTATATTTCATGTCACGTCACACCCATCTCGATCCTAAAAACCACCATTCCCGCCGGAACACACGTCATCACCCCGCCTACCCCACCTCATGCACGTCACTTCCTTAACACTTTCCACGCGGCAGTCGTCTGCAGACGACATTCCGAAAGTTCACAAAATGTTTAAAAAACCCATATTGTATTGACTTTCAATACCCTATTTAGAATCACTATGAGAAACGCATTGAAAGAATTTTAGTTGAAATAAGTACAAACATACCTAGTCTTGGTTCTGTTATCCTTGAGGTATACTTTGAAAATTGGGAACGGTTTCTGAAAAATCTGTTTTGTATAATGTCTTAACTAATTGCCGCGTGGAAAGTGTTAACCTCAACCCATTTTGGGTGGTTTTCTCAGTTTTTAATCTCACTAGTCATCAAAATGTAGGCGTTAAAAATAAAAATATTGCCTGTCTGTATCTCCAAATATGGAAGGGTTTCATTTTCGCTGGTAGGAACAAAATTCGGAAAAATATTGCCTGTCTGTATCTCCAATCCATGCCATACCATTTCACCATACTCTGGGTCATTCGGTGTATTTACTTTTCGCTCGTTGGTTTTATTGACATAAATTCTTACAAAGGAAATGGGCGGAGTAGTTTTTGGAGATCTGTCAATATAAACGGCCGATAATATCAGAATCAATGACTTCAATCATGGTGGCTGGTACGTGCATGATAATTGGCTATACAAAATATATACATTGTACGTGGAATAGTAATAACAATGTTCAGCAATTTTTAAGTTGCATACGAATATTTTCTATCTATTTTGGCGCTTTTGTTTTCAAATTATGGCAAATCTACTCAGGCATGTCAAATTCAGCTTTGGCCACTTTTTATGTGCAAAGAACTTTTTTTATTAGAATCATCATTCAGTGTGTCATTGAACATAATCAATACAATCAATAGTAAAATACCTACTACATGTTGATAGTTAGACTAAATAAGTTAAATTTGAGCAGAGTTAACGATCACCCATATTGTCCATAACAAAACCACAGAATATTGGAATGAGATGTATGTTAAACAATACATTTATGTATCATATAAATCATCATTAGAATATCAAAGTTTTTCAGTTGAAAATCCAACTTCTTTTCATAAGTGGCCAAAGTGGTAGTCGCACTCTTGTTACTGAATTGATCATATCTCGAGAATGGGGGGGGTCATTATATGAAATGTATTTGATAGATGACTAATCTAGCTTACAAACAGGGTTTTTTGAAACAAAAACATGGGATGTATTTTTAATTATTTTTGACACACCCTGTATCGCAATATTACATGTAAATGAGCAGATTCAAACAACTATAACCTTAACCATGTTAACCTTAATTCAGTTCATGTTAAACAAAAAAAAATGATTCGTCTTTGTTCAAATTCACATTACGTAGCTCATTTTACCCCTCTGTTTGCAAAATCAAAACCCTCACTATTTATGACATTCATAAACTACATAAGGCTGTTTTTATGTATAAATTATTTGCAAAAAACACGTTACCCGATTTATTTTCTCATTAATTTAATAAATCATATGTCATCCACTCCTACGGAGCAAGGTTTTCACATTTGTATAGACCCTCGAAATTTAGTATTGGTCTTGCTAGGCATACTATTAGAAGACAGGACCATTGGAGTGCAATGACATTAGGTTACAGGTCACTAATAGGTATATCAAATAAGGTGGGGCCGTTTAAAAAAATCCTTAAAATCATGATACGTGTCTCTATTTTAAATAGAAGTTGTCAAAAAACATAACATTTTTGGTATCATATTAATGACAATTTATCAAGCTACCGAATAAAAAAGGATTAAAGCCACATGTTTAGCAACAGTAAAGTTATCGATCTTCTAAACGTCAAGGGTAGGGCCGGTCTATGTGGCGCCGGTGGATATGGCGCCCATAGCTTTATACATAAAATTGGGGTAAAATAGAAAGATTTGAAGGCTTGTTATGTGAGAAATTTTGATATTGTGTGCTGTAAAGTGCAAATTGTAATTACTGCACTGAAAATCAAGGTTATGTTGAGTAATTATAGCCGCTTAAGTTTGGTATTTTAGATGATCTTCAGTTTATAGTAACTATACATGGCAAATAAAACATACAATTGCACTAATGTCATTTTGTAGTTCAATTGTTCTTCTATTTGAGTCAGATTTTGTAGTTCAATAACTGTTCTTCTATTTGAGTCAGATGGTATGAAGGGAATTATGCATCGTCCTTTTAGCTGTGTATAATATCGTGATCATTTAAATTTATTTAATGTGAGCAGTAAGTTTGGTTTGAATGTATGTGGAGGTGGTGGGTAAGTGGTGGTGGGGGGGGGGGGGGGGGTTGAGTATGTAGGTGTGTGTAGAAGGTATGCCAGGTGGGTGTGGATTGGTTTGTGAGGTGTGTATGTAATGTATGGTTCATTTATTTGGTTAAATACTGTTCTTGATATTACCTTTAAATAATTATTAATGGGCTTGTGCAATTGTATCTTGATATTTATACATGTTTTTATATTGTAAAATTGTTGCAATTAAGATGTTATTCTGCTATAACAATTATGTTAATAAACCTTTTATGAATGAATGAAAAAAATGCATGGCTGAATGCACTTCCATATCTTATCACAAAGTAAAACAAACCTTTGTATACAGCTGCTGGGTGCAAATCAATTCAAAGCAGGGTTTCAGTTTCAAGATTCAAGATCAATAAATTGATTAGCTCTATTATGTTTGCATGCGGGCTGTTTGAAAATCATACCGTAACATGTGCTGTGCAAAAAAAGACAGAAGGTGCGTAGATATGGCTGCAAAAGGATTATTGAATGCCCTGTTTGTGGCAAACAGCTTCAACAAGTCTTTCGCAAGATATGTCGACAGTCATGAAGGTAAAAAGCATATTTGTAGGGAATGCAAAAAAATACTTTACAAGTTCTGACCAGTTTCACATCTGTGACGTTTGTGGCAAAATGTACAGGGATAAATCATATCTTAAACGGCATTTGAAAAGCCATAGAAATGAATCTGTTCAATGCAATTAATATGCAAAACAATTTATGTCACCCTGTATGGTTCAAAATTTCAAAACGAGTGGTTTCTTTTGCTTTGGTTTGTATTTGTTTTTAATTAGTCAAGTCAAAACAAAAACAAAACTCACAATATCCAACAAAAACATGCTAAAATCCATAACTTTGGATTTAATTTTTGATCACCCTGTATCTATAATAGCCTAGACAGATGGTGACTATTGTTTGTATTATTTATACAGCACCAATATCGGTGCAAAAGAACCAAGTTGTTTGTTGTTGTTTATTGTCATGCTCTTCATGCAATATGCTAATTACTATACAATGGCTAATTATAATTTTTATTGTTCCACCCTATATAATGTATTTTAACACACCCTGTATAGTTTGGTTTGAAAATGTAACCATATAAATCCCTGATCTATAGGCTTTTCAAAAATGTATACTTTTATAGGTCTCTGGACTATACAATAAATGATATTTTCTGTTAAAACAAAACAGGTGCATTTTGGCATATTTTCTGGTGTGAAACATTTTTGTTTACCTGTTGGTGACTAACTGACCATTAATAACAGTATTTGAAATCGTAAATCATTCAGAAGTTTTAACAATAGCTATAACAAATATCTGCTATCGTTTATACATGATGTCCTTGTCATGGTTATACATGTACTGTAATCCTTATATGGTCGTGTGTCTTGAGTTGGGACCCCTTTGTGTGACATATGCTAAAAATGGAAAAATCACATGGATTTTGCTTAAAACATTTTTAGCATTAAAACTATACATAGGAGTATAAGGAAAGTATACATTTCCTGAAAGCATACAAATTTCCAAATCTCTCAATATCAATATCAAGGTCAATATACAGGGTGGGTAGATAATATATAGGGTGCAAACATCAAGAAATGCACTAAAGATACAACATTTTCACTGGTCATTTACATACCTTGAAGATAAAATTATAATTTTTTAAGCTGCATAATTCAAATGTATACACTAGTATTACAAAGAAAAATGTGACCACCTTTGTCTTTAGTTATAAAGGATACCTTATACAGGGTGGTCAAAATTTGTAACAATATAAGTCTGTGAAAACGTATTTCTGAAATAAAGTTAACCGTTATCATAATTTAGTGTCATAATAAATTTTAAATTTACGTTTTGTAATAATATTGCACCAAACACAAACATATGACCAATAATTACCATATTATACAGGGTGTAACAAGCGAAATGCACATGTATGATCGAGTCCTCAATCCACGCGTTTCTTCACTTTTTGATTTTATTTTTATGAAAGCAATGATAATGAAATAAAATGAAACACACATGAAATGATCATGTTACAATAGAAATGTTGCCTGGATAACATCATATACAGGGTGTTACAAAATAAAGCACATAAGATCTAACGGAGCGCTTATTTTTGAAAACAATCTATTTTCTTCAGTTTATCAGTTTACTGACATATAAATGTTTGAGCATGGGTAAAATCAAATAGTATTCGGTAATTGTGCAAGATACAATGTAAGTACTTTTGTCCGACAATGATCAACAGACTAGAAACAATGACACCGATGGACTGAAGCCCCCACACCTTCCCACATCTCGCTACGCGCCGTAAATCTGTCAAAATTGATAAAGATGTCACAAATTTCAAGATTGCGTGCATGCAATATGCACACCGTATAGTATACGATTGGGACGTTAAAGCACGAGATGTACACGCGGGGTTTTTGAACTCACTCGGCATGCATGCAGTAGAGCGTGCATACCTTGTAATTTGTAAGCTGTTATTTGTCTGGTTATATCAAAGTAAACATACCACACGTACAGAATGTAAATGGGACTTGTTTATAATGTTTCACTCCATGAGGTGGTTAATTTATTTTAAGATAATTATGCACAAGTGTATGAATTGTTATCAGTATAAATCAATCAATCGGTATACTACTAATCGGTACACAACAGCCAGTCTCTCTGACATTATATCTAGCATGTATCGTCAATGAATAATGTGTTTCATTGCGTGTCTGTGAGATTAGCTTCTCATATTCAGCGATTCCTCCTCCTCGGGCTCCTCCTCCCCCAAAACTCCTGTTTACTCCTCAGATCACAGCCCGATCTCTCTGACAATCCACCTAGCATGTATTGATAATCAATAAGTGAAGTGAATTAAATGAAGTATTTCATAGCTTGTCTAGAGATTGGCGCTGTGTGTGTGTAGGCCTATGGGACTGCTGGCTCCTCAATTATCCTCCTCCGGCTCCTCCCCCTCCTCCCCAAGCACCCGTTGATCAAATATTTGCTCCCAGTTAAAACTGAAATAATTAAGGCATTATTTTGTAGATGGTATAGAAAGAATATTTATTGTGCTTTGTAATGACACCAAATTGGTTATGTTATGACAAGAAATATAGAAACGGTGATAATATAAACATCATTAACAGTGTAAAAATGTCACACCTCCTCAAAATACGGGGTTCCAATTCGAGGCACACGACCATATTGTACCGGTACATGGGTACCTCTAATCCGTACTCCATCACCTTGCTGCCATAATTATTATTCCTGTTACTTGATTCATCTATGATAGATGTATTATCGTTACTGATCTGTTAGTTTAATATTATCATGGCAGGTACCTGCCATGATATTATTCATGCCGTTGCCAACATACACCCGAGTTCTTTGCATTATAGATAATGATTTGATTTGGGTGGCCAAGTACTTTTTCGAGCACTGCTCTGATTTCTTCAACCCACCATAGTATATTAATTGTATTTGATCTCATTTGTGGTGAATAAAAACTGAACTGATCTGAACCGGGAAAACATCATATTTTTCCTTTCTTTATGTTGCATTTCGATTTACTCGAAACTTTGATATATCTCACGACAATTAAACTAAACTTGCGTCCTGAAACGCGGCATTTGTAGTTGATGAAAATACGAGTATCGAGAGTTGAAATCACGAACTGTGTACGTGTTTTTAGTCTTTTACATTAGATCATGGTACATTCGAAGTAATCACTTCTATTTTTGTGGACCGTCTTTGTTAAAACATTTCAAAAAAGTATAGTACATTTTAAATGTCGGTTTGTGTACTGCAATTTAGTATGCAAAATTGATTTAGTAATAGGCCGATTCGCTTAAGTAATACAGTCAGCAAACGAATTACATCCTGTATAAAATCCTATTTTCCATCACATCTGCCATATAGACTAGCTCTCCATTTATTTACTCCATGTGTATTTATTAGAAGAAACTTGTTAGTTTCAACTCTATTGAAATACAATTTGTTGCCTTAAATACTAAAAATCGTTTTGTAGAAATCGTTACAGTGCAACAGAGCATAAAGTTCCAAATATTGAATTATAAATATAGTGCCTCCTGATTGTTGTACAACAATGAACATTTCAATCCTAAGTATGTGTATCATACATCATTAAAACAGCTTTGTTTTAAAGGGCTATTTCGTGTCCTTGTATGATTATCAGCATTGTTACATTTCTTATTAAACCTGATTTCGGATTGGCCAATACTTGATTATCCATACACGCTAATCCAACCAGCTACTGCCTACTTGCTTTCATGGCCTTGACTATTTAAACTTTTTATTATTATTTAGACTTAGTGCAGGCCTTTAACACGATACCTGTTTTTACACCCCTGCATGTCAGCACACGGTCACCTAAAGTAACATACATGCATTATGCTTAAACTCTTGACTGCACACTGGCAAATTTCTTTCAGCGCGAATTTTAAACCATTGATCCCTTAGCGTTGTCATGTCCTTGAATATTCCTTCCATTGTTTGCGTGCATGGCTGCACAAGTATTAATAGACTGTTGCCAAGTCTGTGTACAGTTGTATGAAATAGTGGTTACATGTGGTTTTTTCTCTTTTTAACCATATTAAATGTTTGGAGGACGATATTTTAAATACTAAAGGGATATTGAATTATCTGCTCAAACCATTCTTTTAAGCACATCTTTACCTTTAATTTGATACCATGCAAGTCTGGTTTGGATACACAGTATTACTTAATAATTTCAACGAGTTTGGTCATTAATTAAGCTTAATTAAGACAGATTTTGGGTTTTTGTTAAAAGTTGATAAATGTGAACTTTTTCTCAGACAGTATTGTTGGCAATGATGGTAACTTTGGTGTTAATAGCATTTATAGTTTTTGCTGGAAATTCCAAAAAGCAAATTTGTAATGTATTTCTTTATATTATGCTAATTATATGCAAATAAGGTCAAACCATTTTATTTTCTATGACATTAAATCACCAAGCTGTATTCTATAATATGGTATAGTCTCCTTGTCTTACATATGTTACTTTTTGAATTAGAGCGTAATTTCAATAACATGCACTTTTGGAACTTTATGCTCTGTTGCACTGTAGCAAATCTTTTTATTTACTATAAGTTATTCCCTGGTCAATTAGCCTTACCAGCAAAGTAGTTCGCATCTAAACACTAGCGCGGATTGATATTGATTGTTGAAACCAACCAGTGCCATATGCAATCCGTCATTTACGAGCAGCTTGTCTGGAGTATGATATTATTGATCCAAACAGGTAAGTCATTAGTTGTGTATAATTATATTGAATCTGTAGGCTATGTTGATCTTGATATTCTAGATAATCACTACCCATTTCTTATATATACTTCACATATTTACTAGTCACTTAGCTGTTATAAATATGAGGTTTGTATAGCACATCTATTCTTAATATTTACAATGTTTTAACATAGTAAAAGACGCCCTTTCACGGACTGATAACTGCACGACATCAAAACTCTTCAGACATATTCATTGCCTCAAGAGGTTACCCATGTAGCCATGTGCAGCACTAACAGACTAGAAAGGGGAATCGCACCAGGCCTACTCAATTGAATCGATGCATGACGTCCATATCATTGCATGAACCGTGTTACCAAACAAGCCTACACATTATGAAACAGTTTGGATATTAGCGTGAAAGTTCATCAAATATTTTGAAAAAGATCCGTTCTCAACACAACATAATAACTACCTAGACAGCGTGTGGACTTAGAAAAGATCTTGGATGAGGATCTCCGTTGGTTCAGGAGATGGGTCAAGGAGGTAATTAACATCAGAGCCGTCGATCATCCCCAAACAAAAACGGGACCGATACTGATTACCGAGAGTCTATGACCCGATTCACATTTCCGAAAGAGTAAGACCGTCAGTTCGATGCATTAGTCTGCTGGTGAAAGGTGTAAAAATGCCTGAAAATGCCAGGTATTTTTATCTTGTGTTGAGAATGAAAGATTCATTTCAAATTATCATGAAACGGGTGTGTCTTCTTTCTGACAATCTTGAACACATTTTATTCCCGATAAGATGGCAGCTAATCTGTCACATGGATAACCTCTATTGGCATAACGTATAAGGTTCATTAGAGGGTACTTGATGTTGTCCATTCCTACTTTTACACACATTGTATTTCTCTTACAGATATTTTGTAACATTACCTATACATCCTCGTAGTTTACATTATACAGGGTGTCTCAAAAAAAACCGTGCACGTGTTTACTCAACTTATTGACCATGAACTTCTAGAATTTGGTGTAACAATTGTATACATATTGAAAAACCAATCACCTAGCTTTCATATGCCGTTTATTTCATCTAATTTGGTTTTGTCAATCCTGAGATATGATCAATTAACTAAAGCTACCTAAAATCGAAGTTGTGCCACTTTTACGGAAAGAATGCTTAAGATAAGCATTAAAACCCTCGTCCTCTTAAGGGAGGGTGATCGCCGATTGCGCTAGAACGCAAAAAACAGTGACCTAGGGCGTCTAGGTGATCACTTTTACATTCCCTGCGCTCATTTTGACGAAAACAAATTGAGGCTGCCACCTTACTCGGGGGTAGGGTAAGCCGTCAAAGTCCGATAGTAGGGGGGTGGTTGCCACCTTACAATTTTTTTTAAATCGCCATTTTGATTTTGTTTTGTTTTTTGTATGTTCCTGAAATATTTTAGCATGGGCCTATGTTAGAAACACCATTTCCAGCACTTATAAGTAAAAAACCGGGTGAAATTCCGATATTTAGAACTTTTTTGGCGAAGATTTCTATGATATTGCACTGTCCTGCGAATACGGCGGGATTTTGAGGTCGGCCATGTTTGGTGACGTCATTGTGACGTCATGCGTGGGATGGTTGTACTTGTTTTAGTATGTATGGATAGAGGGAACCTCTAGCTATATCATGGTACCAAATAAGCATACTCTGCATTTCGGATTGGATTTTTTTAGAGGGTGGTAACCCCGATGGTAACAACCCCCCTCTCCGGAGTAACCCTTTCTATTCATTGCAAACTGTAAAGTGGCACAACGTCGACTTTAGGTAGCTTTAGTTAATTGGTCATATCTCAAGATTGACAAAACCAAATCAGATGAAATAAACGGAATATGAAAGCTAACCGTTATGGCTATCAATATGTATACAATTGTTACACCAAATTCTATAAGTTCACGGTCAATAAGCTGGGTAAATACGTGCACGGTTTTTTTTGAGACACCCTGTACTCTAGCATGGCTCCTGGCATACGTCTATTCGTTATAATAGTGCTGATTAGCTTCTTCAAATTGAGTTTTGTTGTTGGTAAGTAAACATATCTCTGTGCAATGTAACTGAAAAAGTGTCCCATTCCGCGGAGAAATCATATGAAGAAAGAATGAATAAAAATACATTCTCCTACACCTACATTACTTTATGTAAAATTTCGTATCTATTGAAAAACAGCGAGGTAAGTAACTACCGCAAGTTCCACAACTCAAACAAATATAACAAGCCTCGACTTATCATATCCCAACTTAAAAAACAAGAACATGAGCCAGCCGGCGCGGAATCGAACCCGTCGGCAGGTCACGCATAGCGGCTTTTAAGTTGTCGTACACGCAATTTGCACCCATCCACATTTTTAAGCGTGATCCTGCTAAATGGGCTGTGAAAATCATCAATGGTTTGTATTTTGTCATCGTTTATATTGTGAAATAACTCCTCCTATTGTTTATTATCCATTGTTTTTCACGTCGTGACCTTTATTTTGTTCAACTGTGCATCGTTAGAATACTTTGTTAGATAATACACGTTGCTAGTGGTAACAGATTAGGTTGACCTTGCAAGCTTCAGACTTCCGGTAGTGCGTACGAAGAAGTGTTAATCTAGAAACACACGTTTATCGACTAATCGTTAAACACCCTAATGTATAATGATCTGGCGCTCTATATACCTAACAAGTGATGTGGATATACAATCTATATGGTGTGTTTTTAGCTCTAAATCAGTTTAGATTTATATTGAGTCCAAATTAAAATATATACCATTTTTATACCATCAATTATAATTACTATTCTAATGGTCGTTACAATAACATAGGCCTATGTTGCTGATCATTATAGATATTTAACCAAGTGTTATTTATTTGATGATCATGCTTTGAGTACAGCATCGACTTATCAGTGTCACTGCACATGTAAATTATGCTCTATGCTTAACATACTTACATATTTGGTTAATACATTGACAGTTGGCCACGGAGAACCCGTAGATAAGTTAAGAATCACAATATAATCTACATTGTAAACTGCGGCCAATTATCCCTATCGACAGCCTCATTTTGTGCATGAATCTGAACAATTGACGGTTTTTACAAATAGTTACTTCACGGTTCCGTGCACTTTCACAACTTGGTTCTATTTTGTAAACACGCGCCAATTAACTAATAATTACCTATTGTAAAAATACAGCTTTAAAAGAAAAAATGAGAAAACCGTCTCTAAGTGTCTTAATAGTATAATCAAGCAATTTTTGGATTTATTTACTCAAAAATAATTTTTTAACCTTGTCCCAAGAAAAATAGGTCAAAAAAGTGATTTTTTTGTGATTTTCTCAAAAAAACAACATTTTTGGTCAAAATTGATGCCAAAAATGGATTTTCTGACCCAAATCCCTTTAAAAAATGTATACTTTTATATGCATTTGATTAAAACTTTATAGTTACAGCACTCACAAAATCAATAGAAAACTTCATTGAGTCCCCCTCCCCCCCTTAAAGTGCAGAATTCATTGTACGGCAAACTCTCATGAAAATAGTAAAAATTAGATTTCAAAGGTTGAAAAAAAGAATTTGTCTCCAATTTAATTTATTACGTTTTTAAAAATATTATACATGTACTTGATACTAGATTAAAAATGTTGTGAATAGCACTCATTGCATTTTTTTCAATATGACGCTGAATTCAAATTATTAAATCCCTTTTTTGCACAATTTGTAACAATTATAATGCTTACCACATATGAGGTTCATTCAATAAGTTCTATCTCCTACCTCATAACTTTGCTATTTTGCTATATAAGCAAGTCTTAAGAAATATTCTACAATTGTAGCTTTGCATCTCAGCTAAAAATTGGTAAATTGGTCTGAGTACTGGTTTTACTTTTCTGGAGATGCAGTGAAAACCTAACGTCCATTTAGTTCGACGAGAACGGATAAAAAGCACTATTCATTTGGTCAATTCTAAGAGCCAAAAATACATATCCAGAATCAGACCAGGGCAGCCATTAATTTTAACTCTACCCTAGAAAACCCGATGCAAAAGTCATATTTGCTTCTCATAAGAACTAGAGATCTTAATTATACAGTTGAAGCCGTTTTCTTTTTTCGTCACCTCCCTCCTTATTGGGAACCTTACTATTTGAGCCCTTTATTTAGCCTGGATGACAATCTGTAACAAAGAATGCCGTGATAACATATTTTTGAACACATTTATTGCCTTTTGGCTGGTCTACTGTTTGTAATAAGACTGTTTGTAATAGTAGTCTGGTGATTTTTTTCTCTCTCCACTATTGCATTTGGATCTGCCGGTATCGCCATTGGTTTTCTGCACTGTGTCGCCCATATTCCTGTATAATAATAATGACAACACCAAAACAAAATTGATGAAAAAAATTGCAGCTGTTTCAGCTAGGTATACCGTATTTATTATACGTATTGGTTTATTACTTTATCCCATAGCCATAGAGTTAGGCATCGACTGAGAATGTGTCAGTATGTGAGACAATGTATGTACTCTAAGATAACATTCATAAACACATACTAAATGTTGAATCAGTGTGAATAAGGTGCAATCATCTTTATTAAATGATGAAAAGGTTATTACGTTATCCATTATAAGGGGGGGGGCTGGGGTCAAAAGCCCCTATATTGGATGTCGAGTTTAACAACTTCCCAAAACTTAACCCATGAGTGTTATATACCATAATATTGCCCATAACTTTCAAAATTGACTTAAAATTTGGCTCTGGTTGCCATAGTAACCATGCAGGGCCTCTGATTCGCTAAACACATTTGGAGGTGTAACTTAAAAATGCTAACTAGTAGTATACTGGTATTTAAGTTGAACGTTAACAATGACATTCCGCACAAAATTATGATTTCGGATTTTTTATACCGTTACCATGGCAACCGACCAATAAGGTAATTTTGCCACGTAATTCAAGAAGTCTAATTTAAAAAAAAAGGAAATCATTATTTTGTGGCTATTCATGGTCTTAATATGTATACCAAATATTATACAAATCCAACATTTTGTTTTGAGTTAGAGCCGCAACAAATCGCAAGTTTGCTCTTTTCGAAGTTTTGAGATATCGGGGCTTTAAAAATCACATATCGTAGAGGGCGCTGTACATTAGAAAACACATCGATATCTTATGCGCCGTAAGGCGCTAGATGGGAAACTTCCCCGCGTATTTGCTGCGTAAAGTGAAGCCGAACGTTTTTGTTTACATTTTACGCAGCCGTGCGTACTTCTGAAAAATATCACGCACATACGCAGCCTTTTCCGCGTTATGTTTTAGGGGCTGCGTATCATCACGCCGCAAACAGCGAATTTTAATCAGAAACGAAGCTGTCTCTTTTTCTAATTTAGATTGAAACTGTTTTGAAGTTATCCTATCTTTCTCAGAAATAAGTTCATCCTTCTGCGTTTTCGGGCTGCCTTTGCAACCGTGACCTGGCCTCGTGATATTGAAAGTAATATTGTTTTTGAAATAAAAATATGAAGTGAGTTTCTAGATTGAAGTAGAAACATTTTTATACTGTTTGGAAGCATTTTTTGTTTTTTCAATTTTATTTGAAACTAAACACTTTTTGAATTAAATCTTGATTTTATGATAGGCGTTTTTTGATCTATAAGTTGTTTTTCTCATCATTTTTTAACAATCACAACTAATTGATCATTTCTGTCTTCACTATCACGCTAGTAAAATAGCCTAATGACATGCAGGTAAACTAGATCAAAGAGTGACTAAATAGAAAAAGAACTATAACAGGCCGCGCCTACTGTAATAATAATAATAGCGACAAAAAGGCACCTCCACTCAATTATTAGAGTGCAAACATTTAGAACAATACAAATAGAAAGAACAAACGGCAAATAACAAAAACAAAAGCAAATTTCCCAACACAAAAAGAAATGGACCCAAACAAGTTACACCGATTTCTTTGACACATAGGCCTAATGTGTGTTTTTGAATTTGAACAAAAAACATAGTATTGCCATCCATATGTTTATCCAATCCGTGACATACCATAACATATTTGAATTTTAGATGTATTTTGAACAAGAAATTGACATTATCCTAAAATCATTATTATCACAAAGTCAGTTTTTCAGTTGAAAGTCAAAGTAGTCAAAGTGGGATTTGCACTCTTGTTACTGAATTGATCATATCTCGGTAATTATATATAGGTGGTGAAATTCAATGGGATAAAGTGTATTTGATAGCGGACTAATAATATGGTTTACCAAAAGTCATGAGAGTCTGTAAACAAAATTGTCGGTAAATCATGTCTTTCGTCGGTACGACTACGTACCCCCCCCTCCCCCACACCCTAGTTTCCAAAAGCTTGGTACGCCACTGATGGGATGTATTTCTAATTAATCTTCTAACTCATAGTCTCATGGGACACCTTTTTTGACACATCCTGCAGAGATGTTCACCTTTTCCAAAATATTCACATTCCCCCAAAATGATGTTTTCAGAAAAAGTGGCTATTTCCAAAATCTTATGCAAGAAAGTTACACAATGTCTCTAGTGCTTTTTAAAATTGATTTCGATTGTCTTTACAATTAAAAGAAAGTTATTTTCTCTCTAAATATATAGGTGGTTCTTATTTAAAATAAAAAATGATTCTTTTTATGCATGACTAGTCAATTATGTTCACCTTCACGTCAATAACTTCCCTGTATCGTTGAAAAGCGCCACTTTTCGGAAGACATCATTTTGGGGAAATGTGACTTTGAGAGAAGTAACCAATGTAAGGGTAAAGTTTGTATGGGTAGCCAAGCATGCACCCCTTTTCGTATCATGTTTTTCAATCTCTGAAACCGCGTGGAGGTATGCAAACAAACAAAAGGGTTAACATGGATCTTGCAGGTGAAAAAAAAATGAAGAACACACATTATGGTTCCAATTAACCTTAATTGTGTTGAGTCGGGGGGGGGGGGGGGCGGGGTGAACCCCTTTTCGAACAAAACAAGGACATTTTGTCTGAATACGACACTTTCTAATTTAGCAATCCGATTTGCGCAAAAACGAGGACAATTGTTTGATAGGCCTACATAACACACTACTCATCGTGTTAACTTACTTGTACGTTGTAAAACTGATTGCTTTAAATTAACTTTAACAAAAGCTTTGTGTTGTATACATTTATAATAGACTACCACTGCTATTATCAGGCTTACCTTTTTTCTTTTACGCGAACAAACCATCCCTAATTTGGGGAAATTGCGGAAATAATAACACGTTGGCTGTGAGCGAAGCACTGTCAGCGAGCGCTGTACTGTGTGGCACGGTCGCGTATCTCGACGCGGGGAAGTACGCCGCACAATTCAAACGCGTACGCACGCGTACGCACTTTTGTCAGCTGGGTACCGAAAAGTACCCAGCTGAATTATTCGTGAGCTGAATTAACAGGGGAAGGATAGGTCGCGTCAAGGCGCGAAGGGCTGGTGCGTGGCTTCATTCTTTTTGGGGAGTTTCCGATCTACGCTCCGCTTAGATATCTATGAGAAAACACATAGATATCTAAGCGGAGCGTAGATCGGAAACTCCCCAAAAAGAATGAAGCCACGCACCAGCCCTACGCGCCTTGACGCGACCTATCCTTCCCCTGTTATTTCAGCTCAAGAATAATTCAGCTGGGTACTTTTCGGTACCCACGCGCCTTGACGCGACCTATTCGTAAGAAAAGTACGTACGCGTTTAAATTGTGCGGCGTACTTCCCCGCGTCGAGATACGCGACCGTGCCACGGTACAGCGCTCGCTTACATTGCTTCTCTCACAGCCAACATGTTATTATTTCCGCAATTTCCCCAAATTAGGGATGGTTTGTTCGCGTAAAAGAAAAAGGTAAGCCTGCTAATAGCAGTGGTAGTCTATTATAAATGTTCAACACAAAGCTTTTGTTAAAGTTAATTTAAAACAATCAGTTTTACAACGTTCAAATTTAATAACACGATGAGTATGCGTCATGTAGGCCTATATCAACCACCAATTTTTGGAATAAGAAAGAGAATATTTTGAATAATGTTCTCGTTTTTGAGCAAATCGGATTGCTAAAATAGTAAGTGTCATTTTCAGACAAAATGTCCTTGTTTTGTTCGAAAAAGGGGTCACCCCCGACTCAACACAAAGGTTAATTGGAACCATAATGTGTGTTCTTCATTTTTTTCTTCACCTGCAAGATCCATGTTACCCCCCTTTGTTTGTTTGCATAACCTCCACGCAAAATTAAGCATTTTCAGAGATTAAAAAGGGGTGCATGCTTGGCTATGCCCATTCAAACTTTACCCTTACATTGGTTACTTCTCTCAAAGTCACATTTCCCCAAAATGATGTCTTCCGAAAAGTGGCGCTTTTTAACGATATACAGGGAAGTTATTGACGTGAAAGGTGAAAGGTGGGCATTATGGACTAGTCATGCATAAACAAGAATCATTTTTATTTTAAATAAGGACCACCTATTATATAATAGAAAGAAAATAACTTTCTTTTAATTGTAAATACAATCGAAATGAATTTTAAAGAGCACTAGAGACATTGTGTAACTTTCTTGCATAAGGTTTTGGAAATTGCCACTTTTCTAAAAACATCATTTTGGGGGAATGTGAATGTTTTAGAAAAGGTGAATATGATATTGAAAAGGGAAAATGTTCTGCAGGGTGTGTCTAAAAAGGTGTCCCATGAGACTATGAGTTAACAGATTAATTGAAAATACATCCCATACTTTTGGTAAGCCATTAGTCCGCTATCAAATACACTTTATCCCATTGAATTTCACCACCTATAATTACCGAGATATAATCAATGCAGTAACAAGGGTGCGAATGACCACTTTGAACAAGAAAATGACTTTCAACTGAAAAACTGACTTTGGTGTAACTTGTTTGGGTCCATTTCTTTTTGTGTTGGGAAATTTGCTTTTTTGTTTTTGTTATTTGCCGTTTGTTCTTTCTATTTGTATCGTTCTATATAAATGTTTCGTGTCTTTAAGCACTCTAATAATTGAGTGGATGTGCCCTTTTGTCGCTATTATTATTATTATTATTATTATTATTATTATTATTATTATTATTATTAGTGTTAGTATTATTATTATTATTATTATTATTATTATTATTATTATTATTATTATTATTATTATTATTATTATTATTATTATTATTATTATAGTAGGCGCGGCCTGTTAGTTCGTTTCTATTTATAGTCACTCTTGATCTAGTTTGCCTGCATGTCATTGGCTGTTTTACTAGCGTGATAGTGAAGACAGAAATGATCATTCTGTTGTGAAAAAATGATAAGAAAAAACAACAACTTATAGATCAAAAAACTCCTATCATAAAATCAAGATCTAATTCAAAAAGTGTTTAGTTTCAAATAAAATTGAAAAAACAAAAATACTTCCAAACGATATGAAAATGTTTCTACTTCAATCTGAATGACTCACTTCATATTTTGATTTCAAAAACAATAGTTTCAACATCATAATGAGGCCAGGTCACGGTTACAAAGGCAGTCCGAAATCGCAGAAGGATGAACTTATTTCTGAGACAGATATAACTTCAAAACAGTTTCAATCTAAATAAGACAAAGGAGACAGCTTCTTTTCTGATTAAAACTTGCTCTTTGCGGCGTGATGATACGCAGCCCCTGACAAATAACGCGGAAAAGGCTGCGTATGTGCGTAATATTTTTCAGAAGTACGCACGGCTGCGTAAAATGTAAACAAAAAGTTCGACTTCACTTCACGCACCAAATACGCGGGGAGTTTCCCATCTAGCGCCTTACGGCACATAAGATATCTATGAGAAAACAAACCTTCGCATCCATTTCTTTACATTTATTTTGTAAAAATAATTATTGTATTTAATAATCAAAGTTTTGCTAAGATAAATGCAGTAAATAATTGATATAATATTTTTATACCATTCCCATTCCATCATTAAATATAGTAGGGTGACAAAACAATAAGATACATAAGAAATACACAAAAATTACGTATTATTAATAAAATGTTACAGTAAATGTGATTTCAATATTTTTATTATACCGTTTTTGAATATAAAAAGTTTTATTAAACCTTCGATGATATTTTTTCCACAAGTTAGTTAAATATCACTGCTTGAAAAATATTACATGTAAATCTAATAGGAAACTGCCATTTTGATCATATTCAAGTTCGCCTCACCGATATAACACAACTTTAAAACAAAATGTCCGATTTCAGTCAAATAAAAAGCATTTTAAAGCTAAAATTCTACTGCATATGATGTTTGCAATATCTCATTCTGTCTCACCTAGCCAAAAACACAGCTAGTGGTGCGAGTGCGGAAAAATAGTATCTCAGTTTTGTCGTCTTTAAATTTCATTTTGCTCAGAACAGCACAGGACTTGATGTCTTCGAATCAAGGTGAATCATGCTATCCCGATCAGCGTATTTAAAACGCAGGTAGACCTGTGTATCGTCAGCATACATTAAATGGCTGACACCGCTGACACAGAGCACAAGAACATTTGGGGACTCCATATATCAGTTTATGAGGAGATGAGACTTTCTGATTAACAGAGACAGCTTAAGACGTGGTAACTTGAGAGTCTACACCTTACGTAGAGTCAGTCTTTGGACATCATGCCCCTCCATCCTTATGATCGATCAAATTCAAACGTTGATACTGATATTTATGTGTTATCTTACAGATCCGACGTCGGCATTGCAGATTTCCAATGCATCTAAAACAGGTAAATGGATTGGGTTTAACATTTCAGATGATCAAATGTGAAGAAATTGGAATAAAACTGAAATTGATATGATCGTAAGATTGGCCTTTGTTTACATTTTTAGACATTGTTTTGCGCTCTCTTGCTTCTCGCGTCTGCGTCGCGGATAATAAGCGGGCGTCTAGTACTACGCACGGGAAGATTCAGCGCGCGACGCAATGATCGAACAGCTGTCGCAGACTCGCAGCATTTGAAAAGGGTGGAACTCCGCTTAATTTCCTGCAAAATGACCATGCGCCTTTTCCTGACTCAAACTTACCAAAACAACAATTTGAAATCACCTAAAAGAACGGGAAATAATCGCTTCCGATTAGTAACTTATGATAGTAATGATAGAATACATATAAAAGTATAAAATAATAGAGAAATGTGAAATTCAGTTTTTGAAACAAGTGCCGGGTTGACACTGCCCTTAAATGGTGTGTGTTGGGCTTTTCGGGGAAGTCAAATGTTTAAAAATAATAATAAAAAGTAAGCAAAATTAAGAATTGGTAGGTCAGGCCCGTATAACAGGGTTTTTGTTCGTCGCCTAAGAAATGTCTAAACAGTTAACTAGCCGTTCTGCTCAGAGATGGGGATGAAATTTCAAGATCAAGTTTGGTGTACTTATAGCACTAAGTAGGCTATAATAAATGTTGTAGTGTAATTGTGCTAAGCGTACGTGTCTTACATGCTTGACATGAGTGTCAAATATGCTAGGCGTAAACTACTATACTGATTATCATAACAGGAACCTGTAGTCCAGATGAATTTCTTTGTGAGAGTGGACAGTGCATTCCCTTATCAACTATGTGCGATTCACAAGTTGACTGTTCAGAGGGAGAGGACGAGCAAGGATGTGATACAATTACAAGTAAGTAGAAAATGCATCTTGGTAAAATTAATTTTGGTGTTTCAGTATCGACCGATACTAGAACAGTAAAATCGTTCAAGTATCGACATGACATAAATTGCCAGCTTAGGAGCGCTATTAATTCGGTCTGGTAAACCGATTGTTATCATTTACTCCGAGAGGGTTGCCCAGTGCATATATTTAAATTCGGGGCGTGTACTACTTGCTAACTGCATGGGTGAGTTTCCATTATGTTGCAAAAACATCCACGCTCATGCGTTTAACTACTCAATCGGCGTTGCATTACAGCTGGTTGGTTGCACACGATAATTATAGCAACCAGCTTTGATGGAAGGCGAATATTTCAATTTGGTGACGGTTTTTAGGGCACCAATTTATAGCGCTGCTAAGCGGGCCTTGTAACCTAATGCGATACTGGCATAAAATGTACCAGTATCGACCGACACTGGAACATAGAAACGGTCCAGTATCACTCGATACGGGAACTCAATTTGGTGTTCCAGTATCGACCGATACTAGAACAGTAAAATCGTAAGTATTGACCGATACTGGCAACGTTTATGTTCCAGTATTGCACGATACTGGTATACCAGTATCTGGGACCTACCTGCATCAGTATGGGTTTGTGATAGACAAGTTTGACTGTTCAGAAGCAATACCCTATGACCCACTCCCTAATAATGGTAACTCATAATTTAGAATCCTATTATTAAAGCAACATCTAAATTTGGTACATTGTTTACATTTTGTTACCTAAATGTGGCCATAGAAGTGTTGCTTGGATTTGAAATAACATTACAAATATATTTTGAAATTTAATTCAAACAAATTACTGATTCCGTTGTATGGTATGTGATCTGATAATAAACAAATGTTTCATATATGCACAACACATACGGCCGAGTGCACCAAACTAGCGTAATTTAATAGGGAGGTAAGCTACCTCCCTAGTAGTTATGCTCTAACTGTAGCTTAACTTACTAGCGATGTAATTCTTAGAGCATAACTGGCGAGTAACACCAGAATAGTAACTAGCGAGGTAAATATCCTCATTAATCAGCATCGTCCCCTTACAACATTAATTGGCGCATATGCCAAGTGTTAACCTATAGTTTACTGTAAAATTCTGACGTGAATGGTCCTCCGTAATATTTAAAAATGTGTCGTCACTCGCCACGTCATTATAGGTGAGTGTACATAAAGAATCACGTTGAGTTGGTCTACGTTCCGGACAAAAAATGACGCCATTTTTGTGGCCCAAAAATACGAAGTTGTTTATCGCTTTTTCAAAAATAAGGACGTTCATGACATTACAAACATATTTTGGGCGAGGGGTACCTACAAATATTGCACCAAAAAGCACAATTTTAATGACAAACACATGCACCCGGTGGAAACAAGTTGTTTAATGGTATATACAATTCTAATACATCTCTTAACACAAATACTTCCGTGGCGTGGATACCTTGTCCTTCGCTCGTGAACCGCAGAACCCCGGTTCGATCCCACGCACGGCATGATAATCTTTCATTTTATTTGTTCTTCTACCCTTCCACTCACAATAATGTTGAAACTTTGGCTTTATCAGTTTTTTATTAATAAAAACAATAATAAGTTTATTTATTTATTTATTTATTCATTATTTAGAATTAGTACATTTTGGTCAAAATATGACCCAAAGTCGATGCGATTAGTGTTTGAATGGGCAAAAGGAGTTGATCTAAATTTTGACTAAAAGTAGGCTATTCACCAAATTGCATGAATGGAGTTTCAAAAATGTAAAATCTTTCAGCTTATGAGGGGGTCACATTCTATTTCAAATATACACCCTGTGCATGCAAGTGCAATTGGTCCTTCCTTCAGCGAATCATCCTCTCCAATGTTCACTACAATTTTCGCTACTGCTAGAATCGACTAACTTGTGGCATAAAACGTTATGCCCCAACTTACTCCGGTCCAGTCAGGTATAACATTTAGCGTAAATTACCCGCCAGTTACTAGCCTAGTAGCTTACCCGATTTGGTTCTCTCCAAATGTTGGGCTACACCTCAGCTACTAGCGAGGTAGCGCTATTCTTCAGCTACTCGTCATTGGTGCACTCGGCCAATAGGGTTTTAATGCATCTCAATAGGCCGAGAGCACCAATGGCGGGTAGCTGAAGAATAGCGCTATCTCGCTAGTAACTGAGGCGTAACCCAACATTTTGAGAGCACAGTTATTTTACCGTAAAGTATAAGGGAACATTTGGCATATGCGCCAATTAATTTTGTAAGGGGACGATGCTGATTAATGTGGATATTTACCTCGCTAGTTACTATTCTGGTGTTACTCGCCAGTTATGCTCTCAGAATAACATCGTTAGTAATTTACGCTACAGTTAGGGCATAACTACAAGGGAGGTAGCTTATCTCCCTACTAACATACGCCAGTTTGGTGCACTCGGCCGAATATCTTTAATGCACAGGTTTACCATTTCTTAATACTAGATCACATGCATAATGAACTAAAAAGGAAAATTTGTCCGACTTGAATTTCCAAATCAATTTCCAAATATGTTGTGATTATTCCATAGTTACATTATTTAACAGGCAGGCAACATTTCTCTCGCCATATTAAATGATAATTTACTGAATTTAGGCTATTTTCATACGTTAAATCATTCCAAAATGTATGTTGTTTAGAATAAATAAAAACTGTCTGGATTATTTCGGAAACCAAGATAGAGGTTACATATAAACATGTTATGGGGTAACATGAAGGGTCACATAGGGGTCAATTGAGGTCATTTAGGTGACGAATTTGTAATTTTATAAAAACATAAAAATGTTATAAAAACCCCAAAAGCGCGACTGAGTTTTCCCGATTTTTACGGGAAAGGGCAATCAAACCTCTTTTTTTTAGGCCTTGTGTATTTACCCTCCATTATCATATGGTTAGATCTTTCGCGATTTACTACATGAAGAGATGTGCTGTAGGCTGCGCCCTCAATATTGATAACAACTGAGATTGGTACATTTTTACAATTGTATTACATGTATAAATTGGAACATACACCTGTAAGGATTAAGAAAAATCAGCTCTCTTTGTACAACAAAAAGTCAATCATATATTCCGATCTTACGGCTCAGATCAGAATTTCACACTAGTTGGGGAGCACAAGGGTCTTCCGGTCCCGGTCTAGGCTGACGCAGGGAGTTATCCTTGCCAACTTGTGGTTGATTGACCTTGACCTTGATTTAGAGTGGAAGGTCACATGTGTTTCAGTGCGTTTTAAACCCATATGTGCTCCCCAGATTTAGCTATATAAACAATCATAATATAAATATGCTTGGTATAAAGGCTGCATTTGTGATTTCGTGAGTGGTAACAGCAACAAATGACCATTACTAATGTTCATCATGAATTCTCAAGTACATTATATACAAATATTCTTCAACACTACAGCGTGTCCGAAAAAACTGGGTTCAAAAGTTTGCGAGCGTATAACTAAAAAAGTAGGAAACATGAATTATAGTTCATATTTAAGGATATCAAACAAAATATGCCTGAGTTTTATTGGTTCATGAAATACAAAGATTTAATAGAACGTGGTCAAAACCCATTTGTCCCACTTTTCAAGGAACAGCCCCATGTGTTGCAATGCGCATTGTTGCGACTTCATCAAAGTTTTGCCTTTGCATTCATTCTTTACAAAGACATGGGCAGTAAACAAAATTATCTGGGTCATATTGCAATAAAACAGGTTCACTATTCACATAAACATTAAAACAAAATGTTCTTTGTTATAGTCCGAGTTAACAATGGGCATGTCGAACAAGAGTTATACTTGCGGCTATTCTGGTCTAAGATGTATGGACTGACCAAAGTTCTTTCGGAAAATAAACCCCATGCCGGGAATACTGCACATAGCGCACAGTGTCATGTAACGCACGGATGGTTTATTCCTTAAATCGGGACAAATGGGTTCTGACTACACGCTCTATTCAAATCTTTGTATTCCAAAAGGTTTACATTGGATTGGTCTCCGAATTTACTCAATTAAGGTCAGGTATATTTTTGTTATCCTTAACTATAAACTATCTATGTTTCCTACTTATTTCGTTATAAGCGCGCAAACTTTTGAACCCAGTTTTTTGGGACACGCTGTACTTCGTGTCCCTTTAAAAAAGCCAAAGAAATGCACTCGTAAGTATTTCAATAACACAAAAATTCAAAATAAATGTCATTGTTCCATATGCATTAATTACAGATACCTGTAGTACAAATAAGTTCATACCGTCTTTCAGATGTAATAGTGGAGAATGCCTGTTTATGCCATCGATATGTGATACACAACCAGACTGTCCGGGTGAGGAAGATGAGCAAGGATGTGATGCAAGTAGGTTTATTCAAAGGGAATATAAATGTTATTTTCTCGTTACCGTTGCATTCTGTAAGTATACGGGCGGAAACGAATTGCAACAGTTAGCGTGTGTAAAGTGAAGTGGTCAAAGTGTTCAAAATAGTGGCAATACTATACAATTGTCTATTTATTCAATCCATCGTAATGACATGTCATACAAGTATTGACCTTTTACAAAATGTCTTTACAGGAGTCTGTGGATTGGACGAATATCGATGTTCTAGTGGGAAGTGTATATGGAATCATACGGTTTGTGATACTCACTCTAATTGTCCGGATAACGATGATGAAAAGAGACGCAAATGTGCTAGACGTAAGTATAAGTGTATATGCTGGGCACAAGTGTATCATGTTCTGGTTAGATTTTGAAGGCACTGTAAGCTTTTATTTGGTAAATTTCATGTTTTTAGCCATTTTGGTCGAGTTCAAAAAAGTTTGCCCTCTGCGCATGCGCATTATATTATGTAGGTTTCATATGAATAAGTTCAGATAATAAGTTAACTTACCTATTAAATCACCCAAACTGGTTAATTTCTTGGATTTTTCTAGATGTTTTGACTTATTTGCAAAATATAGTAATTCACTGACTGGCCTTTTTTCAATGACATTACGGTTCCATCCCCTCTATGTTTTGCGCCAACTTCGAATATATTTTTTGACATAATGACAGGCCAAGATATTAGTAATTGATCCGTGAACAGGTGTCCTGAATCCCGACTCTGTCTAGCTAATACAGTTTTCGTTATACTTAGCATTTAATGTAGCCCAATTGGTTAATAATTGAAACTAAAATATAATCTAAAAATGCTATATCGAGACTTTTCCGGGGACTTTTTTCAAAATGTGAACATTTTATTTTATAAAATCTGAAATACTAAGCACTAATTTTATAACAAATTGAAGTTAAAAGCTAGAAATTCGTTATACAACCTTGCTAAAACCTTACAAATTTGGTGTTGGGTGAATTTTCAACTAGCAATTGCCTGACCTACCATCCATGGACAACATGTCCACATGCTGGGCACGTCCTACTACAGCGCGGTGCAAACTCAACCACATGCTGTGAAATCATCATGCTCTGCCGCGTTGTACAAATCGATATAGTGAACATTTATCTTCCAAAATATACAACCGAAATTGCCCGATGAAACTTCAATTTGTGGCAGCATTTGTGGCTATATTATCACAATTGTTCATTTTTGTACCTTAGATAACGAAAATCAGCAAAATCTGCTTTTATAATTCTTCACAAGAACCCCCACTAGTGTGAAAGCATTCTTACCAGAATAACATGTCG
Source organism: Ophiura sarsii (assembly GCA_035610835.1). Classification (NCBI taxonomy): domain Eukaryota; kingdom Metazoa; phylum Echinodermata; class Ophiuroidea; order Amphilepidida; family Ophiuridae; genus Ophiura; species Ophiura sarsii. Next base: position 60,020,872 of record CM069450.1, read on the forward strand.
CCCCTGCACCAACGGCCGAACCGGATTTACTCCGAAGCGCCGTAGCCTAGGCAATCCACGTGGTGTCCCAATAACTTTGAGTGAATTTGAAATTTATAACTGCAAAATAAAATTATTGTTCATATTACATTGAATGTATTTAACAGAATTTGGTCATTCCAAAACCCATTTGTGGGTATATTATGTCATTTATTCATTTTTGTCCCTAAAATCAAGAAAAATTAACAAAATATGCATTGAGTAAATTTCACAATGACCCAACTCGTGTGTGTATTATTTTTTAAAGCCATAAGTTCATACTTTGTATTGATCACACTATCCTTCTATAAAACCACTCATGCATCTCATACCAAGATCACTTACCTTACATATTTATACATTTATCAGTGTAACAAGTGCAAAGTGTAAGTTTTATATGAATATTAACAAGAAATCTACCAACCAACCAATAAACCACATGACCCCCGCCTTCGTGTCGTTGTTGGGAACGTCAAGTTCTTTTTAATAAGTCTGGAGTCGAGATTAAAAAATAAAACAAGCCAATAGAAACAGTTAAAATCTGGAATATAAATACAATGCATGAACATGATGAAGGCATCATAATCGTCACGTCAACTTTCACGTATTGCATTAAACCTGAGACTAAAACACATTTTTGAAAAATGAAGTTGGTTTAACATTAAGGGGAGACTGAACATGAGAATATGTGACATTGGAGTATTTTGGATATTTAGTGTTTCTAAATTTAAAAAATCTATAGGATTCTAGCTTTTATTTGCTCTTTATTTGAAAACATTCGGACATTTGGTTCGAAAACTGTGCTTATTTAAAGGGAACAAAGTGACGCTTATTGTGACGCGAATTGAATTTCTTCCTATACGAATACATGTAATGTATTTCCTTTGTATTGTATTGTTTTCAAGTGGCGATATTTAAGGAATTGTAGAATAAAAAATAATTGCACATTAAATTAACATTTGTTTTCATTGCAAATTGTGTTTATAATTACTAAAATTTGCATAATTGCTGCGTAATTTACATATTCAGTGTTTCAAAACTTAAAATGGCCTTTTCTACGAGGGGCGTTCAATAAATACCTGCAACCATTGTTTTTCTCCACTCATGCGCGACGTATGCCAACTAGAATTAGGGTAATTTGAAATATGGGTCTTTATCTTTCCTCGCATGCATGAATGAACAATATCGTTTGTGGGATTACGTAATGGCACATGCGTAAAATCAATACTCTCAGGACACTGCATGAAAAATAGCTGATCAGGGCGGAGAATATTTGCAAGCAATTTGATGCACAGTTACTTTTTTCAAAATATCTCAAGAACCGATGCATGGAATAAGTTGCCGTTTGAAACAGTGATAGACCAGTACTATGTGCTCAACATTACTTATTTTCAGACTTATTATGTAACATTAAAACGTCATCTTTTTGTCATAGCTTAAAAGAAAAATTCTTTAATGACTAAACAGTCAAGGTCAAGGTATCCAACCGCAAGATTTGTCTTAAACCTCTTGTTCCTCATTGTTACATGTCATAGATTTAAATGGGAGATTACAAAGACAATATCTGAAACCGTTTTCTGCAGAGAATTTTTTTATACAATGTAGCTCTTTTTACCCAATTTGAGTAAATTCACTATACTGACCATAACATTAAATTGAATTGTATTTTCAAATAGATGTTTACATTTTTGAACTTTGTATATGTATTGAAGTTCATCACAGTTCTTGTTTTCTTAAATTCAATTCCTTATCTGTAACTTTTACGTTGGTTGCAGTGATTGTTTAATATTTCTACTCATTATGAGCGCTTTCTGACTACCGTGCGTTCTACGCATGCGCAGTTTTTTATTCCAAGTTCAACAATTCTCGATGTATTTATTGATACCCTGTCATCTATACAATAACGAATCCTGCATTTGCTGTGGTATTTCAGGAAATCCCAATTGTTTGCTATAACTATCATTTTCATTTCTTTGGATTTTCGGCATTTTGGGGCTCACTGTCAAAGCCTAATGTTGACCAAGATAAGATGCAGTGTATTTCCAAAAGTTGTCGTTGACAGAACCTCTCCATTTAGGACCTCGTTGAACATGGTCTCTGGTTTCCTGATGCAACATGTTAGACTTGCACACTAATCCGGAACAAAGTTCTGCTCATTTCAATACACGTGCTATCAAGCAATTCAAAATTCCTGCCAAAGTGGCATGTTTTTCAGTGTCCAAATATGGGGCATTTTATGCTAATGCTATCACTTAATTATGAATATTCAGTAAATCCAGATTGTGTTAAATGATAGATTAAGGTTCATACTTTATAATGTACCCACATAGATTTCACAGAATCACTTAGGTGTGGAGAACAACAATGGTTGCGGGTATTTATTGAATGCCCCTCGTACTATAAGCGATTTGACGCGTGCTAAAATGAAGCGCGCAGCTTTTCTCGGTAACGGTATGTCCAATTGGTCTAATTTTTTGTACATTTGCCAATGACACATATATCATGAATTTATCAGAGCAAAATTTAAATAAAAAAACTCGTAACCATGGAAACGACTACGTTTCGCAATTTCCCCCCCCCCCCAATTTTTGTTGTTGTTGTTGATAAATTCAAGACGCGCAAATAGTGCTTTTAAAATCCAAGATGGCCGCCGTTACCATGGCAACGGTGTCCGTGACGTATTTTTTTTTCGCTTAAAATAAAGAGTCTTGCCCAAACACATCTTCTGACCAAAGTTGAAGTGTATAGGTTAAGTACTTTGGAAAATAGCATTTTCATGTTCAGTCTTCCCTTAAGCATACTGGTTTAAACATCTCTTTGCGAATAAGAAAAATTAGAAGAGATAGCAGTTTGAAATTATATGGATCCAATCCTTTAAATAGTCATATTTAAATTCCTGGCAATATGATCGGACTATTCCTTTTAAATGTATTACATATTTCTCTTGTTATAAAAATCTAATCCAAGACTAAGCAAAGGACCGACATTAATGTTGGCACTTCGATGATCTCAAATACATATTATGTCAATTGAATTTATATCCTCTGTTTCTTGGTTAGGAATAGTGGCAGAAATGTTGTCATTTGGTGGAAGTAAATCAACCTTATTTTAGGTACATTAATATCAGACTAATCAAATCGATTAATGAAAAGGTAATGCATTGTTTTACATCGATTTTGGTCATAAAAATCAAATACGATGAAATGTTAATTACAACACCGACGAATAATTAAGAAAACATTAGTCCAATTTTCTAACACGTTTATGATAGGATAATAATCATTACAGGGACCTGTAAAACAGATGAATTTCGGTGTGGAAGTGGACAATGCATTTACTCAGAGAAGGTTTGTAATGGACAAGTTGACTGTTCAGAAGAAGAGGACGAACAAGGATGTGGTACAAGTAAGTAGACAATGCATCCCATCAGTATAATAGGTATGTGATAGACAAGTTGACTGTTCAGAAGCAGAGAACTAACAAGGATGAAATACAAGTAAATAGACAATATATCTACGCAGCATGGGTTTTAGATGGACAAGTTGACTGTTCCGAAGCAGAGGACTGCATATGCATATCAAGTTTTGACCGTCTTTGTGCGCACTCGTACTCATGCTTTATAATATCTCGAATCATATCTTGCGATACTGGTATACCAGTATCTGGGAGCTAAAGTACACTTTTCTCGTGTATTGTTTGAAAGACAAAGGTTCATACTTTGTATTGATCACACTATCCATCAATAAGACCACTCATACATCTCATACCAAGATCACTTTCCTTACATATTTACCGACCCACATACTAGGCGTAAGTGTAACAAGGGCAAAGTGTCAGTGTTATCTGAATATAAACAAGAAATCTACCAACCAACAAGCCACATGACCCCGCCTTCGTGTCGTTGTCAGGAACGTCAAGTTCTTCTTCATTAGTCTGGCGTTGAGATTAGAGAATAAAACAAGCCAATAGAAACAGTGTTGCCAAAACCTGGAATATACATACAATTCATGAACATGATAAAGGCATCATAATTGTCACGTCAATTGTCATGTATTGCATTAAACCTGAGACTAAAATACATTTTTTGAAAAATTAAATTGGTTTAACATTAAGCATACTGGTCTAATATCATGAATATTAAGCATAGTGAACAATCAAGTTAAAGTATTTGCTCCATATTTCAAAAACAACTTCTCTTTTTGAATAAATTAGGAGAGATATGAGTTTTAAATCATATGGATCCTACTTCTTTAAATAGCCATTTTTCAAAAATATTTTAGGGTTTTCTCATTTGATGAAATGTAAAAAACATAATTTCACTGTTGCATAGTTGCAGCTGTCGATTAGTGAAGAAGTAATGCATTGTTTTACATCGAATTTGGTCATAAAAATCGAATTACAGTCAAATGTAAATATAATATAATATCAAAACTGAAGTATATTTGAGAAATCATTTAGTCCAATATTCTAACACGTTTAAGATGTAATAATATTCATTACAGGGACCTGTAAAACAGATGAATTTCGCTGTGGAAGTGGACAATGCATCTTACCAGGATGGGTTTGTGATATATTCGTTGACTGTGAAGAAGGAGAGGATGAGCAAGGATGTGATACAAGTAAGTAGACAATGCATCCACTCAGAATTGGTTTGTGATAGGCAAGTTGACTGTTCAGAGTAAGAGGACGAACAAGGATGTGATACAAGTAATTACACAATGCATACCCTCGGCATGGATAAGTGATAGAAAATTTGACTGTTCAGAGGCAGAGGACGAACAAGGATGTAATACGAGTAAGTAGACAATGCACCCCCTCGACATGGGTCTGTGATAGACAAGTTGACTATTAAGAAGCAGAGAACTAACAATTAGGATGTAATACAAGTAAATAGACAATACACCTTCGCAGCATGGGTTTTTAATAGGCAAGTTGACTGTTTAGATGCAGAGGACTGCATAATGTATATCATGTTTTGACCGTCTTTGTGTTCACTCATACTCAAGCTTTATAATATCTCGAAATCATATCGTACGATACTGGTATACAAATATGTGAGACCTAAAGTACACTTTTCCGGTGTATTGTTTGAAATACAAAGGTTCATACTTTGTATTGATCACACTATCCCCCAATAAAACCACTTATGCATCCCATACCAAGATCACTTTCCTTACATATTTACCGACCCTCATAATTGGCGTAAGTGTAACAAGTGCAAAGTGTAAGTGTTATATGAATATAAACAAGAAATCTACAAACCAACCAATAAACCACATGACCCCGCCTTCGTGTCGTTGTCGAGAAAGTCAAATTCTTGTTTATTAGTCTGGAGTTGAGATTAAAGAATAAAACAGGCCAATAAAAACAGTTTTGCTAAAAACTGGAATATACATACAATGCATTAACATGATGAAGGCAATCTTCACGTCAATTTCACGTATTGCATTGAATCTGACACTAAAATACGTTTTGTGAACAATTAAATTAGTTTAACATTAAGCATACTGGTCTAACATTAAGCATACTGAACAATCAAGATAAATTAATCGCTCCTCATTTCGAAAGCAGCTTCTCTTTTCGAATACGAAAAATTAGGAGAGATAGGAGTTTGAAATCATATCGTCAGCCTGCTTCGATAATTGCTTGATAGTTCCTAGAAAACAACAAAAGTATGAAACCTGTTACCTATGTACCTGTTACTCATTTTGCATTATTGATGGATGGATATTCATTATGTGGAATGAGGCTTGTATTGTTGATGCGAGGCTTGTATTGTTGATGTGACTTGGATTAGTGCATCCATGCATGCCAATTGAGGATTGGCGTGCATGGATGCACTAATCCAAGTCATATAGAAACAGATGAACACAGCCATACAATAATTTGATTAATTCCATGGATTTGTCAATGCAAATGCAATAATGCAAAATGAGTAACATGTTGGAATGGTCTGGTGGCCCTTTTGCAACAAAGCTCTTCATTTATCAACACTTTTGATTGGTCAATGACTTAGGTATTATAACAGCATGTGCATAATGTAATGAAGTCATGATTTATGCAAAAAACTCAATTTTGCTGAAAAGTGAGTTAGGCAATTATCAAAGCAGGCTGACGATATGGATCCTACTCCTTTAAATAGTCATATTTAAATTCGTGGCAAGATAATCGGACCATTCCTTTTAAATGTATTACCTGTTTATCATGCGAACGATGCCCTGGCGCTGTTGAAGTCAGAAATATCATCGTTCCCTACAGTCCGAGCGTTCCCACATCGAATTTCACCTAGAATATTCGTCACACGAACTAAAATTGTGGACAAATGCCTAATGAGTATGTGCTGCATGGCAAGTGACACAACTTCTTGTAATGCGCTAATCAACCGTAGATCTAACCCCCGGGCTCCGGCCAGTTTGGGGTGGAAAAGCTCAATCAGGAAAAGTTCACGGAAAAGGTTCAGGCGTTGACGGTTCAATGGTATATCACAGATAGGCAAAGTGGGTATATCCAGTGACAGTTGTATATCCCTTGGTGTATAATATTTAATTTTGACTATAAAGCAGCCGACAATGCATTGATTGATGATAACATCCAGAAGTGGTTTGATGTGATAATAATGCCGCCGTGAGGATCGAGCCGTGTAGCGAGGGGCCACGCCGAACTATGATCGAGAGTGACCAATAACGCCGCAATGCGGACTACTGGCGCGCGGCGGGCCGGCACATCCAACATGCGCGAATCAGTGGCGTAGCCAGCTTTAAACAGGGCCATAGGGAGGGTGTGGACTTATCAGACAGTAAAAAGTCCGAGTTGTACCGACGAAAGGCATGATGTACAGTCAATAAAACTATACGGTCGTGCCCACATGTTGTGGCGAATATAGGGCCTACACACGCACTTACTTGCAACAGAGTGACGGTGGAATCCGGGGGCCGACTATACGACCGTAACAGAGCGACAGTAGAATCCGGTGTTTAATTTTTTTTAAAGTTGAGTGTATTGTTAATATAGTCCCGGTTCTGAGCACTTCTCTAGCCCGCCCGGCCGCGTATTTTCTTTATGCAACTATAACGGGATGCATAGACCAATCGCTACACGGAATAAAGCGTAGTAACAAAAGAAATTAAGCCGCCCGGCCTGTGGGCCTAAACATGCTAAATGAGACACCGTGCACTTGCGCCGTGCATATGCTATAACCATCTAATGATTGGAAGCGTAGCAGCATAAAGTATTATGAGAAAATGTGTACATATCTCCTAAGATTCTGGAGATTCGGAGTCTACCATCGGACCGGGCTTTCAGTTGACCTACGCATAGGAGCATCGTCGAAGTGAGAATGTCCCCTGTAACCTTTTTCAAGATCTTTGGCACTGAAATTAAAATTTTGGTTCATTATAGAGGGAATCCACTTTACTCATACGTGCCCGTAATCATCCTTCAAAGGTACAATACTTGATCGCGTCTATCAATAGTTGTCTGATTGCCTTTCCACATATATTTCGACATGAATATTGCGTCTCCCAATTCGTTTATTAAAGCTAGCTAAATTTGGTACAAGAACTAACTTTCTTGAAATGAAGTTGTACCAAAGATTTTCAAAGTGAACTCAACTTCAATCACTTATTTATCGAGCAATAATATATTGTTTTATGCATTTTAATTTGTTTAGATTATAAAGTTAAATAAATCCAGAGATAAATGATAGATAGAAAAATATATTAAAAAAGAATAGAAAAAAACTATAAAAGCATTGGCGGCCTTTATAAATTATAAAAATTGACATAAAAATGATGTTACATACATCCACAATCAAGTTTAAAATTTAAAAAATAAAAATAAAAATAGAAAACAACAACGAATACACGGAGATTCGAACCCGTGATTGCCGATTGCAAACGATATGGCCAACGTATGCACGCCACAGAGATCGACGAGTGTAATTGTGTCAGTTTTATTATTTAACCATTGATTCTTTCATTTATAACGAACGGATTTTTATCGTGCCATTTTTGACATTTTAAACCATATTTATATGTTACTCTCGCACAAAATGTGTTTGTAATGTGATTATACTCCTTATTTTGGAAAGAATGGTAAAAACGTTGACATTTCGAACACAATAAATGGCATCTTGTACATGTATACTGTTTATACGGTCGCTCGACTGAACGTTGGGTAGCGGTATGGTGTAGCAGTCCCAAGTATGCAAATGAGCTCACTGAATACAATGTCATGCTCTCACTTATAAAACTCGCCCATTGCTTGTGTGGTAGATTTCGATCACGACAGGAGCATGCGCAGATGCGATTTTTGTGTAAGTGGTCTGTGATTTTGTCAATATTATATTTTTACTGTGATTTGTCGATCTGCATTAACCTTTCGGTTAACAGCCGAACGCGCTAACCAATTGCGCCACGGAGGTGATTATTTACTAGGCTGTTTTGGTTTGTCATGTTCACCCGTACACTTCCCCGTACACTTTCTTGCAAAGTCGGGCATCGTTTTTTCTCAAATGTTGCTTGCATATTGCCTTTGCTGTCGCCTTTAATACATGTGCTGTCACTTGAACTTGGAACCAACGTTTAATTTGAACTGTCTATTTTCAATAAAAAAATACTCCAATACGGGAAAAAAATCAGAAAAGCTCACAGACAACAAATAAGAACATCATTTTACTCGACCTAGAATTTCAATCAACGGATTTCAATCATCGGCAAAACCCGATGATGTGAGTGACGTCATTTAATGAGCTCATTAGCATAATTTATGTCCGTGAAATATACAATAGGGTTTTGGTAGTGGCTCTACCACACATCTACCCAGTACTCAACAACGGAATAAATCTCATTATCCTCATTTGCATACTTGGGACTTATACACCATACCCTTACCGAACGTGGTGTGACTTGTTGAATTGCATTATTCATGTTATGATCTGTTTATGTATGCTTTTGTTATACTTCTCAATCGCTCATCGCCAACTCTGTACACGAAGCTTCATGCGCTGTCCCAACGCTGTCGTTAGAGAACAATAGAAAAGTCCCCTCGACTCTCCGAGGCGACCTTTGACTGGGTTCACGGGGTTAATCATATTATTGAGCAAATATGTAAATGAGCTAAGTGTCCCCTCCTATTATATATTCTCCTTGATCGTGTTTGGAAGTATTATACAATATACAATCCAAGTCATTAGTTTAGAGGGGATATTATTTCCGACTTTTGTCCTTTCTTCAATTTTCGATACAATGTTCCCTATCAATAGAATATATTGGTCTTTGCTGGTTGTCAACTGTCACATCGCATTGCATTTGGCCTGTAACCCTTTGGAACATGAAACCACCATACAACTTGCGACATTTGACGCTCAATTACTGAAGCGATGCTGTAATCGCTTCAGTATTGCGTTCACTAGGGCTATGAGAATTGAGCGTCAAATGATTGCACAGCACCGGCAAGAAGCTGATATCCTAAAGAATAATTCCCATTTTTAAAAATGTTAATCGCTTCATTATTTTAATTTTAAAAACAAAGTTTGGGGATCAGCAACGCATAAGAAATGTGATGCTTGAATAACTCCATACTAAATATATATTTATCAACGACTTTGCCAAAATTGTAATAGTCTAGTGTAGCATAGTGGCCACGCTCTAGCGCTCACAATCCCGGGTTCAATTCCTCAACCAATCATTATTTCTTCTCTGTCTGTTTCTTCCCCTTTTCTTCTTATTTTTCTCTCTGTGTCTCCAATTTCTCTGTTTTGTTTCGTTTTGTTAACGTTTTCGTTTCGTTATTTTTAAATATTTTTAATTTATTTTTCTTGAGGGAGGGGCTATGTTATTCATAAGACCTATTATTGTTTAATCATTTAAAAAAAAATCATGTGAACCTATCCATATATTTGAATGCGCATGACAAGAAATTGCTGTGTACCGGTTAGCTCAGTTGGTAGGGCAGCGGATTTACAATGAACACTCATAATGAGTGTTCATTTGTATGCAGATGACACACAACTGTATATGCTGTTTAACCCCTCGGAGAAAGCTTCTGCAATCTCACAACTTGAGCAGTGTGTTAAGAGTGTCAAAATGTGGATGACTGCAAATCGTCTTAAACTTAATGGCGGCAAGACGGAAATACTTCACATAACGTCAAAGTTTATCAAGACATCTTCTACTGTTGCCGCTGTAGAGATTGACACAGATTACATTCAGACAGTACCCTCGGCACGAAATCTTGGAGTGATCTTCGATAACCATCTGAGCATGACATCTCACATCAGTAACATCTGTCGGGCCGCGAACTTCGCGTTACGCAAAATTGGACAAATCCGAAAATATCTGGATCAAGGAACCGCTGAAAAACTCGTCCACGCGTTCATCACCTCGCGACTAGATTGTTGCAACAGTGTGTTAGTCGGTTTGCCTGACCGTGAGATTGTCAAGCTCCAGCAAGTTCAGAACACCGCTGCCAGGATGGTTGCACTTGTGAGGAAACACGAACATATTACTCCAGTTCTACAGCAACTACACTGGCTGCCGGTTCGCAAGAGGATCATGTTCAAAATACTGCTAATGACCTACAAATCACTTCATGGTCTTGCCCCGACGTATATTTTGGACTTATTATTATTATTATTATTATTATTATTATTATTATACAAGGCATTTATATAGCGCTCTTACACAATGAGGTACCACAGCGCTTTACAGAATAAAATACATAATAGAATTAAATACATACACGGTAAAAGGTAAAAATACATACTTGGTAAAAGGAAAAGTACATACTTGGTAAAAGGTAAAAATACATATACAATAGAATTTTCTAAAATACAAACACATTTTAAAACAAGTTGATGAGAAGAGACAACTAATTAACAGATTACAAATTACGCAAGAAAAGATGTGTTTTTAATAGTTTTCTGAACTGGGCAACAGAAGAAGCATGACGGATATTATGTGGGAGCTTGTTCCAGAGCATAGGAGCGGCGGCAGAGAAACCTTTACTTGCGGAAACAAGGCGTGTTTTAGGTCTACTAAGAAGTCTAGTGTCAGTGCTCGAGCGAAGCCCACTCCTGCCAGGCATATAAGTTAAAAGAAGTTCCTCAATGTATGGTGGAGCACAGTGAGTGAAACATTTAAAAACAAACAATAACATTTTGAATTCAATCCGTTCCATCACAGGAAGCCAGTGTAATTCTTGCAAGTATGGAGATGCATGATCATATTTAGAGGCTTTGAAAATAAGTTTGGCAGCGCGATTCTGAAGACGCTGAAGACGTTTAATTTCTTTTGCGGTAGTTCCAAATAAAAGAGAATTTGCATAATCAAGGCGTGATGTAATAAGAGCCCGAACTGCATGGTGACATGTGTTTTTATCAATGAACATTCGAACACGGGATAAATTCCTCAGATGGAAATTCAAACTGCGACACAATATGGACACATGCTGGGACATTTTCAGAGAACTATCAAATTCAACACCAAGATTGCGAACATGAGAACTAGATTTGATATGCATGTCACCAACACGAAGTGACATGCCAGAGAGTGAGTTTAAGTATTTGGAACTTGCGGCAATGACAAATTTACTCACAGAGTACAAGCCAACGCGATCACTTAGATCCAGCAATAAGCATCTGTTGAAACCGGTGAATGGCATTTTGTATGTGCTATTTTCATTTTGTATTTTGTCCTATGCCATATTTTATGCATTATTGTGTGATTATAATAATTGTATGTACATGTGAGGTACACTGACGTATCCACGGATCTGTCGGTTGGTCTCTGTAATTAATATGTTGCCTTGTTATTATATGATATGGTATTAGGTATGTGAGATCCACTGACATGCTACACGGCCTCTGTCCGTGGGTCTCTCATGCTTAACAATCCTCCATTACTGTTGTATTTCATGGTTATTTTAATTATATTTTGTTGTATTATGTACATGATGTGTGTTAATTTACTACATGTAGTCATTTTCGAGACTTGTCTCGAAGATGGCTTCACGTATGCTTTGTCTTCATGTAGTCATTTTCGAGACTTGACTCGGGGATGGCTGTATGTATGCATTTTTTCGAGTGTATTCTTCATAGTGTGTTCATTTGACTTATATTTGTCTTTGATGTGCAATTAATGTACTTTTTATATAATCACAGCTGGTCTGTAAATGTTATGATATAATATCAGGGCTTGATGTAATGCGCAATTGTTGGTCTTGCAATTTTTTATTGATTTGCTTGTATTTTTATTATTTTATGATGTATCATATTGTAAAGCGCTCTGAGGGATTGTGATCAACAGTGCGCTATATAAACACTGTTTTTATTATTATTATATTATTATTAATGATATAGATACCATTGAATCGTAAGTTCGATCTCAGTAGTACCTTTATTTTGTACGTCCCACGGTTTTTACCCATATTTATGATTATATTTACCTATGTTATCCCTTTATATTTATTTTGTCTGTTTTTTCTTCCTTTTTTTGGGGGGGGGGGGGGGGGTTGAATTTGTTTTTTTGTTGTTTTTGTTTTTGATGTTTTTTGTTTTTGTTTGTTGGGGGCTTTTTTGTGTGTGTGGTTTTTGTTTGTTGTTTTATTATAAGGAGCTACATACGTAGTAGCATAAGAAACAGAACATGGATTTTAACATTATTCGATACGAAATCGGATACAGTAATTGGACAGGTACAATTGAATGTTTTCCTTGTCCTCCTCGTGACAGAAAAACCAAATCCTTTTTGTAATCTAAATTATATTCAATGCTACATGTATTGAATATTGATTTAGATAATGTGATGTGAATACTAGCAAAAGAAGCCATCCATGAGTCGGTCATATTTGTAGGAACTAAAGTCTGTTCCCAAATTTGAAAAGACTAATACTACAGATCAACACGCATGTTGACGGATACTCGTTAAATAATTGCCAAATGTATAGGTCATTCTTTGAACAGTAAGACTTGCATCAGAGATCAAATTGATTTGAACAACGAATACTACGGGAACAAGAACCTTTTGTTACGGACACGCATGAGTAAAGTGGATTCTATTGAGGTAATTCCTTGATGTCTGACTGTGCAATCGATAGGGATTTACATAAGTTTCGTAAAAATCGTTGAGTCATGAATGCAACCTTTGAGTTGGGAGGGGAGGGGGGGGGGGGGGGTATACTAGGGTTTTTGTTAAATTGTACATTTATTAGACCGCGAATAGCTTTTAATGCTGTTCAAAATGTATGTATAGGCCGAACGAAAATAACTTAAGAATCGTTTCACAAAGTACGGGATTTGTTATTCTCGTTAAATCTAATAAATCATAGACTCATTTTACAGACAACAACACGCTCAGTTGGTAAAGATTAGGACTCTCAATCAGCAGGCCGTACGTTCGAATCTTTGTGGCGGTTTATATTCCTTGTGCTCTATACGTAGAGCGGTCGAGTCTGGGTAGAGGTCGTTAGGGTTTTAAGTATGCCGAAATATAATATTTATTATTGTTCTCTCATTATACGTCCGTTCGGGGTTTTCATTTAAATTGACATAATTTTAACGTTATTTATTTATTTTGTATTTACTTTCTTAATTGTTGATGTTTATTTAATTATTTATCAATCAATTAATTATAAATAGGCTTAAATACAGTTTATTTTATTGATATAATTATTAATTTATATATTATTTATTTACATTAATTACTTAATTTCTTCATAATTATTATTTATTAGGTCACGTTCAGAGTGTATGCAACATTCTTAAATACTCTAAAAACGCAGAAAAATGACACTATCTAGGGGAGTAAGATTCATAATGCTACTTGATTACACACATTATGCCTAAACCAGAAAACAATAACACGTTGTATGTTTAATGGCTCCCATATTGTTTAGTATTCAATGATAACATTATCCATGCATATACTGCTTACTCAAAAATTATCCACGGCTGAACAATAGTCTTTAAAGGCCACTTCAAGGAGGATTATTCTTATGACGTTAACGAGTGGATTACTATAAGCCTAGCAATGAATAGGCGGCTACAAACATATCTCGTTTGAGTCGGGGTTTGAGTAGTGTCGCGATTAGCATCCTCCTTTATCACCTAGCTGCCATGATAAAACCTGGCACTTGTACTAGAAACCCAATAGGTGTACAATCTGGCAACTGGGTAGCTCTTTACGTCACAACGGGGGTCGGGTAACACTGGTCAGCTTAATAACACAACCTTCGTCGCGCTTTCATCTGTCTGCTTCACTAATTGAGCCATCGACAGTACTACAATAGTTCTATTGTTAACGCCAGATAAGTAGAGAGGCGGGTGAAGCGGGGTGTTAATCACTGATCTTTTTCCGATGCTTTTAACAATAGAAAAAAATACCGTTTTAAAACCGGTGTAAAATCGGTATAAAAACAGTATAAAACCACTTGAGAGAATGGATATCGCCCCTAAGTTTCTTGCAATAGTGGCAAAAATGTTGTCATTTATTGGAAGTAAATCAACCTTATTTTAGGTACCTTGATATTAAAATATCAGACTCCCGTGAATTCTTCAATATCCGTTACAAATAGGTAAAACTACAAACCAACTTTTTGTCAAAAACATTTTAGGGTTTTCTGATTTGATGAAATGTACAAAACATAATTTCGTTGTTGCATAGTTGCAGCTGTTGATTAGAGGAAAAGTAATACATTGTTTTACATCGAATCTGGTCATAAAAAATTGAAATACGGTTAAACGTAACTTACTGAAGTATGATTGAGAAATAATTTAGTCCAATTTTCTAACACGTTAAGAATGTAATAATAATCATTACAGGGATCTGCAAAACAGATGAATTTCGCTGTGGAAATGGACGATGCATCCAAACAGAATTGGTTTGTGATCGAAAAGTTGACTGTTATGTCGAAGCAGAGGACGAACAAGGATGTGATAAAAGTAAGTAAACAATGCATCCACTTCATAATGGGTTGTGATATACAAGTTGACTGTTCATAAGCAGAGGACGAGCAAGGATGTGAGACAAGTAAGTAGACAATGCATCCACTCAGTATAGGTTTGTGATAGACAAGTTGACTGTTCAGAGGCAGAGGACGAACAAGGATGTGATTCAAGCAAGTAGATAATGCATCCCTCGACATGGGTTTGTAATAGATACGTACTCTGTTCAGAGGCAGAGGACCTACAAGGATGTTATACAAGTAAATAGACATACATCTACGCATTATTGGTTTTTGATAGACAAGTTGACTGTTAAGAAGCAGAGGACGAAGAAGGATGTGATACAAGTAAGAAGACAATGCATCCCCTCGGCATGGGTCTGCGATAGACAAGTTGACTATTAAGAAGCAGAAAACGCAAGTAAATAGAAAATACATCTACGCAGCGTGTGTTTTTGATAGACAAGTTGACTGTTCAGAAGCAGAGGACGAAAATGGATGTGATACAATTAAGTAGACAATGCATCCACCGAGCATGGGTTTATGATAGACAAGTTGACTGTTCAGGAGCAGAGGACCAGCAAGGATGTGATACAAGTAAATAGACAATACATCCCTCGGCATGGGTTTGTGATATACAAGTTGACTATTCAGAAGCAGAAAACGAACAAGAATATGATACAAGTAAATAGACAATACATCCCCTCAATACGGGTTTGTGATAGACAAGTTGACTGTTCAGAAGTAGAGGACTAAAAAAGATATGATACTAGTAAGTACACAATACGTCCATCCAGCATGGGTTTGTGATAGACAAGTTGACTGTTCAGAAGTAGAGGACGAACAATGATGTAATACAACTATACAGACAATACATCCCTTAGCATGGGTCTGTGATAGACAAGTTGACTGTTCAGAAGCAGAGGAAAACCGAGGATATAATACAAGTAAGTAGACAGTGCATTCACTCATAATTGGTTTATGATAGACAAGTTGACTGTTCAGGAGCAGAGGGCGAATAAGGATGTGATACAAGTAAATAGACAATGCATCTGCCCAGTATGGGCTTGTGATAGACAAGTTAACTAGAAGTTAAGTAGACAATGCATACCCTCGGCATGGGTTTGTGATAGACAAGTGCAAGATGACTGTTCAGAAGCAGAGGACGAACAAGGATGTGATACAAGTAAGTAGACAATGCATCCCCTCGGTATCGGTTTGTGAACAAAATTAGTTGACCGTTTAGATTAGAAGCAGAGGACGAGCAAAGATGTGATACAAGTAAGTAGACAATGCATCCCCTCGGCCTGGGTTTGTGATACATAAGTTGACTGATCGGAGGTAGAGGACGAACGAGGATGTGGTACAAATAAGTAGACAATGCATCCCCTCTACATGGGTTTATGATAGACAAGTTGACTGTTGAGAAGCAGAGGACGAACGAGGATGTGATACAAGTAAGTAGATAATGCGTCCACCCAGCATGGGTTTGTGATAGACAAGTTGATTGTTTAGAAGCAGAAGGCGAACAAGGATGTGATACAAGTAAGTAGACAATGCATCCACTTAGCATGGTTTGTTATATATAAGTTGACTGTTCAGAAGCGGAGGATGATCAAGGATGTGATACAAGTAAGTAGACAATACATCCCCTCGGCATGGGTTTGTTATATACAAGTTGACTGTTCAGAGGCAGAAGACGAACGAGGATATGATACAAGTAAGTAGACCATCCACTCAGAATTGGTTTGTGATAGACAAGTTCACTGTTCAGAAGCAGAGGAAGAACGCGGATGTGATATAAGTAAGTAAACAATGCATCCAATAAGCATGGGTTTGTAATATACAAGTTGACTGTTCAGAAGCAAAGGATGACATTGGACAACCAAGGCACCATGAAGCGGGTCATCAATTCTCATATAAACGGCCGTTTATATGACAACATGTCAGGGCGGGGCTAAGGTTAAAGTCAATAAAACCATCGAGCGGTGCCTCGATACACTCGAATTGTCGGCAGTGTTTATTTGATTGCGTAATTGCTGTATAGACTCAACGAGCGAAAAGTAAATACACCGAAATGACCCGGAATATGGTGAAGTGGTTTCCACATGGATCAAGGATGTGATACAAGTAAGTAGACAATGCAACCCCTCGGCATGGGTTTGTGATATACAAGTTTACTGTACAGAGGCAGAGGACTGACAAAGATGTGATACAAGTAAGTAGACAATGCATCCTCTCGGCATGGGTTTGTGATAAACAAGTTGACTGTTCAGAGGCAGAGGACGAACGAGGATATGGTACAAATAAGTAGACAATGCATCCACTCAGAATTGGTTTGTGATAGACAAGTTCACTGTTCAGAAGCAGAGGACGAACGCGGATGTGGTATAAGTAAGTAAACAATGCATCCAATAAGCATGGGTTTGTAATATACAAGTTGACTGTTCAGAAGCAGAGGATGATCAAGGATGTGATACAAGTAAGTAGACAATGCATCCCCTCGGCATGGGTTTGTGATATACAAGTTTACTGTACAGAGGCAGAGGACTGACAAAGATGTGATACAAGTAAGTAGACAATGCATCCCCTCGGCATGGGTTGGTGATAAACAAGTTGACTGTTCAGAGGCAGAGGACGAACGAGGATATGGTACAAATAAGTAGACAATGCATCCACTCAGAATTGGTTTGTGATAGACAAGTTCACTGTTCAGAAGCAGAGGACGAACGCGGATGTGGTATAAGTAAGTAAACAATGCATCCAATAAGCATGGGTTTGTAATATACAAGTTGATTGTTCAGAAGCAGAGGATGATCAATGATGTGATACAAGTAAGTAGACAATACATCCCCTCGGCATGGGTTTGTGATGTTTACTGTACAGAGGCAGAGGACTGACAAGGATGTGATACAAGTAAGTAGACAATGCATCCCCTCGGCATGGGTTTGTGATACACAAGCTGACTGTTCAGAAGCAGAGGACGAACAAGGATATGATAGTATCACTGATACAAGTAAGTAGACAATGCATCCCCTCGGCTGGGTTTTTCATGGATAAGTTGACTGTTCAGAAGCAGAGGACGAACACAGATGTGATACAAGCAAGTAGACAATGCAACCCCTCGGCCTATGTTTGTGATAGACAAATTGACTGTGGAGAAGCAGAGGACGAGCAAGGATGTGATACAAGTATGTAGACAACGCATCCCCTCGGCCTATGTTTGTGATAGACAAATTGACTGTGGAGAAGCAGAGGACGAGCAAGTATGTGATACAAATATGTAGACAACGCATCCCCTAATCTGGCAAAAAAAGAAGTTGTTGTGTGCTAAATATTTAAAATTGGGTCGGTCGGTCGGTAAATAATCGTGGTTTTTTTCTTTTTTCTGAAAATATATGTCAAGACAAAATTATAATAATCCAAAAATGTAAATTTAACTAATGTTTCTAGTGTGATAATAGTATAAAAGCATCTATTAAAGTTAAGTTATTCATTTTAAACGAGAAATATTTCGACACATTAAGGACAAATGTAAATCTAAAAAAATTAAAAAAAAGTTTAAAAAGTTTTAAAAAATAAGAAAAATAAAAGCTGACCCTAATTTTTCGCTAAGGGTAACACAACCTTTTCGTTTTTTTTGGCCTGATTGGTTTGTGATAGACAGGTTGACTGTTCGGAAGCAGGGACGATAAAGGATGTGATACAAGTAAGTAGACCTTAACACTCCGTTTGTAATAAGGTGTGCCAGACGCCAGCAATGACAATCATCCTTATTTTTACAAAATAGTAACATACAGATTCTTCTGTGATAATTTTTTGTTGTTTTTTGATTGTGACATTTTAGGGATTTGTGATTCAGAGCAGTTTAGATGTGATAGTGGCAAGTGCATTTCTAAAGATCGTGTATGTGACTCAATTATTGGAGATTGTCCTGATATGGAGGACGAGTTTGACTGCTATTTAGGTAAGTTGTTAAAACGTTACAGAACATTACCGATACGTTCCTACGTTCTTCCTACGCATAGATTGGTTTATATAGTTCATTAATTTGAACACTTTGGAGAGATGGTTATGACTTTAATTATTGGTAAAACCTAGCTGAGAGGAAAATACGAAGGAAATTACACCTCATGCAGTCGAATCATTATCACTATTAACTTCCAATACTGAAAGATGCAAGAAGCGCCCTAGGTTTCACTATAGTTCAATCACTTATATTCGGTTTTATCTATCCGCAATTTTGGCATACGGAAGCGTCACGTATATAAGACACTGCGACATTGCGCTCCATATTGCGCCATACGAGCATTTTATGCGCGTTTTGTGAATTCATTCGCTGCAAACAGGTTTCTCAAATTTAGAGCTTCCTGAACTATAGTTATGTTTTATACGATAAACAGGGTAAAATATACCAACCACTGCGGCAGTTTTAGAACAATTTTTAACACATGATAGGCTACCTGAATGTACCGGTTATATAATGGCTTTTCATCTTCATATTTGTTTCAGTTAAATACAATCTAATTGATAAGATATCATCACAGAGCAGTACCTTGATGGATGGATTTTCATCGCGAGCCATAGATGATAATATCAATGGTGTATTCAGCAACGGATCATGTAGTCACACAGGTACAGCTGCAACGGGGAGATGATAGAGGGACTGTTAAGACCAGTCTATGTTTTTTTAATCTCAAGCATTGATGACAATTAATTTATTTCGTATGCCGTAATGCGTGTGATTATAGAGGGTCTGTTTTGACCCAGTCTATCGTGACAATTTGACCAGTTATTATGGATGGTATATGCAACCAAGCTGTGTAGTAGAACATGTAGGCCTATATAAAATAACATGGGATATTAATACAGTATCACATGATCATGTCAGAGTATACTCTAGTACTCCAGAGTACAGTATCTCATGATAATATTTATTCCGTTTTTGCAGAACGGAATAAGGCGCAATAACACTGACAAAACAATTTAAGATATCCCATATTTATTTTTTAAGCTAGTGGCCATCCATGTTTTACCTAACCGACCACCAACCATCTGAGCATTTGATCGGTAATAATATTGATGGTATATTCGGTGAGGATAGAGGGTCTGTTTGGACCCAGTCTTTTGCGAGCATTTGATTGGTTAATAATGATAGTATATTCGGTAACGGATTAAGTTAATGAATTTTAAATATTCATCAATTTCTAATATGAACTCTTGTTTAGAGACTATTGCCCGTCTTTGCTTTGAATTTGAATTAGATCCTGAGGTTGACGCGTGGTGGATGGTTGACATGGGGCAGCAAGTACAAGTTGCTTTAATATCGATTCATAACAGAGTTGATTGTTGTGGTAAGTATTTATTTGTACAGGTTAAGTAATATTTAGCTAAAAGAGGATATTGAACCATCCAGAAACGGTCGTAAGAGGCCATATTATTCCTTCCAAGGCCATATATGGCGCCAAATTGAGCCTAACAAGATCTACAAACATAAAATGGCCATTGAGAAATCTGTGGCAAAATTGGCACAGACTCCAACTTCGATTAGTGACCGAGTCTCCAAATCTGTCCAAAGTTAAATAATGCTTCAAGAAACATTCGGTGCTATTCTGGTTCATGCAATGTCGAGGTCATTATTGAATCAGCCATGTATCAAAAGTAATAATTGTGACTCCGTAGTCAAATCAAGGATATTTTAGCCGGTTTATGACGGTGGAAATTATGAACAAATAAATGGATATTTTCCTGCATACATACGAGAATAGTGATTCTCATGAATCTACATGAGAAAATTTATCATCTATGGTCTTTCTTTCGGAGCACATTAATCATGTTAATGAATAGTATTTCCAGCATCATCGACAAGGATCAAAACACTTGTATGTAACTGCTATTGTTTTAATACCCGTCGTATATGCCTATTATTTCTATGCTATTGTTTTGGTATCTCTTTGTAATTCAAAGCTGAGGCACTAACAGGTATCGTGATACGCATAGGGGACAATCCAAATATGATGGTCAATCCATTGTGTAGATCTACCGTCATTGCAGGTTATGAGATTGGTACCAACAATGCTAGTGAAATTGTCATAATATGCGACCAACCTTTGCCGGGGAGATACTTAAGCATTCACCGAACCTTATTCACTGGCAGCAATCCACTGGTATTGTGCGAGGTGAAGGTATTTGTAGGTAAGGTATAGACTAGTATGAATGTTACCAACAAAATTTCAATGATTTGGCTTAACCAATGAGATAATTACCCCCACAACGTTCCCTATGAAATATTGGCAAATCGATATAAGTGTAGTTCCTAGTTTCGAGTTCCAGTGTATAACAGGTATGGTAATAGCCGGGTAATGCTTATATTTTCATTAGGTTTTTTTTAAGAATGGTGGGTATATTATATTCAATAGGAGAGGACGTATACTTCCGTTTGGGTAACAACTGGGAAATACAAAGAATATGCAGTCGAGTGTTAAAATTTCAACATACTTCTCAAGGCTTGTGATAAGATTTGTCCACTTACAAACAATTGTTGCCATCAGTCGCGTCCCTGTGACTTGTTTTTTAATATATAGACTGCTATTCATAAATGTCTTACACTAAGCTTTCTCGACATTAATAGTTGCAAGGTGTATTATTTATGAGTATAAATAAAAGGATCCACATATGTCATTTACTTGCTAATTTATTTTCTTTCTTCAATAATCGTATTTAATACTATCATAGAGATCAGTTCTATTGGCACAACGAGTGGTATAACCGACGCATCGGAGAGCAGCACCACCGGTGAATCTGAAAGACGTCCAACCACTTATTCAGGTGAGTAAAAGACTATAGTTCCCGCAGTCATCATGGTTACCGATGGATCAGTGAATGGTTATAGTACATAGTGGGTCAGCGGGTAGTTTACAGCGACACTTTCAGAGGTTGGTCTGATAATTCTTTCAGCGGTATGTCCGTGGGTAGTTACAGCTGTTCTTTCAGCGGTGGGTCAGAGGCTAGTTTTAGCAATTCTCTCGGCGGTGGGTTGGAGGGTAGTTAAAGTATCCCTGTCGGCAGTTGGTCAGAGGTCAGTTACGGATATTATGTAGGCGGTGGGTTAGAGGGTAGTAACAGCAATTCTTTCGGCAGTGGGTCAGAGGTTGTTACAGCAATTGTTTTAGCGGTGGGTCAGAGGGTAGTTACACAGTTATCTTTTCGGCTGTGAGTAAGAGGACAGTTACAGTCACTCTGTCAGTGGTGGGTCAGAGGTTAGTTACAGTAATTCGTCAGCGTTGGATCAAGGTAGTTACCGTATAGTTATTTTGTCAGCGGTGGGTCAGGGGGTAGTTACATGATAGTTACAGGGGTAGTGACATGGCTGCTGGCTGCCGCACCTGCCCCAGCACCTACCCGTACATATAGGGATTTATCACTATTTGTATAAGGACACGACATTGTTTGAATTGTTGAATTAAAAATATTGGAAATTAGTGAGTGTTTTACCCTCTTCTTCTTTAGGGTTCTAAAACCCTTTTGACCCCCCCTCTCATATTTTCTAGCCCCCCCCCCCCCCCCCCCCCCCCCGCACCACCAAAGTATTTATGAACGCTCCCTAAGACAGTTATAGCGTAGCCACTAGTCTATGTTTTAAAGATGATTTTAACGAACGTATTGTCTAAATGTTTCCAACAAGAGGACACAACAGTGCTACTAATAACTCGACCAGTCCTACGGACAGTGAAGGTAATTGATTATTCAAATTCGGATTCGGATTCAAATTTATCCACCACATCTTAATAATCATGTAACACATTGGACCCCCATCCCATGGTTTTCCTGCCTAAAACATTGGCTTGCAATACAACGCATGTACATCTGATTTGTGAACTTATTGTGTTTAATATTAAATATTGTGTTTAAACGGACATTTACCACCAGACTGAAGAAATACCCACTTTTGTGAACAATCACTACCATTAGGTAGTGACGTCTATGATAGTATTAGAAATATGCCTATTATAAACTTCAGGGGATGTGGACCCTCAGCAAAATTGACCATTTTGAAAAATAAAATAAAGACACGGTTTTTGACCCGTTTTAGGTTTTGCAAAGATAAATCAAAATATAGTTTGTCAAATTTTGTCGTTCTAGATTTATTATGATAATAATAAAATTCTCTAGGAATATATTAATATCTGATTCGTTTTTTGAATTATTGACCAAAAAGTGCCAAAAATATGATTTTTATGATTTTGGAGGTTAAAAAAAATCACATTCCTTTTTCGTGGTATTCCATTCAGAGAACGGGTGTTAATGACTAAAACTGTGATTCTGGTAAAATTGATTCTTGTTATGTCAGCCACTACTGCCGCTAGTGAACGCTTCAGCGCTTTAAAGAAAGCAGTGGCGTAGCCAGGAGAGGCTTGCCCCCCCCCCCCAAAAAAAAGTCGTGTCCGTTGAGATTGGCGCTGTCGGTTATCGAATTCGATTTTTCGCACCGGCGGACGCCACGCAATTTTATAGCAATTCTTAAAGGTTGACAGCTGTGGTAAAGTCTTGTCGGTTCACTATTAGTTCTTGCCCCCCCCATGAAAAACCTGGCTACGACACTGGAGGAGAATAAAGAAATATTTAAGAGGCTCCATGCGACAGGATCGCCTTAATTACATAACGACAGCACATACATGTAGATGAATAAAATTAACTATAAATAGTGAAAACAACTATAAATAGTGAAACTGTGGCCCTCAGAACAAAATATCAGTCATGCGATACTTCTGTGCGATTTGTTACCATTTTTTGTCTCTAAAGGTTCAGTCACATGCAAGACAGCTCGCGACCCAACCTCTTTCCAACTACACAAGACCATTTTTTTTTGAATCGGCTGAAATCTTGTTCAAACTTGCACAATTTACATTTTGGATCCCGATCAGGGATGAGCAGGGACGATAAGTATGCGATATTCCCCGCCTTCAACAAGACAAGAGATGCTGAATCGCCTACCAGTAGGCGACATCATCATGAAATCAACAAGATCAAGCATGTTTAATCGGCGACGCCACTCGTTCAGTCCCCGATCAATCGCCGACCTTGACACGACGGCACAAGTTGTGACATGTGGCTGTCATGAGCAGGTTGGCTACAAGTCGGCGAATAATCTTCTGTAGTCGCCGTTTAACATGTCAAAAAATCGTGGCGGGTTTGTCAAATTTGCCACGTGCTCCGACCACAAAAGACTGCAGAAGACTGCACAGGAAAGTCCCAGACCTTGCCGAAACCTTGCTGAAAAAAGAAAACTGCTCACGATTTTCGAATAATGGCCAATCGTGACAAGTCTTGAGCAGTCTGGAAGTGGTTTTCTAGCAAATAACCGGCTATGTGACTAAACCTTAACCCATTTATTTGTTAATACGAGCCATTTCACCATTGTTATTTATAGCATTATGATTATTTACAGATACTACTCGTACTACTTTTGACACCACTGACCAGACGACCATGATGACCACAGCAACTACTTCTGAACATGCTGAAAGTAAACATCTCCAAGCAGCATATTATTTACTTTATGTACCATTTATAACGGTGCTAGCGTTTTCTCCTAATAGCACATTAATGTTAAACCCTTTCCGTCTTGTTTAAAAGTAGCACCATTCCTATATATTTATTAGAGAATAAAATATAATTCGGAGCTTGTTTTGCTTGATACGTTGGTCTCATAATGTATAGGCTGTATACTATAATTATTTGGTTTATTAGTAATTTTGATCTTTATTATAAAAATAACGCTTTTTGTTACATTTATTTTAATCAAACAATAAATAATACCCCTTTATAAAATCGGCGAATCCAGCGAGTTGTTTACCAACTTCCTGAATAAACGCGTACGTTAGCACCCGCGCACCCGGCATCGCTGCGTCATACGCACTACGCATTCGCCGGCAAATTCATATAAAACTACTAGGACAATTTGGGTACATGTAGGGCGCGCTTGATGTATGAATTAAGCCCCGCCCCAAACTATATCGGTCTTTTAAACCTAACTCCCTAAGCTACCTAACTCCCTTGTTTTTGACAATTAACTATCAGCAGAGAAAAACGGGTCAAATTTGGGGTAAAGATCTCTGTTCGCCCGCGCAGAAAATTTATATTTTTCATTTATTTGCACTATGATGTTGTTCTGTATTATGTTTGGGCTTTTATCTTATTCTTATGTCACTTTTATTGACATTTTTAACCCTGCCCATTTGTGTTTCTTGTAATATGCATGTTCTCTAAGTTGCAGTGAACCAATTGATTGGCCCATCAGAGCTCTTTGTAGAGAGTTTTCAGTTATATTTGTAATCACTCGGTTAGAATGACAGTGATTATTGCCCCCCAAAATACGAGCATACCTTGATTACAGTGGCTCTCATAAACAAAATAATATTCCTTTGTTACCATTTTTATCTCTAAACCATGGTGATTTCTGAATTTTCGCCATTTTCACAATTTGTATTCATTGAATTACGATTATTTACAGATACTGCCCGCACTACTACTGGTACCACTGACCAGATGACCAAGATGACAACAGCAACTACGTCTGAAAGTAAACGTCTCCAAGCAGCACATTATTTACTTTTTGTACCATTTATAATGGTGCTAGCGTTTTTGATCTCATAATTGCACATTGATGTTAAACATTTTAGTGACACTAAAATGGTAAACGAAACGTAGACTAGTTTACAATTCTCGCGTTTTAAAACAACCTTCTTACGAGTTATTCCGTCATGTTAAAAAGTGTAGCATTATTCCTATATATTTATATTGCATACAAAAGTTGTCTATGTGCTCATCCTCGATATGAATGTGTAAATTCTAGAATTAAATTAAATTAAATTAAATTAAAAGTAAAACGTTAAATTGCGGTATAAATGTATTGCCATTGTTGATGTTGCTGAAATAAACGTTACGATACCTATGAATAAAATCATATTTTGACGTTCGGACATTGATGTATGTACACAGTTTTGAGTTTTGGCTATGGGCTATGATAGGTTCAGACGAAAATGGAAACGGTTGGACGTAAAGTTTGAATATCAATTGGTTTCAAGACTTTCAACGCTAAAAATGATTTTGAAATATGAATCCATAAATTGTAAGCACAATGGTTGTACTGAATTGTTTCCCCGTGATGGCATATCAAATCTAGTGTAAATATCATATTTTAACATTCAACCGTCATAAGTAGCCGTTTGATTTTCACAATCGATTAATAACGTAACCTCGTACGCATACTTTAACCTGGAATATTCCTGAACGAGACTATGTCCACCATCGTCTGGTACTTTTTTCTGAGCGCCACTGAAGGAATTCCTGTCAATTCCACAGTTATATTTTGTAATCATGAAACAAAAAACCGTAACATTTACAGACGTTGCAAAGCGACTCGAACTGTCATAAGAGCTAATAAAGTCAATACACTATCGCTATACAAAGATGACATTTTATTATATGGCATTTTTATTATATTGCTCTGCGTGATGTTTATGGACGTTTCGCACCTTGTATTGTTTCGGATTAATTGGTGTAATAAGAACTCAGAAATCTCAAAAGACAGACTTGAAAATTAAAATACTATGTTTTCTTAAAATGGATTTAAAGAGAGGGAGCAGCTCTATGGTCAGTTCTTCACAGAAGAAATGCCTTACACTTGGGCACTTGATGACGGACAGAACGGAGTTAATACGGAGACACTCCTACCTTGGGGAATTCCTTAAGGAACTGGCTGTCCAGAGCTGGTCTTTCCCTTTAAGTTCAAGTGACGTCACAGCGCATCCGTGTCAATACACAAGTGCAGTACTTCCTTTCGACTTCGTCTTTGTTCATATAGATATACGCATTGCGCACCATGTGGCATTATCAAAGATATTCAGGGAGAAACCAAGATTTCTGTGTAGACGTAGATTAAGGTTTTAAATAAAAAGGTTTAATTTTTATTTATTCCAAATTTAGGTTATGCCAAGTGTTTTTCAAGTCACAAGCTTGTATTTTACATCGAAATATTAACCAATAAGACAAATTAACACTAACTAAAATGCCAAAGCAAGTTTGTGTTAACAACGCCTACGTTCCATGCACTACATTCCGACACGATCAGATTACGATATTTTAGTGGTGAAAGGCGTTGATAATAATGACACTTAAAAATGTTGTTGCGGTAATTAAGTCTTAATGATGCATTCAGGGCGTTAATTTTGCGAGGGCCGCGGCCACATGATGGCGGCGCGAAATTTAAAGCTGTTAAAAACCCCGGATGCCGAAAGAATATTTACATAACACATCAGCAACACTGGCCTTGAACGATCTTGTATTGGGTTTCTTGAAGAACAATTTCTTTTATAGTTTAAGAGTTTAAAAGTGTAAAACTGTCAAGCTTTCGTCAGGATTAGGTCTGAATTATTGTGCCACCAATCTTTCGCAAGTATGAGAGGAGCACCTGACTCTTAAATCATCAGGCAAGTGGTAGCCCACATAAGGAATAGGCCTAGACAGTGGCAACCTCTAGTCTTTGCGTAATATTATTATAATTTGGTACTGAAGAAGTTAGAGCTAATCCTGATGAAGCTTGACAGTTTTAACGGCGAACCCGTTCAACTCTTAACCTACACAGGGTGTCCCTAAAAAAGGGTCCACGTGTTTGCGCAACTTGTTAACCATGAAGATCTCATGTTTGGTATAATATGTTTATGCACACAGAAAGACGAAAGACTTAGCTTTTAGATGCCGTTTTGTTCATCGGATGTGGTTTTGTCAATCCTGAGATATACCTAGTTTATCAAATCTACCAACAATCGACGTTTTGCCACTTTTACAGACAGAATGATCATTATGAGCGTCAAAACTATACTAACATTTGGTCTATCCACGGTCATCAATCCATCTTGACACGTCGGGGTAGTTATTTGGCCAGCATTGTTTTATTAAAGAGACTGAAGAGCAAACTAAAATATAAGAGTCATTGCCAGATAAAACTCTTTTATATAAAATAAATATTGCACGGTTTTGTCAAAATAATATTCATAAACGATATCATATCCAAAGCATAGGCGTGCGCAGGATTTTTTTACCCGGGGGGCTTAAAAATAAATTTCATTGGTTCGAACCGCTATCCGCGGTAACGAGTCTGAGGGGGATGTGCCCCCTTGGATTGGATTTTTGGCTTGGATTGGATTTTTTTTGAATATTGGCTATGGTCAAAAGAAAGGTTTAACCGGGAGTTTAGCAAACCGTTCCTGAAGCCATGTTGTTAAGTTTGACTTATAACATGAAACTAATTTGCGCGTAGCGCGCCAAAAATGTCTATTTTAACACTAAAAAGGTCCAGAAAACGTTTCTGAAGCCATCTTGTTCCAATTGAATAACAAAGTAGTATGAAAATAATTGGCGCGGAACCCGCAAAAATTTGCTATATGTAAAAATAAAGGTTTAGAAAAACGTTCTTGAAGCCATCTCGTTAAGCTTGAATAATAAATAATCAGTGAAACTAATACGCGCGTAGCGCGCAAAAAATGTATATTTTAACACTAACCAGTTTCAGAAAACGTTTATGAAGCCATCTTGTTGAAATTGAATAACACAAAATAAAATATATTTCCCGCGGAGCGCGAAAAAATTGGCTATTGTAAAAATAAAGGTTTAGAAGCAACTTTTTCTGAAGCTATTTTGTTAAGCTTGAATAATAAATAATCAGTGAAACTAATACGCGCGTAGCGCGCAAAAAAATGTCTATTTTTAACACTAAAAAGTTTCAGAAAACGTTTATGAAGCGATCTTGTTGAAATTGAATAACACAAAATAAAAAATAATTCCCGCGGAGCGCGAAAAAATTGTCTATTGTAAAAATAAAGGTTTAGAAGAACTTTTTCTGAAGCTATTTTGTTAAGCTTGAATAATAAATAATCAGTGATACTAATACGCGCGTAGCGCGCAAAAAATGTATATTTTAACAATAAAAAGGTCCAGAAAACGTTTTTGAAGCCATCTTGTTCAAATTGAATAACAAAATATTAAAAAAAAAATGGCTATTGTAAAAAGAAAGGTTAAAAAAAACGTTCCTGAAACTATCTTGTTAAGCTTTAATAATAAAACATTCCAACTAATTCGCGCGTTTTTTTTACACTGAAATGGTCCTGAAAACGTTCCTGAAGCAATCTTGTTAAGCTTGAATAATAAAACATTGAAAATAATTTGTGCAAAAACTGGTTATTTTAACACTAAAATGGTCCTGAAAAACGTTCATAAAGCCATTTTGTTTAAGCTTGAACAATAAAAAAATGAAACCAATTGGCTCGAAACTAGCAATAATGTCTAGTTTACTAACTAAAATGGTCCAGAAAACGTTCTTGAAACATGTTGCAACGTTGTTATAAATGGAATAAACATTGAAAGCAATTCGCGCGAAGCGCGCAAAAAAAAAAGCTCCAGAAAAACGTTCCTGAGCGTACAAACTGTCACTTTTTTAAAACTAAAATGGTCCAGATAAACTTTCCTTAAGCCATCTTTTTATAACTTGAATAAAGAAAGAAAATTTCTATTTTCCCCCTTAAAATGGTCCAGAAAAATAGGGTCTTAGGAACTGATTTTTTTATTCAAAAAAGTAGGTCTTGAGAACTGGCCTAAGGTTCAATTTTGATTAGCAAGAACGCAAATTTGCAATTTTTTTGGGCTTAAGAACGCAAAATGTTCGAAGAATTGGGGTTTGGAACGCAAAATTTCGCTATTTTTGAATTTTCAATCAAATTGGAGTCTTAAGAACTGATGCAGGCTCAAAAAGGGTGTCATAAGAAGTAGCAGCAGAGGGTGAAAAAGGGGGTCTTCAGCGCGGCACATACCTTATTATATCTATACCCTTTTTACAATGTCAGTGCCCCCGGCTCCTCCCCCTCCTTCCTCCTCTCCCTCCTCCTCTCCTCTCCTCCCCTCCCCTCCCCTCCCCTCCCCTCCTCCTCTCCTCCCTTCCTCCTTCTCTCCCCTCCCCTCCCTTTTCCCCCTCTTTTTTTTTTTACCCTCTGGGGACCCGGGGGGCTTGAGCCCCCAAAGCCCCCCCCCCCCCTGGGCACGCGCCTGCAAAGGACAGAATAATCAAATTATAAATGCTGGCAGACAGTGCAGTTGCAAATGAATTGGATTGCTAATGTTCTTGTTGTTAAATTGTCTTTTTGTTGAATGGTATGCGAGTGTTTGGAAAAGGAATGGCAAACTCTCTGATGACTTCAGCTGGGTTTCTCGTTTCATGATATTTTAATACCATGAACACCCTCTTCTAATGTAAATTGATCTAAATGCCAATGTTTGACTAAGGGTGGCGAGTTCAAACCACATGACCTTAGACGAGATGCAGGATGTAAATACACGCTAGTTGCTTATCATTTATAAATAGAACTTACACTGTAAATTAAACTTTAACAGTCTCTGCCTGGAAGAGTGTACCATTTTGGGTGTGTTGTGATTCATGTGTCCTCAGATCAACTTTATAAAAAAATCAGAGATACATTACCATACCATTATACCATAGCCAAATTTTAAGATTTTTAATTTTGTTGGTTCGGTCGTTAAAAATCACTGAAATGTCAGGAAAAAAATCCCAGTAAAACGATTACTACGTTCCCCATAAGTATATTTATGCGCGCTCGTACATCCCAACGAATGGAAAACATATTTTGAAACCTCCAGTTAGGTACATAACAAAAGTGAAACAAAATCGTTGGGATCTCGTTGGCGTGTCATATTACGCTGACCTTGAACCCTTGACGAACAGCGCTCTACTGCAGTTTCAAGACCTTATTATTCGATGCGCCAACAAGATCCCATTCAATAAACAAGTGCATATGAAAGAACTCGGAGCCTTTAACAAATTCAAAAGGAAACATTGTTGGGATCTCGTTGGCGCATGGAGATAATCAAGGTCAAAGGTCAAATGTTACTATTTTGAGCCATTTCTGCACCTCCGTACATCTGTGCGCCATCTTTAAAACACCTTGGAAATGATCTCCAGTTGCAAAGATGGTTTACCTTAAATCAAAAATGAAGATTCCAGCTTTGGATCTTTAAGATTTTTTTAAAACGATTTTAACAGTGCATGCGAGTCAGTAATAGCCCCACATACAATGTTCAAGCTCTTATAAATCAGTGCGCCAACTAGATCCCATTAACTTTTTGATTTATTTGCTTAGTTTGGCCACCATTCAATAGATACCACTAGAAAAAACTTTGGGATTTTGATGGCGGTGAATTCTAAATGAGCGCTAAACTACACGCCCCGATTTTATGAGTCAGTCACATCGCGCTTCTCAATGACCTTATAAGGCCTTGCGACGTGCTGGGCAATGTCTTGCTAGACGTCCCGTAACTGAGGTGCGCATGCTCATAACAATTAAAATGTTTTCTATAACTAGTAGTACACATTTTATTCCGTACGGGATGTCTAGCAAGATATAGCCGCGTGCTGTCAATCATTGGTGCTGTCAAGATAGCGCCCTCAAGTCACTTTGCCTGTACTAACGTATGAACACTCCAATACATATAGACTCCCTGACACTACCCTAGATTTAGACAATATAAAGATTATTAATAAACAGATTAAAGGGGCATTAAGAGATGTGGTGGAGGCAGCGCCCTCAATTACAAAAATATATGATAAAAACTGGGATTTGTACCTATAAGGATTAAGAACAAAATCTGCCCTCTTTGTACAACAAAACGTCGATTCAAAAATGCTGGTAGAGCCGCAACCAGCATGTTACATGGTTAAGGGTGGTATTCCAACATATTTAAAACATTGTTTAAATCAAGTTTTGCTGGGTTTTCTTTAGTAGAAACAACAATAATGGCAATTTTTAATGTTCATCTTGAATTCTGAAGTAAATTAATTAAATTTAAAAAAAAATCAACATGACATTGTGTCCCTTAAAGTAATTTTACTATTGCTCAGCTATTAGCCATTTATATGTTACGCGTATCGATTCTTATGATTACGCAATAAGAGTTGCCAGTTTTAGCTGGTAAAATACTGTTTAAATCTCTCCTAGCTTCACAATTTACACACTGCATCTGTGAGGGTGCTCAAAACATTGTGGCCATATATAGGGACGTGGGGACTCACTTTGATTTTTTTTATTGTAAAAATGAGGAAATATTCTGCCAGACAGTAGCGGAAGAAAGGTCATTTTCATGACTTGATTCAGTCAACATTTCCTTGAATAATGCAAGTTCTTTTTTATCATAGTTTTCTTAATTTTTTATTTTATTATACCATCTTGGAGGGCATTGAATGAAGTCCCACTCACTTCCCGCATACACACATCAATGTTTCTTTTAGTTGGGGGAGGGGGTGAGGGTAAATGGGATGGATTCTTCTTTTTCTTCCTTTTTCCTTTGTTTTCTTTCTAGCTCCTCTCAAACGTTCATGTTTTTTCTTTAATGTTAAAAAACACTTATTACATTTGTGACCTAATGTGAAGCATGAACGCCTCAGAAAAACACCTCAAAAAGACGTATTTTAAAATATGTTTTGAACCAGAAAATATGCTTATGCAGTAGTTATAAACTCATCTGATATTTGGCTAACCAACACCATTACTTTACCCCATATGCGCGACACGAGTTTTCTTCTTCTTCAGAAACCACGATATAAAGCAGTAACTGGTCCCCATTACGTCTTAGGGGCATCGCCCTGGAATGGTTCAAAAACCTACCGCACACAATCTGTACATGCACTCAACCACCATTCAACCACAAGGGAAGTCACTGTTGAAGTTCCGCAGGGTCCATCTTAGGTCCCTCCTTTGCATTATTTACATAATTAACCCAACTAACATGCTCAAGCTCATTCTCTATGCTGACAACACAAACATCTTTCTTTCTCACTCAGACCTTGATTCACTTCACCATAACATGAACACTGAAGTAACTCACATTACTGACTGGTTCAGGACAAATAAACTTTCATTAAATGCCTCTACAACTAAGAACATGCTTTTCTCATCTAAAACTCTTCTTCTTCTCTCACAAAATCACAATTGACAGTCATTCTCACAAGTCCACGCCACAAAATTATTATCGCATAGGCATCTTACGCCATCAAAGTTAAGCACCATCTTCCTCACCACATCTTGAAATACCTTTATAATACACTGGTTCTTCCATACCTCAGCTACTGGAACATCAAATGGGCTTCGAATTTCCAATCTAGACTCACCAGCATAAACATTCATCAAAAATGGGCCATTTCGCACAATAACAAACTGACGTCGCAAGACACACACTTTACCTCTCTTTCACCAACTCAATTAATTAAAAATCAACGATATCAACCAGCTTCAAACGGCACTCACTATTTATGCACGACTACTACATGATCATGGTTGGATTCATTGAACCCTTTTCTGCCAAAAATGTATACTTTTATATAGATTAAATGAATAATGAAGAAGTTACGGCAGTTTTACGGAGGCTGTACCTGAAGGTGCACAGCCCCCTTAACAACCTACCTCCCCACTACGCAAACTATGTTACCACTAACCGTGAGATTTACGCATAGGTACCACACAAGGCAAGCTCACAAATGTTATCCTCCTCTCCCAACTACCACCGCTAAAAACATCAGATTCTCTACCACGGTACAAAGCTTTGAAACAATCTCCCCATTACACTCACAAAGGTCACAAACCTTTGTTCATTTAAAAGGCAGCTCAAGCAACGTTACATCTCCACATATGACACACACACAGATCACAACACCATTTCTCTTGAAAATACCTTATTTTGTTCCTCTCCCATTCCTCTTAAAGTACGCAATGAATTACTTTTCCTTGTCAACGTTTGTATCCTGTTACGTTTATCTATTTCGTCCCTTTGTGTTGACTTTTTCAATTTTGTTCTTATTTGTTTTTGTCATGTATTGTCTGTGTAATGTTCTGTATGGTCTTCTTTAGGTTTTTTATATCCCTTGTCCTTATAGTTCTTTAAATGATATTATTTATTTTTCTGTATTAAGGGTCCCAATTTTATAAGCCCATTTATCAGGGTTTCTGTTGGGGCTCCTAGCCTCTTTCTCACATGGTATTATTATTTTATGTATTCATTTTTGATGAATAAATTAAATTGAATTGGTCCGTCATTACATAACACATACAACACCGCCCTTGAAAATGGCGCCTAGCAAAATGATGCTATAAAAAACAGTATTCTCCCCCTACTAAGTAGGCATCGAATAATAACGACACTTGAATGAAATGAAACGTGCTTTTTCTACAATAAAATAGTATTTCCCTGTTGTCACATTTGAAATAGTCTTTTAAAGGTTATATTCATTTTATTATAACACATAAATATATTCCTGTCATTTGATTGGTTGATCGATGTGACATATTTATATGTGAAATATTTTGACTATTTCCCCACTTTTTGATCTTGACTTGACTGATACATTTTGTGTTCATTTGTTTTTGTCATGTATTGTCTGTGTAATGTTCTGTATGGTCTTGTTGAGGTTTTTTATATTCCTTGTCCTTATAATAAAGTGCTCAACAAAAGAAAGTCATACACTTTGTTTAGGTCATTTAGAGTAACTTCCGGTTATTTCTTGACCAAACAGACTAGATAGACATTTGGATGAATCTTTCCGGCACAATTTGATACCAAAGTTGCCACCTAACACCCGGGACCTAACAACAAGATAAACCATGATTAGCACCATTTAAAGAAAATTAGTCACTTTTCAAAAGTCACATTTTCAATTGGTCCGTCATTACACAACACATACGACCCCGCCCTCGAAAATGGCACCGAACACAATATTCTCCCCCTACTAGGTAGGTATCGAATAATCATGACAAATACACTGAAACCTGCTTTTTCTTCAATAAAATAGTATATATTTTCCTATTGCCATGTCTGATATTTTTAAAGGTTATAACTTATTACCTTTTAAATAACACATACACATATTCCTATCATTTGATTGGTGGATCAATGTGACATGATATATTTGGACTATTTCCCCACTATTTTACTGGAGGGAAAAAAGTTCCAATAAAAAAGTACTATTTCCCGGTCGCGGTAGTTCTTTTGTTAATCAAGTATTTCAAATGACAGAAATATCTGTATGTTATATAAAACAAATATTTACTGCTCTATATTCGGGAAATGGTGCAAAGTAGGTCCCCTCGGTGTCTGGAGACTGCCTACTATTATACTAAATAGTAGGCCCACGGTCTCCAGTCTCCTCGGGGAACTATTTTGCACCATTTCCCTCATGATCAGTAAATATTTGTATACTATTCGCCTGCGGATATAGTGTAATATTTGGATTTATTAAATTACATAAGAAATCGGCCGAATATTGAAGTATAGCATTTGGATTTTTTTAAAAATATATTTAAATTGCGGATGATGCAAGGAAGAATTTGGATGTGTGTGGCCTTACCTTAACGAACCAAAACTAAAAGGGAAAGTTTATTCAGGTGTCATAAAAAGCAGAATAATTATTATCCTAAATTTTTCAAATTCATAAACATAACATATCCAAATGACCAAGCATACTCCTTACAATTTGTACCTGATATCCTAATTAGGTTTGAATGCAGCAAATAAAGTGATATTTTAAATCACCATATGGCCATATTGGTCCGAATAAATCGTTCGAAATACCTGTATATATGACGTTATGGCGTAATGCTCCCGTGAACAGAAGCAAAATTAGAATTTCGGATGAAATTTGAATATAAATATGATGTCAACATCATTGACCTTATCACGCAAATTGTGTTGATAGATATGATCAATTCTTCCAACTGATATGTCCTTTACTCCTTGGTATCATTTATTTGAAGATACAAATAAGTCTAATGATTCAGAGACTACATAGAATTCAATGAGTCAATTATCAATAAATAATCTTAACCAGATGAGCTTTTAAAGTCTTTTTGAAACCATCAAATGAATCGCGAAATCGAAGATCTGAAGGCAGTGAGTTCCACAGTTTAAGTGCAGAAGGTGTCACACCACTAAATAATCTCCCTATACTTTATCACGATTGGTTTGTTCAAATTATTGAATTTTTTGAGATACTGAAGTCTTCTATCAAAAGAACACCCATTTGTGGTGGTTGACCTGCATTTTTTCCCGAACCTTTACGTCGAATACTATATAATCCACTCTCCAAATCGCTGTCTGCTAGCTATATTATTCGGTGCATTTGTTCGAGAAGAGGTGAAAAGAGAAAAGTTGTGTCAAATCTTACTTTTACAGAAAACACCAAATGGTTAAATATTTAGTTACCACCGTGTATTCTCCATGTTTTGTTTCGCTTTTAAGCACCAATACAGCATCCGTTTGATAATAGAGTTATGTGAATTTCATTCGGGAATCAAACCAGGCAGCTTCGATTAACCTGTTCGAGGATACAACAATGTGGTCGTAATATTGATGACAAAAGGGAATTAGTCTGTAAGCTTTTTGAATGACCCTTACCTACAGTATAATGATTTAAAATAATTTGATAATATTATCTCGACAATTCAATTCCAACGGTCATCAACAAAGAGCATTATATAACGTATTGCAATATCATAACAACTACGATAACGAAAAATTCTCATTAAGTATCTTTTTGGACCTCTCCAGGGCTTTTGACATGTTTGACACAATAATCGAACCTACTACGGTGTCCGCGGGAATGCCCTTGACTGATTTACCTAACCAACATATCTCTGTTTACCATCTTATTTCGTCAAATTTAAATTGATCGTGTGGAATTCCACAAGGCTCGATCTTAGGTCCCCTTCTGTTATTATTAAATGTATAAGCTTTGCCGATGACACAAACTTACTTGCCTCTTCCAGCCACTTGATCGATCTTATCAACACTGCAAATACTGAAGAGCTCACTGAAATATTTACCTGTCTATGCTAATCAATTATCTCTAAACGTTGATAAGACTACATAATAAGCATCATTACGGTTCCATCGCCTTTATAATTTGAGCCACTTTGGAATTTAGTTTTTTGACTATAATGACAGGCCAAGATTGCTCCGTGAACATGAATCCTGACTTCGTCTAGCCAATACAGGCATACAGCCTTGGCAAGGACAAACCTACATTGCACCGTCCATGGACAAGCCTCCATGCTGTGGTAATTGCTTGAGCACTTCCTCCCTTGACCAAGGTATGAAAGTGTTGCCACATAGGGTTGTTTAATGTCCTAATTGGGCTCATTTTAAAAACTAAAACCTGCTCAAGCAATAGTATAATCGTGATTTTTCTCAAAATTTGAACATTATATTTCACAAAATCTGAATCAGCACTAATATAACAAATTCAAGTTTAAAGTATAATTTTTATAACATAACAAATGATAAACTTAACACTTTGGGCTTGCTGCTGCTCGCCCAAATTATTATTGGAGTTTGGAAACTATTTATAGACAGCTAATGAGTATGACATATTGTTAACATGACATCTTTTCTAATATCATAAGTCAAGTTATATCCGACCAATTCCGCTCGTTCAAAAAGCAGATCGACTGTGCTATCTTTATATAATGTAATCATTTTTGTACTTTCATTCACGAATATAAAGAAAAAACTGGATTTATTAAATTTGACAATGACCCCACTAGTGTGACGGCATTGCTACAAAACACCCTAGTCAAAACTGGGTTGTCCAACGGGCCAGAGCAGGTACCCAAAGCGCTGTAGGCACTAACAGCTGGTGCAATAACTCAATGAGTAGGGGGAAAGGAATGATGATTTACAACCCTGGATACCATGGCATATCCGTGGTCAACAAAAGCTCAGAATGTAGAGGGAACAGAACCGTAATGATTTTAAAAACAGGTATGACACACGCATTTATAATTGTAATAATTGGCATAATCTTAAATAATCATAAATAATATTCCAATTACGAAATTTTCGAGTACAACATTATTCTTTACGAATCACTGCAATTGGCAACGTCATAACATTGATATTACAAACATGGTCTCAATACACAGGAATCCTTTCCCGCTTAACACACATTATCTTCGCTTTTTTCTTCTTATTTTCGCTCTAAACAAGCTTCGTTCTTCCTTATCTCAATCAATCAATCAATCAATCAATCAATCAATCAATCAATCAATCAATCAATCAATCAATCAATCAATCAATCAATCAATCAATCAATCAATCAATCAATCAATCAATCAATCAATCAATCAATCAATCAATCAATCAATCAATCAATCAATCAATCAATCAATCAATCAAAACTTGTACTAAGGCGCTTTGGCACAATGTAATACAGAGAAACTACTTTACAAAAGGGTCAAAGGTCACATGTGTTTCAATTTCAATTTAGCATGGTAAAAAATATAAAAAATGGGCTATTGACCATAAAAAGTATATCATATTGTTGGGATAAGTGTTTAGACAAAAATGTTAATCACAACTTCGATCGTTTATCAATAGTTTTTGGACTGTGACCTTTTAAAAATGAAAAGTTGGCGAAAATGGACCATTTTGGGCCATTTTTCACAAAATTGGCACAAAAAGGACATGTTATCATCATTAAAAAATATTGTGGGTCTGTGCATGATGATAATTCATCTTATATTGCTGGTAAAAACACATTCTTTGGTTTTAAAACAATTCTAAAATATACAGGCATTGCCGTTTTCGTGACAACCACCATTTATGTCCATTTCAGTCCAAATTTGACTCAGATTTTACCTATTTTTGATGAATTTGAAGGATATTAAAGTTGGTTGCCATGGCATCAGCACACCATTGACTTTTGAAATGTGTTGTAATGTAAATTACATCTATATACCAACATTATATCATGGTGTATTAATTCATAATGAGTCAAAATATGTTTTTATAGTATAGTAGTTCAGTAGGAATTGCACAGGTATGTAGTCAAGTGGATATCTTCACAATTATGACATGACCGTGAAGTAGGGTATAAATGCAATTTTATTGCTGAAAATGATACATGAGGAGGATGTCTAGAGATTCAGAATATTTTTTGATTGACGTCAAGCCACGCCCCTTTCGATAATGTTATAATTACGACAAATATAGTTTGTCTTATGAACAAAATATCATGTTTGGATATCAAATTTAAGCTGTTGACTCCTGGAATACATATAAAATGATATAATAAATACATAAAAAAGTCAAAAGAGGTCAAACGTGATTAAAATGTATTCATACAGGTCATGTCACCTATAATTTCATGTCACCTGTGATTTAATGTCACCTGTAATTTCATGTCACCTGCAATTTCATGTCAGCTGTAATTTCATGTCACCTGTAATCACGTACGTACAACGCTATATCCTGCCTGTCAATTTAAAGATGTGATACTTAATCCATGGTACAAATAAAACTGTTAACTTCATCAATACCTGTCTCCATACACATCAAGTGTTTGTTAATAATATATTTGGAGTTAGAGGCACATCAGCAAACTGATAATTATTTGTTTTGAAAACGTTCAAATATTTAATACAAGTCGATTGAGACTATGGTCTTCATTATGATTGAGGTACACTTTAGCTCTAATCAAGCTCGTTGCATTTGGGGAACGCGCGCAAAAAAGTTGCCATAAGCTGTGTACTTTTGACCATCATTATTCCATGATTCCGCTTGTCAAATGAACCGACACTGCCAATCTCGCCACTGCATTATAACATAATCACTCATCCATGATTTTCAGCAATAAAATCACATTTGTACCCTACTTCACGTCATGTCGAGCTTTCACCCGACTAAGAGTCCATCCGTATCGAGCAAGACACACAGCAAGTCGTGCAGTATGATTGCTGAGATTTGTACCAGTGCCCATTCATGAATGTATGGTATAATGCTTGCTCAACTGATGATATTTGTACCCCCGCAACACGCATACTTATATATAATAGTACAATAGTTTATAATTGTCCCTACATTCGATTGTCCCTGATTAAATCCTGCTGCTTAGCAGACTGAATATGCGCGTCAAATACAAATACATATGGAGTGCATAGGAATGTACATGCCCCTATAGTTTATCGTGAGGCTGTGCATAGCTGTACACTGATAGCTGTACATCCCTTTTCACGCCTAAGGTCAACTCAAAAGGTATACCTTGGTCTACATTTTTAACACATTATTTGGCTGGTAAATACCACATATTATTTGATATCAATGGAAAGCTTGAAACACATTTTATCAGCTACATTTACTTATTCTGTGATTAAAACTACTCTCTTTGGGAAATGCCACCTGCAAGTACGAAGTTTCACGCATTTCGCATGACATCGGTGTTCCCCAAATGACTGACCTTTTAAAAGGTATGCTATCCCCAAAGTATGCCAGCCGGTAACCTTAATCCCACTCTTCAAAGTGTTATGCATTTTATGGATGAAATGTCCGGCATTTTTTCATAAAAATTCCACCAAAAAATTGTATGTTTTCCCATAGCGTTACACTCAAATTACCCGGATGTGGCAATCAACGGCAAAATTATTCCCATTTTTCGAATATTGAGGGCAGTGCGTATAAATATAGTAATATAATAAGAACGTAATCTATGTGGGCCAAGTACTTTTTCGAGCACTGCTCTGATTTGGTCAACCCACCATAGTATATTAATTATATTTTATCTCATTTGTGGTGAATAAAAACTGAACTGAACTGGGAAAAAATCATATCTTTATAAGATTTTTTTTTTTCTCCTTTCTTTATGTTGCATTTCGATTTACTCGAAAATATGATACATCTCACGGCAATTAAACTAAACTTGCGTCCTGAAACGCGACATTTGTAGTAAATGAAAATATCGCGAGTTCGAATCACAAGCTGTTGAGTGTACTTTCGTCTTGTGCATTATATCACTCGAAGTAATCACTTCTAGGTTTGTGGACCGTCTTCGTTAAGAAATTAAGAAAATGTATAGTACATTTTAAATGTCAGTTTGTGTAACTGCAATTTAGCATGCAAAATTGATTAAGTATTACTTCAAGTTAGTCGACACACTGACAAATAAGTTGTCATTAAATAAAAGCTATTAGAAATACCTCAAAATCTATTCGCTTAAGTAATACAGTCAGCAAACAAATTCTGACAATACCGAGTAGCTCTCCATTTATTTACGCCATGTGTATTTATTAGAAGAATTTTATCAGTTTCAACTTTAAAATACAATTGGTTGCCTTATTCTTTTCACAATATTAAAAATCTATTTGAAGAATTCGTTATCAAGCTCTTTTTGTTTATTTTAAGTTTATCCCTGGTCAATCTAGTCTAACCAGCAAAATAGTTTGTATCTAAACAATAGCGCGGATTGATATTGATTGTTGAAACCAACCAGTGCCATTTGTAATCCGTCATACGATCAGCATGTCTGGAGTTTGGTATTATTGATCCGAAAAGGTAAGTAACTAATTATGTATGTATTGGATCTTTAGGCTATGTTGACCCTGATATTTTATAATTACTACCCACTTTACGTTCAGTTCAGTTCAGTTCAGTTTTATTTTCACCATATTACATGATACATCAGACAAGCACATTTTAAGAAAACATAGGTGGGGAAAACCAAAAGGAGCACAGCTCGAAATATATTGGTCACCCTGATAATTTCATAATAAATATGATAGTTTAGAAGTACTACAAAGAAGACGACTACAAACAAACACTATTACTATTAGTCATTTAGCTATTAAAAATATGTGGTCTGTAGCATTCTTATAGAGACCTTCCGTGTTTCGGATTAGCGGCAATCTTGGAGGTAACCCTAAACTCTATTCAAGTAACTTTTGGCTTGAATGCTCATTTTTTCCAGGTAATCTTTACATTTCAAGTATTAAGGTTATACTTATTTCGAGGTCATTCACCAGGTTTTATTGAATTGGGAGGGGCTGCGGGTCGAACCGCAGCTAATCCAAAACACGGAAGGTGTCTATTGACAATGTTTTAACGGGAAAATTCCTTGCATGAATGTTGATACTTCATTCCAAAATTTACGCCATAGTATTAAATAAGTAATAAACCATAATTCAAAATTGACATGGTATAGCTAACACTAGTTCTGTGGGCATTGCCATTCTTAAAATTGTTATCTTATTCAAAATTCCAAAAGAGCCATTGCAACTTTGGACACAGTGGTGGGTATAAACATAAATACGATATCATGTTTTTGGTAAATGTTTCAAGCAGCTAATCTTCATTCTCGTTACGATTTAGTTACTTTCTGTGGGTCATGTATGTACATTGTGTTTTCTTGTATATCCGATTCGATAGACATAGATACCCGATGTACATGATGAATAAACGACTTCAAAAAAGTGACATATCAGCCAGGAATTTCAGATATGTGTTACTAAGGTTGAAATAAAC
Organism: Ophiura sarsii; assembly: GCA_035610835.1. Classification (NCBI taxonomy): domain Eukaryota; kingdom Metazoa; phylum Echinodermata; class Ophiuroidea; order Amphilepidida; family Ophiuridae; genus Ophiura; species Ophiura sarsii. The sequence goes on from CM069450.1 coordinate 60,063,232, forward strand.
ATGACTTCCACATTATTTTGTCTTGGATTTATATTTTGATGTTATCATCTACAACATGCCCAGGCCTATATGCATGGGTTTTCATTTAATTCTTATGTCACGTTCATTGGTATTTTTAACCCCTGCCCATTTGTGTTTCGTGTAATTGTATGTTCTCTGAGTAGCAGTGAACACATTGATTGGTCTATCAGAGCCCTTTGTAGAGTCACCAGTTTGATAATCCCTCAGTTCATTAACCTGGTTAATGTCTATTGGGAAATTGTTCACATTTTGCTCTTTATATACAAAAAAAGATGTGTGATAACTCTTTCGGAGACGCCCTTTCACGGACTGATAACTGCACGACATCAAAACTCTTCAGACAGGTGTATTGCCTCAAGAGGTTACCCATAACCATGTAGCCATGTGCAACAGACTAGAAAGGGGAATCGCACCAGGCATACTCAATTGATTCAATGCATTACGTGTTACCAAACAAGCCTACACATCATAAAACAGTTTGGATATTAGCGTGAAAGTAATTGATCGGTGTTGGTAATCGAATAATTTGAAAATGATCTATTCTCAACACAAGATAATAATTACCTGTTCAGTAAATATCTTGGATAAGGAGCTTCGTTGTTTTGGGAGATGGGTCAAGTAGAAAATTTATATCATAGCCGCCATCACCCAACATAGACGGTGGCATTGGTCTGCGCGTGAAAGGTGTAGCAACACCGGAAATGCCAGGTAATTGTTATCTTGTATTGAGAATGAAAGATCCATTTCAAATTAACATGAAACGGGTGTGTCTTCTTTCTGACTATCTTGAACACATATTATTCCCTATAAGATGTCAGCTAATCCGTCACATGGATAACCTCTATTGGCATTATGTATAAGGTTCATTAGAGGGTACATAATGTTGATCATACCTACTCTTACACACATTTTAATTATCTTACAGATATCTTGTAACATTACCTCTACATCATCGTTGTTTATGAAAAAACTATCATGGCTCCTGGCATACGTCTATTCGTTATAATAGTGCTGATTAGCTTCTTCAACTTGAGTTTTGTTGTTGGTAAGTAAACGTATCTCTGCTGAAGGTAACTGGGAAAAGTGTCCCATTCCGCGGAGAATTCATTTGAAATACGGTATGAAAGAAGAATGAATACCAAACATTCTCCTACATTACTTAAAATACAAATTCGTATCTATTGAAAAACAGCGAGGCAAGTAACTACCGCAAGTTCCACAACTCAAACAGGACATGAGCCGGCGTGGAATCGAACCCGTCGGCAGGTCACGCATAGCGGCTTGAAGTTGTCGACACGCGATTTGCACCCATTCACATTTGTAAGCGTGACCCCCCTATTAAAGTTGACTGCATTTTGTTATCGTTTATAACATGAAATATATAAAACATAATATAAACAAACACGGCCCGTAGAAACAGTCTGTAAAAGGCCTGGGTATGGTGTTTTTGGCTCATACATTTCTGTAAGGTTTTCAGCCATTTGTTGTTTATAACACTCCCATTATAATCAGAGGCGTAAATCTGTCGTTAGCATAGGGGGGGGGGGGGGGGGGGGGGGGGGGAGATGATTGACCACTGACGGCAGCAGAAGGGGACACGGGGGCCAAAATGTCAAAATGTCAAAATGTGTAAAAATCTTGAAGAATATATTATTACAATGATACTCCACTTTTTGGTATAGCATCAATCAGGAGACTTAGAGCGTGTTTCTGCTGGGGCACTGCATCAAGTAAACGCTAATAAACGCTAAGTTTCAATCGGTCAGTTTTTAATCCCCCCTGTTTCTACTCGCGAAAAGTTACCGCTAAGTTTATCGATCCTAGTCGATGGGCCACGACATTTGACCTTTTGTAATACCAAACAATGCCACCGCACCTGAAAAAGATTGCTTCACCCAGCGTGACACGGTTCACGGCGCAAACCGCTAAGAATCGCCTTTCTGTTTCTATTGGGTTTATTGCCGATTATTGCCGGTTCCAAACCTGGTTTGTGAAGATCTTTTGGATTAAGAAAAATACAGATTATTACCGGGTTCTGCCTGTTTCTACTGGGCAAATTTAGCGTTTATTAGCGGTTTCTTTCCAAGCAGAAACACGCTCTATGCTATATCTCTGCCCTCGTGACAAAACGATTTCGAACCAGCAAAGCAGAATAATATCGAAACGCTTCTAGAATCAATCGCAGCAGAATAACTATAGGGTCAAGTAGATGCTTATATTGATAAAATTGAAGGGACTATTAATTAATATCTACACTGTTGCGTACTTGTATTCTTTCAAATACAGGAATAGGTTTTTCAATTGACTTCAACAAACACACGAATTGCGGTTTTACCAATTGTGAACAATAACAATTTAAGAAACCGAGGAATACGAGTTTGAATTTGACATTACTGGGCCGGGGCCTAAATGCTCGAGCCCACGATATACGATCAACCAATCAACGAGCGCTCTTAACCGCTGCGTTACCTCACATAGCATCCGTTCAATCGTCCATTTCCCATTACCGGGAAAAGCTTAATATAGAATCTGATACAAATGTTCAATAGAAACCCGACTTATACTACATTATTATTACTATAATCACTGTCACACAATATTAAATGAACACATTATCGTGTGTTTGGAGCACACAAATGTGATGAGCCAAGTTGATGAATTTATATTGAGAGATAAGATCGATTATTCGTGTAGCATCTTAGTTATAACCATGCGCCTGTGACAAAACACTTTTTGAACCAATCAAGCAGACTAATATCGAAACGCCTCTGAATTGAATTGAAGCAGAATAACTATAGGGTCAAGGAGGCTCGGTAGTCCAATATTAACCGAGTGTTTGATTAAGCGTTCAAATAGCTTTCGATTTGACACTATAATATAGTAATATATCGAATTCACAATTATACACCAGTTTCGTTCAATACTACTGGGACAAAACCTTGCTCGTGCTTTCCGAAATCCTGAAATAAATTTGGAACATAGGTTTCAGGTTATTTCAATTCCGAGACATTTTCCAGCTCTAAATATTTGAATGGTCTTCATTTTCGCTGATGTAGGATTGGTCGTGTTTTGATTTAGCACTCTATGACAGGCTTTCTACCAAATTGAGTATTTTGCAAATGTCACTACAATTATTTTGAAGCTCAGTGGTACAAGTCATCTGGGCAATTCCGTAGTTGCGGACGTACATTTCAGACACTTTGAGGGCTGGCAAAATCTAAACTATACCAGTTGCTTGATTTTTAACACCTGGGTTTTAGGTACCTCTAGTAGGAGTAAAAAACTTGAAAATTCCTTTGCTGTACCATTTTCGGTTTATGAGATATACGGCCGAGTGCACCAATGACGGGTAGCTGAAGAATAGCGCTACCTCGCTAGTAACTGAGGCGTAACCCAAAATTTTGAGAGCGCCAATGCCGGGTAAGCTACTAGGCTAGTAACTGGCGGGTAATTTACGCTAAATGTTATACCTGACCGGACCCAAGAGTAAGTTGGGGCATAACATTTTATGCCACAAGTCAGTCGATTCTAGCAGTAGCGTAAATTTGTTGTGAACATTGGAGGGGATGATTCGCTGATGCTGAAAGACCAATTTCGCTTGCATGCCCAGGGGATGTATATTTGAAGTGGAATGTGACCCCTCATAAGCTGAAATATTTTATATTTTGAAAATCCATTCATGCAATTTGGGGATTTTTTAGTCAAAATTTAGATCAACTCCTTTTGCCCATTCAAACACTAATCGCACCGACTTTGGGTCATATTTTGACCAAAATGTACTATAATTGTCCAAGGATCTTAAATAATGACTAAATAAATAAACTTATTATTGTTTTTATTAATTAAAACTGAAGTTTCAACATTATTGTGAGTGGAAGGGTATAACTAGAAGAAAAAAAATAAAAGTATATCGTGCAGTGCGTGGTCTGGGAATCGAACCGGGGTCCTGCGGTTAACAGGCGAAGGACAAGGTATCCATGCCACGGAAGTATGAGTGTAAAGAGGTGTGTTATAATTGTATATAATTGTTTGCATCGGGTGCTTGTGTTTGTCATTAAAATTGTGCTTTTTGGTGCAATATTTGTGTGTGCCCCTCGCCCAAAATATGTTTGTAATGTCTTGATAGTCCATATCTTTGAAAAAGCGTTGAACAAATTCGATTTTTTTTTGGCTAAAGAAATACCGTCATTTTTGTTCGGAACGCAAGCCGACTCAACATGATTATTTATGTTAATTATGTACACTCACCTATGACCTAGCGAGTGACGACACATTTTAAATATTACGGAGGACCACTCACGTCAGTATTTTACAGTAACCTATAGGTTAACACTTCGCATATGCGCCAATTAATTTTGTAAGGGGACGATGCTGATTAATGTGGATATTTACCTCGCTAGTTACTATTCTGTTGTTATTCGCCAGTTGTGCTCTAAGAATTACATCGTTAGTAAGTTACGCTACAGTTACAGCATAACTACTAGGGAGGTAGCTTACCTCCCTATTAAGTTACCCGTCATTGGTGCACTCGGCCGAATGTGTGAAAACCCTCCGTTGCGGACGTACGCTGAGAAAGTGATTTTTTCAGTACACCTGTATTCCAATCAAAAAATCTCTGAAGTGTTCAGGTCTGTAATGAAAACTAATATTGTTTTGTTTGTAAGAGGGACAAACCTAAACAAAACCATCAGAGAAAATTATCAGAACCTTTATCTTGAAGTTAAAATTGACTGATGTTTAACCGTTGCGGACGTACATATTAGTGTTGCGGACGTACATCTCTGAAATAATTCACAGATGTACGTCCGACACACTTCAAGAGCCCATGTATTAAACATGTAAACAGGTACAGAACAAAATAAGTTTTAAACATTAAGTATAAATCATCAGCTTTAGAAAAATACTTACCTCATAGGTTTCCAACATTGCCAAAGTATTGAACGGAGTGGTTAAAAGTAGCAGCTTTTGGGAATGTACGTCCGACACAGAAGGTACCAAATTTAATCCCAAAAGTGTAATTCCTCTATATTTTGGTCATTTTAAGTAACTATTTTATATGATACATTATGTTCATTATTGTATTGATTGTATCAATTTGTAATACTTGCCTTAGTTCATTCATGGAAATAATTGCACTTCAATGGTGCGATTTCTACTTAAAAACGCCCTGTATGTCCACAACAACCTCAAAATCAGCCAAACCGAGAATGATAGGTCAAATTCCAAATTATATCATGTAACTACAACCTATAACCTTTGATATGAGACATAAATTAGGTTATTTCGACGATTTTAAATTTTTAAATTTTTTTAAATTTGGGTTACCTAATTACGGAACTGCCCATCTTCAACTATGACACTGTTTAGTGAATATTAATGAAAATTTCAGGAAGACTAACATTCTTAATCACGTCACCTAACTCATTGAAACGTGAATCCACGGAAAGGAATTTGATATATTACCTAACATTTTTCTTATTTGGTATAATTAAATAGGGTTGCAAAGATCCCAGCACCCTATCCCCTTGGTTGTGTTTCAAATTGAATAACCATGTCGTCAAATCTTTCAAAATATTGGGGACGGAACACAAGTCATGTTTCTAAAATGTTCTACTCGGCGACACATCTCGCTATTACACGTTTGTGCAAAATGCTGGTATATAGCCTATAGGTGCCACGGTTATGAAAGACCAGCAGTGATGGCTTTGTGAGAATAAGAATAACATTGAGTAAATCTTCGCTCGAATGTGATACGTTCTCGAAATTCCTCAATCTAAATGCTCCTTTAGGCGAACATAAAAACACGCTGTTCTTCGCGCCCGATCGAATCATTTTATTAGAAATTGGAGAAAATAGATGTTCACGTGGAAATTATTATCGACCCTCAAAAACGTTTTAGTATGTCAAAAAACGGCAACATTTGGACATATGTTGGCTTACATGCTTATACTGTGATCACCGTTTGTTAAGTGTCATTTACTAAACCACAGGGACGTGTGAAAATGGATTTCTATGTGAATGTTGAAAATGCCTAAATACATCATCGGTATGTGATATTTCACCTGAATGTCCTGATGGAGATGATGAGCAAGAGTGTGATACATGTAAGAGTCAAGTTACTCATGTAGTTGTAGCTTTAGTTATTTATACAATCTAAAACAAGTATAGTACACGGCGACACTTAAAAGAAACCTTGTCAAAACTGTCAAAGGTCAAATGCATATTTCCAAAAGGTCTTCCATTTGATTTCCATACAGCTTTTTTACAGCCTTGATGTTGCATTTGATCTTTGATATTTGTCACTAGATTTCCTATCATTAGGGCACTAGTATTTTTTTAGATTTGTTATGGTAGTTGTCTTTGCTATACGTATCGACATTGCTATCTGCGTGTTTAATAATAATAATAATAATAATACCAAGCGCTTATATAGCGCCCTTAGCCCAAAGGGGCCTCAAGGCGCTTAACAACATATTATGATAGCATATAACACAATAAACACAAACAATATATATAAAAAGGTCGCTAAAATAGTGGGTCGAGCATCAGGACACATGGAGAAAGACGGACACGACCAAATGGTCTCATAAATTTCGACTCGCTATCTCGCAACCTATGATCAGGTCGTCCATACATGCACATATGCGTGAGAGGGAAAAGACAGGAGGTCGAGCAAACAACAAAGGAAGAGGATAAACACGCAAATGCATGGATGGAGAACTGAACACAGTATGATATTATACAATTTTGATTAAATTACAACATTAAAATCTAAGATACAATAAAACTGTGTGAAATATTAAAAGAGTAAAAAGTATAATATATAGATGTATGCAAAAGCAGAATAATATACAGCAATAAAAAAGAGATTGATAGAGGTATGCCAAATTCAAACTGTTGTGGCTATTGCAGAGCATTGCTTATGTTTATATATTGCTTCCACAAAAAAACCCGTCATATTTATAAATAGACACTTAGGCCTACACTTAAGGTTTGATGGAATATTTAGATTAGGCTGTTAGCCTTTTTGATTCCATATCCTACTTTGTTCCTGTGTTTGTCAAGTCGATTTTTAAGAGAGTTAACAGTATCCGCTTTGACCACCTCTCTAGGTAGCTTATTCCATTGATTGATGACTCTCATTGTAGAAGAAGTTCTTCCTGCAGTTGAGGTTCTTATGTAGTGCTGGCTTGTAAACTTTCAATTGATTTCCTCTTGTGGTATGTGTTGCTTGGGCCAAAGTGGAGAAGTCTGATGGGTCGACTTTCTCAAGCATTTTCATTATCTTGAATGTCTCGATGAGGTCCCCTCTGGGTCTTCGCTTCTCCAATGATATGATGCCTAAACTTGTCATTCTGTCTTCATAAGTAAGGTGTCTTAGTTGGGGTACCATCTTGGTTGCTCTCCTTTGAATCCTTTCCAAGGCGATGATGTTTTTTCTAAGGTTTGGGTTGGGCACCAAGCCTGGACACAATATTCTAGGTGAGGTCGAACGTACGATTTTTATTGCACTTTGAAGCTATTGTTATCAAAGTAACTGATTGTTCTCTTTACTTCTCGTAGACAGTTCATGGCTCGAACTGCTGCTTTGACACACTGCTTACTGGGTTTGCAGTCCTGTGTGAACACCACTCCTAAATCCTTTTCTTTCTTAGTTTCTTCTAGTGGTATGCTGTTCAGGTGGTAGCTTGCTCCGGTGTTATTATAACCTAGGTGCATTTTCTTGCATATCAGGTGTGGAGTAGATCAAGATCTTTAATTCTTCTATCCAGTGTAATAGTTTACCTCCTATGCCATACGCCTGTAACTTGTTGATTAATCTTCAGTGTGGTACTGTGTCAAATGCGTTAGCATAGTCCAAGTAAAACTCTATTATTGGATCCCTTAAAGAGAGCTGAGTGGTAAGCAAAAAGGAACAGTGACAGTAATATATAAAAATGTGACAAAATAGTTATATTTGTCATCGTTCATTAATTACATCATGCCTTTGAATATTAGAGTTAAAGGGTGTATACAACAGTTTTTGGCCTCGTGAGGGCAGTTTATGAGATCGGTGGTAAGACTTCACTCACAGTGGTGTCATATAAGAAATGTTAGTACTTTTTTGAAATCAAGGAAAAGCGGAGATTGTCGCTGTACGAGAGTGCCGAATGCAATGACATTAGTCGTTCAATAAACACACACTAATTAGTCTATGGTTAATACTAGTGTTACAGAAATAACGTGAGATAGACTAGGCCTAAACTTGTAAGGTTTAATACCGTTTTACACTGCAAGAAAGCCAAGGAAATACAAGTACACATAAACACAAACAAATAACGACTCCATATTTTTTTTATTTTTTTTTATTGGGACATACACTTTTGAAACAATGGCATAGTCTTATGCGTCCTTAAAACATATTACACAATATTATCAAATGTATAAATAATAAAGGCAGAATATGTACAAATATTTACATGATAACATGTACGGCCCATGCACGTTTTAAATAGGATTTTCAGAACACATCAAATATTTGGAGTAAGGTAAATCATCAAATACAGTAAGAACTTCATTTGAAAGACCTAGCATAAGACACACAGATATAAAGATTCTCCCAAACTCATCTAAATTATGGAGTGATAGTTTCCAAGGAATTCATCAACTCTGATATGATTTAAAGCACTACATATAAATAAGAAATGTCTAAGATCCTCAATATCTTTATCGCATAATTGAAAGTAAATATTTACATCAGGTTTCCATGAATGACCAAGCCATTGAGTGGTAAGGTATTGGACCGAGCTTTGAATTTCATCGTTGCACCATAAAAATCTAATTAACATAATAAGCAATCTTCGAACCAGGTTTGCTTTTGAATAATACATAGTCCTTTAACTTAACGAAATCGTCATAGCTGAATGTGGCCACTTGTTGTTATAATTATCATACTGAAGTTATTAAAATGATTGATCCACAAGTAGCTATTATATAGATTATATTTAAATATGCAGTCCATATCACACCCTACCATAGCATTTTCAATTATGAACAAACCACTTCCATCCTAATTTGTTACAATTGCTTTTATAATACTTATCAATATATATATACGAGGGTCATTCAATAAGTTCTACCTCCTTACCCATAACATCGCTAATATGAATGTCAGCCTCATGACATTTGTTATGATCATAGCTCTGAATCATAGCTACGCACTTATACTAAATGCTAATTGATACCTATTTTACTTTTGTCAAGATGCAATCAAAGCCAGAGAGAGATTTTGGACACCGGACATGGAAATTTACCCCAAATATAAATATATACATGTTTTTTCGTTTTCTCTCCGTATTGTATGACTAGGTATAACCGCCCGATTTAAATACTGAACATAGAAAACAATGGAAGATTTCTGATTATAATGCTATACTATCATGTATAAATCAGATTGAAGGCAATATTAACCTTTGTAGCTTGCAAATAGTATAATATCAACTCGAATGTATTGACACGCCTTTAGCATACTGGAACACTGATATTCAGTCAAATGTTCGTTGTTACAAGTCAAGCCACAGTGATGCCTCGAATGTTAAATCTTAACATGATTGTAACTTTATCAGTTTTCCTTATATGCAACATTTAGAATAGTTAATCAGGTAGTCAGTGATAGAAAAATATATCTTCGTAAGACTTGAAATTTATCCATTTAGTCCTGTATAATGAAGATCTCTTGTTGTTGCTGTTTAGCCATAGTCCTTCAGAGAACCGTCGGCATTCTCTTGCTTGGTTTTACTCTTGCTGCCACCAGTCCGCCGTCTGTCCACTCTCTGATGTTGTCTGTCCAAGCAGTTTTCTGCGTCCTGGTAGAGCCTTCCTTTCTACCTCTCCTTCAATAGTAGCTATTACTATGCTATCCGCACGTCGCTTCCAGTGACCATAGTTTGCAAGCTTCTTCTTCGTTAGTTGGGCTAGCAGTCCCTCTTCTATTTTGCAAGCTTCCTCTTCCTAAGTTGGGCTAGCAGTCCCTCTTCTTCTTTCACCCCTATTTGCTTGCGCACCCATGAGTTTGGCTTTGATACAACTCTTGTCTCTTTCTTTGAGTGTCCAACTTTTAGAGCTATAAATCGCTGTACTCCATACAAGTGACCGGACCAGCTGCTTCTTGAGTTTCAAGCTTATTTGCATAGCCTTCCATATTCCATTCAGTTGGCTAGTGACTGTCAGTCTGACGCGTATTTCTGGTGCGGAGTCTCCATCCATCCCGACCATTGAGCCAATGTATTTGAACCGATCCACCTGCTGAACTTCATCTCCGTCTAGGAATATAGGCTGCTTGTTACCTAGTATCATGACATGAGTCGTGGCTGGGTTTATACGCAGGCCGAATTGGAGACTGCATCTCTCTAGTTATTGGGCTTGCTTTTCTAGTTCCTGTTTAGAGCGTCCTAGAAGTGTTGTGTCATCAGCAAAGCGAATATTCCACATTGCCCTTCCACCAATGATGCAGCCAGGTCTGTCTTCCAGCCTGTCCTCTACTTGTTGCATGATGGTTTCACCACAGGCATTAAAGAGTAGGGGTGATCCAATGCAACCCTGACGGACTCATTGCTCAAAGAGGAACTGATCTGTGTGGCCTTCTGCTAAACGTATAACTCCACTAGCTTTTGTATACAGCTTCTCCAGCAGCCAGACTAGGTGTTCTTGTGTGCCAAATTCAATTAGTGATTTCCATAAGGCGGTGTGATTAACTGTATCAAATGCTTCAGAGTAGTCCACAAACATCATCCACAGTTCTTGGTCTTGTCGCTTGGTTGTTTTCTCTATGATGTTATGTAGAGTCAGGATGGTTTAGTTGTTTCTTTTCCTGAAACGAAATCAAACTGTTCCTCAGCAATATGTGGCATTACGAAGTGTGCTATCCTGCTTCTGATGACTTCCAAAAGCACCTTAGAGGCATGAGAGAGTAGATTGATTGTACGATGCTTGGCGCAGTCTTGAGTTCCTGGAACTTTAGGTAAGGGGATGATCTCTGACTGTGTCCAGTCAGTGGGCCATTCTCCAGTTTTCCAGATCTGGTCAATGATGGTCCTCATGGGTTGTACCACTGTATCTTCACCAGCTTTAATAATTTCTCCAGGTATCCCGTCAAGCCCGGCTGCCTTGTCATTTTTCAATTTCTTTATGGCTGCTCTGATTTCAGACTTCATTACTTCTGGTTCCAGCTCTCTTGGGGGTTGGTCATTGGGAGGGTGAGCTACGGTGTTAAGACTGAAGAGGTGTTTACCACAGTGGTGTCATATAAGAAATGACTCTGCTTCATACAGCATCTCGCCATTACCATCCTTGATACCAATACCAGGTTGTGGGGGCTTCGTACCACTTATCTTCTTTATCAACTGGTACACATTTCTTGTATCTCCAGATCTGTATGATTTCTCTGCAATTTCACTTATTGCAGCCAACCATTTACGTTTCGCCTTGCGACTTGCTGTCTTTACTTTTTTACACAAGTTCCGATACTCTAGACTTTGGACGTTTTTCTTCTTTCTTAGGCGTCTTTGGTTTATTAGATCTTGTCATTCGGGGTTATCCATCCATGGTTTGTCCGCCTTTCTTACTACTGGGCAATGTTCTTTGGAAGCTGAGGTACGGGCCTCTGCCAATTCAGACCATGTCACTTCTTTGCCTTCTAGATGGTCTCTAACACTAGTTTCGAAAGCGTTCGCAACAGAAGGATCTGTCATGTGTTTCAGATGTAGTTTGAGCTTTCTTGTTCTTGAATGTTGAGATTTCCTGTTCCACCTACGGCCACATATTATTGCCCATAACAGCTGATGGTCTGATCCACAGTCAGCACTAATTAAAGCACGGCTATCTGTGCATTCTCTCCTATCACGCTTTCTGATTGCAATGAAGTCGATCTGGTTCTTCCATTTACCTCCAGGCGAACCCCAAGTGAACAGCTGACTGTGTCTATGTTGAAAACAGGTGTTAACAGCCACAAGCTTATTATCTCCAAGCCAGTCCAGAAGCATTTGTCCGCGGTCATTCCCTTCTCCAAGACCAAACTTTCCACAAGCAGCATGCTGACGATTAGCACCAATCTTAGGACACTCATTAACTGCCTTCTGTAACACAGCATAGACTGCAAAAACATCTTCATCCTCTGCCTCTGACGTTGGCATGTATGTCTGGATTATTGTTATTGGCTGTGGTCTAGCATCAACACGAAGAACAATGACTCTGTCAGATATTGGTTGAACCTTCAGTACTGCTCTAACAATCTTTGGTGAGATCAGAAAGCCAACTCCTCGATGGTGCACTTTATCATCACCTACAGTTAAGCCCACAATTATTCATACCCCTTGGAAAATATGAGTTTTTTGCGTTTTTCTCATATCTATACCAGCTGGAGTGGTGGAACTTTCGCTCTACACTAAAGACAATTAGTTTGCAAGTACAAATCAATATATTTGGGCTCAACATTTTTTGCATAACAATAGAATTGAACAATAATTATGTTTTTTTGCCTGTCCAAAATTATTCATACCCCATACCAAGTATAAGGATTGAGGCCACTTTTTGCGATAATACACATGTTTTTGACATTCCAAACATTCTTTATATTGTGTGATAGGCTTTTATATTGTTATGTAATTATTCCATGATGTGTGCATACAATGTGGATGCATTACAAACGTGTCCTATTGAATGTACAGTGAGGGATATTATAGGGCAACACTCTAGCTCTTTGACAGCATGGCGAAGAAGATCAAATAACTTTGTTGTGCATATTGTGAATGCTCACAAAGAGGGGAAAGGCTACAGAGCTATTTAGAAACAATTCCAAGTGAAATAATCCACCACACAAAGCATAATTAGGAAGAACAAGACGTTCAACTCACTAAAAACATTGAAGGATGCAGTCGGAAGCCAGCGGTGTCCCCTTGTTTGGCAAGAAAAGTATTGCGAAATGCCAACAACAATCCACAGATCACCATCAATGCTCTCCTGAACAACCCTGGCAATTATTGGACCAAGATATCATGGCAGACACTCCAGCATATATGGCACATGAGAGGTCTCCATGGAGGCCGACCAAGAAAGACTTTACTCCTTAAAAGAGACACAGAGAAACTTGTCTTGGATCTTAAGCAACCCCAACACTAAAGACCAAAAACTTGGATCTTTGTCCAGAAGTGCTCTTGCAAATGCTAGATGAGTTTCTCATTGTCTCTTTTCAGGAGTAGAGTCTTTCTTGGTCGGAGTCCATGGAGAACTCTTGTGTACTATGTCTGCTAGAGTGTCTGCCTTAATATCTTGGTCCAAGACTCACCAAGGTTGTTCAGGAGAGCATTGACGGTGATATGTGGATTGTTGTTGGCCTTTCACCATACTTTTCTTGTCAAACAAGGGGACACTGTTGGCTTCCGACCGTGTTTTTCAGGGTTTTTAACTGATTTTAACTGATTTTTACTGTCTTGTTCTTCCTAATTATGCTTTTTATGGTGGAATTTGGCACTTGAAATTGCTTCGAAATAGCTTTGTAGCCTTTCCCCTCTTTGTGAGCATTCACAATGCACAAAAAAGGTCCTCACTGAGTTATTTGATCCCCTTCGCAATGCTGTCAAAGAGCTAGAGTGTTGTCCTATAATATCCCTCACTGTACATTCAATAGGACACATTTGTAATGCATCCACATTGTATGAAATAATTGCATAACAATATAAAAGCCTATCACACAATATAAAGAATGTTTGGAATGTCAAAAACATGTGTATTATCACAAAAAGTGGCCTCAATCCTGAGACTTGGTATGGGGTATGAATAATTTTGGACAGGCATAAAAACACAGTTCTTGTTCAATTCTATTGTTATGCAAAAAATGTTGAGCCCAAATATATTGATTTGTACTTGCAAACTAATTGTCTTTAGTGTAAAGCAAAAGTTCCACCACTCCAGCTGGTATAGATATGAGAAAAACGCAAAAAACACATATTTGTCAAGGGGTATGAATAATTGTGGGCTTAACTGTATGTACTAAAGCTTCCAGCCATTTGTGTTAACTTGTCCTGTTGATGTCCATCTGACTTCTGCTAACCCCACTACATCCAGCTTCAATCGTTCTGCTTCCGAACGAACCTGATGTAGTTTACCATGCTCATTTAAAGTATATTCCATGTTGCAATATTTAGATATCGTTGACCTCTGCCAGCAGTCGTCTGAGAATTGTCGGACCCATGCCTCTCAGTTGAGTTTAAGCATGATTCGTCATTTGGTGTCTCAGAGTTCCTTACTGGAATCGGTCCTTCCCTAGTATCTCTATCAGAAGACTGGTCAACCCTAGCAGTCAGGTATATGGTATATATTATTGCGTATAAATTTAATAAACACGTGACTCATGTACATGTATAACCTAGTCGGCGAGTGCAGCGGAGAAAAATCCCCGGATGTGGACGCTTCACTGTGCAACAGCATAGGCATGTTATTAAGTAACTTAGTGAGATGTATACGTTTCTTTTTCAAGATACTTCTTGTTGTATGGGGTTGAATTATTTGGCCCTGACCTATGGCCTATTATATGTAATACAGGCTTTGACCAGCGTAAACACATATTTGCCGATGGAAACGGAAATCACAGCAAGTTTATTATGCGATTTAAGACTCATTTCGGTGAATTTGTATGCAACGCATGACGTTTGTAACAATATGCACTACATATCGCGTGGTATTTGGTGTTGACATTTGTCTCCGGGCGGAAAATAATAACCGTAAACAGTCTGCACTCTCTGTGATTTTTAGAAGTATCGTTAGTAAGGTAAGCTTATTAGAAAATCACTTTGCTATTTTGTGGAAAAATGGATCGAAAAAGATATCTATTAGCCAGGCATTATATAGGCTACAAGATGCTACATAGGCTACAAGATGGCGACACCCTATTAGTCACGTGTTTATTAAATTTATTCGCAATAATATATTCCGTATACCTGACTGCCTAGGGGACCTAGCTGCCGTCTTCATAGTCTGCTTTAGTATACCTTTTTCCTTATACCGATAGAGGGCTCACTCCCCATGGACCGCTCCCCATCCTCTGATCTCACCCCGGGAAAAACAGGTCTACTTGCATTGGATTGACCTCGTTGACCTCCGTATACTTTTACATTAGTGCTCGTCCAAAAATTGGACGCATACGTAATGAGCAATTTGTTCGCGTGGGGTTCAAAATTAACCAATGGCAGACATGATAAATACGAAGTATATGAATATTTATATACGTCTTCGCAGAGAGACGAATCTTGCTCACTTGATAAATTCAAAATGTCGATTTTCTGGCACTGTATAGCCGCCGTTTCGGTCTAAAATCACACTTTAGGAGTTATCTTTGACATTGGTCCTCGCCCAAAATATGTTCCTCAGAGATATAGCTACATTTCCGCATATGTGACTATTTCCATGCTATTTCCTATCTTTCAATATCGTGTAATAAAAAACCTTTTTACGTTTAAACAGAGACAAATAATTTGATCATTGTTTACGATAGCTAGAGACTCTTACACAGCCACAGAAATACCCCCTTCACGCGTTTCTAGATGTACAAACAGCAAATTCAATATTAGCGCGTTATGAATGGGTGTGATACTATCGTGACGCATAAAAAGCATCGTCCCTAGTAATCCCTAGTGTGCTCAAGCACAGTTCTTTTGTAAATCCAATGCCAGTAGACCTTGTATTTGGTCGGTTCTCGGATGGAAAGTATCAGGGGGTGTTGTTCGATTGTGTGACAGTGAAATTATACAAGGCATACGAGTAGACTACCGTCTTCATAACTTTCTTCATATAGATTTACTTTTCTATGCTTGAGAATTTAAGGCTAGTTGACCGTTGGGTCGCCACCCCGCTACGGACTCAGTTGGCCGGTATCTACTCATGCGTCTATGGTACCACCCTTCATATCGCCTACTGCTTGCGATTTTGTACGCCATCCATGCCGTAAGGTTCACTATAGTAACCAGCGCCATTTCCGCCGTGCAGACTTTGAGTGAGATGAGAAGAGAAGACGATCCTCTTTACCTACCGCTGTTGGATGGCCGATGGCTCTCCAATGAGCTCATACACCCTTGTAGGTAGATTTTCTTTTTAGTTCGACCAGGGTATCTAGCTACCCTCGAATGGATGCAGTTTAACGGCTTTACGGACATGATCTCTTAGTTCCTATGAAAAGCAAATATGACTTTTGCAGCGGTTCTCTAGGGTAGGGTTAAAATTGGTGGTTGTCCTGGTCTGGTTCTGGCTAATTAGAGGGCATTTTCCGCCAAGAAATCAGTCACTAATATAGTTTAAAGTCTGTTCAAGAGATATTCGTAACTTAGAACGATTGTAATTGACCGATACAGTTTGTCTCTTTGAATTGGTCAAATGAATAGCACTTAGGAGACATTTGGCTATTTTATACCCGTTTCCGTCGCGCTAAATGGAAGTTTGGTTTTTACTGCATATCCAGAAAAGTACAATAAGTATTCAGACAAATCTACTATGATTTTGTAGCTGAGATTTAACGCTTCAATTGTGGACTATTTCATACGACTGGCTTGTATAATAGCAAAGTTATGAGGTAGGAGGTAGAACTTATTGAATGACCCTCGTAGAATGCATAGCGCTGAAAACTAGATTCGGCTATCTGTTGGTTTGCTTTTGCTGAAGTCTCTTAAAATATTTAATACGGAGTTTATTTTGGATTAAAGCAATCGGTTGCCATCCTAAATCGCCTATCAAGCATTCAAGTGGTGTATTTCTGGGGGCTTTCAGTATTGATCTTGCCATTATTGTAATGATTGGATCCGTTTGGTATTATTAGCGCTTCCGGAACCTAAATTGCTGAGGCATAGTTGTTGGAGGAGAGTATCAGATTTTTCCATAATAAATCTCCGTAATAAACTCTTTGAAAATCATCTTGATCAGCAATAATGGATTTAACATACCCAATTAAACGATTGCTCTTCTTTATAACATCATTAATATGATTAGGATCAGATAAATCCCTAGAAAAAGTCACACCAAGATATTTATAAGTACTAACTTCAGAAATATAATCATCTCCTAATTGCCATAGTTTATGAAAATTCATACGTTTACCCACTATCAATATATTAGACTTGTCGTTGTTAAAGCTTCCACCTAGGGCAAATGTCGCGGCTAGGTCTAAATTTGCTGAAGCTCGTGCTCGTTATTAGCTAATAATACTATATCATCAGCCCAAAATAGACTACCAATACGGACATTAGAAAATTCCACACCTAGGTCATGTAATTTAAGTAAGTTTGTGAATTCGTTGATATATATGCAGAAAATAATTGGTGATAGGACACAGCCCTGTTTTACGCCTTCTTCCACATTGAAGAAGTTAGTTTCTATACAACCGAATTTAACCTTAGATTGCACATTCATATACATATTACCAATGAATTTCCACAACGTCCCCCTAATACCATATTCCATGCAGGAGACCATCTCACCATACAGTATCAAATGCCTTTCGAAAGTCCAAGAAGGCCATATGAGTATAGCTTCACCTTGATATAGCTTCACCTTGATCTAGCCTACTTGCTGCAATATTCTTTAGTGTAAATATGTGGTTTTCGCATCGGTATTTTTTTCTAAAACCACCTTGGACTTCCGAAAGGACATTGTTTTTATCAAGGAAGTCTGAGATGGTATTCGCAACGTTCCTATTCAAAATCTTAGAAATACAACATGTGAGAGTGATGCCCCTATAATTATTAAGATCTTTACGATCCCCTTTCTTAAAAATTGGAATGATGACATCCTTATTCCACTGCGATGGGGTTGCTTGCATTTCAATGAGTTTCTGAAATAATTGATTGATTTAGACACGCACTCCCATTTTTAGAAGTTCATTAGAAATATCATCGAGCCCTGGGGATTTATCATTCTTCAGGGTGAGTCAAAAAGAAGTTTACCCGGATTGGTGATGTTTTAAAAAACAAACAAATGACACTCGAGAGTTCAGTAAAGCATATATTTAACAAGCACTCTCTACTGCTTATTAGGGTAAAAGAATGACACAAATTGATCATTGCTAAGAGGAGTTATGCCTATTTTAATAAAGGTACGTATATTTTGTGCGGCGCAGAAGATGTGCGGTTGAATATATATGCGCAGATGATGCGCATGGGTACATTTTGTAGATCGGCGTTTCGATTTTGCTCAGTCCAGGCTAATGTTTTTAATTTTCATCAAAACAGCAGGCTGTTATATATATACAATTAATAATAATAATAATATTGAATGTCTTGTTTTAGGATATTGCACTCGCTATAAAATTATTTTTATAGCTCGTGCAATATAATCTTGTATCACCCTCAAAGCCATTCATTATTATATACTTTTTATTGTTACCTCGTGTAACAGGCAGGCAACATTTCCCTTGCCATATTAAATGATAATTTATTGAATTTCGGTATTTTTCATATGTTAAATCATTCATACTTTAGTAGTAAAATTGAAGAACACAAAAATGACTCAAAAAAACTTTGGCAACAGTTGAAAACTCTTGGGTATAGTAACAAAACAAAAGGTGAGACCAAAGTGGTTCTTGACATTGATGGTGAAACTTGCTTTGATTCCAACAAAGTTGCAAATTATATCAATCAATTTTATACTTCTGTTGCTTCAACATTGGTTAACAAATTGCCACCTGCCAGTAATAGTTTTGACACTGGGTCTGATGCATTTAAAAACTACTACAAAAGTAAGAATGTCTCCCCAATGGGTTTTAAGCTATCGCCTGTAACCATTGACTTTGTGTACAAAGAGCTACTCAAGTTGAAGCCCAATAAAAGTACCGGTCTAGATCGTATACCAGCGAAATTCTTAAAATACGGTGCAGCGGTAATTAAAGATCACATGGCTTTTATCGTTAACTTGTCTATCACCAGCAACACCGTTCCCACTGATATGAAATTTGCTCGAGTAAGGCCTTTATTCAAGAAGAACAGTAGATCCGATGTTGGCAATTATAGACCGGTTATCATATTGTCCATTGTCTCAAAAATTCTTGAAAAAGCAGTGTATAACCAACTTGAAATGTACCTCTCTGATAATAATTTGATTTATAGCCTGCAATCTGGTTTCAGAGGCTCATACTCTACTGATACATGCCTTATTTACCTCACCGATTATATTAGATCCCAGATGGCTGCTGGTAAATACACAGGTATGGTGCTCTTAGATTTACAGAAGGCATTCGATACAGTAGACCATGACATACTTTGTAACCAATTGCAAGCTATGGGTATTCACATTGACTCTGTTAAATGGTTCAAATCATACTTATCTGACAGAAAACAGATTGTTAATGTAAATCAGGTTGAATCCAAACCCATGAATATATCATGTGGCGTTCCACAGGGTAGTATTTTAGGGCCCCTGCTCTTCTTGTGTTATGTTAACGATATGTCATCAAGCGTTAACTGTAATCTTTTGTTATATGCTGACGATAGTGCCCTTTTCACATCAGATAAAGACCCAAAAGTAATTTCTGACACTTTAAGTAGAGAACTTGAGTCGTGTAGACAATGGCTGATCGACAACAAATTGTCATTGCACCTTGGCAAAACAGAGTCTATTATTTTTGGATCTAAACCTAGACTGAGCAGGGTGGACAAGTTTGAAGTTTCTTGTGACGGAAACATTATAAATCCTACCAACTGTCAAATACCTTGGGATTACTCTCGATGCAAATCTCAGTGGTGAAACTGTTGCAAAATCAGTTGTCAAAAAATCTTGTGGTAGATTAAGTTTCTTATACAGACAAGGTCATTTTTTGAACGAAAGATCTCGTAAGACCCTTTGCACCGCCCTTATACAATGCCATTTTGATTATTGTTGCTCTTCATGGTTTTCTTCACTTTCTGTTAAGTTGAAAAATAAGCTGCAAGTTGTGCAAAATAAGTTGATTCGCTTTATTTTGAAGCTGGAGCCCAGGTCCCACATTGGTGATGTAGAATTTAAGAAGCTGGGAATGCTGAAAGTTGAAGATAGAGTTAAACAGCTTAAACTCAATCATGTTTTTAAAATAATATAATGAAATAGCACCTGAGTACTTGAATTCTCAATTTACCAAATTGTCCAACACTCACAGATACAATACCAGGGGCAGTGCAACACATTTTCTGGTTCCCAAAGCTAAAGGTCAGCAGTGCAATACATTTTTCTTTACTGGTATTCGGGAATGGAACTTACTACCAACTCAGGTTAAAACATCCAAAACCCATGGGCAGTTCAAAAAGGCAGTAAAGAGTCACTTTCTATCTTGATTTTTCATCCATTTTTATATGCAGTTGTTTCATAAAAAGTGCAATATTAATTTGTGTGCAAATAAATATGTTTTTATAATGTGCTGTTTTAATAAGGACCCCAATGGAAATAAGCCCTTTTTAGAGCTTTCTTGGGCTATCCTTGGCATTATATGTTTTCTTGTATTAATATGTCGTGTTAATTTTGTAAGTTTTTAAATTTTGTATATTTTATCTGATGTATTGTATCTCTGTGTCTTGATATGCCAAATAAAACTAACTAACTAACTAACAAATAAATATGTTGTTTAGAATAAATGAATCTTTCTGGATTATTTCGGAAGCGGTTACATATGGACATGTTATGGGGTCACAAAGGGGTCTATTTTGTTAAGCCTTATGTATTTACCGTCCATTATCATATGGTTAGATCTTTCGCGATTCACTTAAAGAAAGCCAAAGAAATGCACTCATATTTCAATAACATAAAAACTCAAAATAAATGCTATTCTTACATTTTGCATTAATTACAGGTACCTGTAGTGAAAAAGAGTTCCGATGTGATAGTGGAGAATGCATCTATAGGTCATGGATATGTGATACAGAACCAGACTGTCCGGGTGAGGAAGATGAGCAAGGATGTGATTCAAGTAGGTGGATGCAATTCAATTTAAAGTATGCGAATACCACATGCAATTTTCTCGTTAACTTTGCTTGCTGTAAGGATACGGGGAATTGCAACATTTTGCATGTGTGAAGTGAAGAGGTCACAGTGTTCAAAATAGTGGCAATGATAAGTGTATTTCCAAAAGAAATTAGGGTTTTGTCACTGCTAAGCGGGACTTGTAGCGTTATGAATTGAATAATTTCACTGTTGCATATTTACAGCTTTTTGTGAAAGAAACTGTCGGTTAGCGAAAAAGTAATACATTGTTTTACATCAAATTTGGTCATAAAAATCGGAATACGATAAAATGTTAACTATAAATACTGAAGCATAATTAGGAAATCCTTTAGTTCAATTTTCTAACACGTTTAGAATGTAATAATAATCATTCACTCAGTAGGGGCTTGTGCTAGAGAAGTTCACTGTTCAGAGGCAGAGGACGAACAAGGATGTGATACCAGTAAGTAACAATGCATCCCCTCGGCATTGGTTTATGATATGTTCAGAAGCAGAGGACGAACAAGAATGTGATACAAGTAAATAGACAATACATTTGGTCATCAAAATCGAAATACGGTTTAATGTTAGCTATAAGTATTGAGATGTAATCCAATTTTCTACACGTTTAGGTTGTAATAATAATCATTACAGAGACCTGTTATACAGATGAATTTCGATGCGGAAGTGGACGATGTATCCTCTCAACATGGGTTTGTGATATAGAAGGTGACTGTTCAGAAGCAGAGGATGAACAAGGATGTGATACAAGTAAGTAGACAATGCATCCACGTTATAGTGTTATTAGTGTTATTATTGGACGAATAAGTAGACAATATATCCTCTCAGCATGGGTTTGTGATAGACAAGTTGACTTTTCAGAACTTGTTCAGTAATAAGAGAGGATGTGGCAGCCATCTTTGATTGATACATCCATCCATGTATATTTTCATTTAGATTATCAAAATATTTATTCAAATAATTTTAGCATTTGTCAATGTTTCTAATGAGATTTTGAAGGCACAGTAAAAGCTTTTATTATGTAAATTTCATGTTGTTAGCCATTTTGGTCCAGTCAAAATGATCTGCTCTCTACACATTTGCATTATATTCTGTAGGTTTCATATAAATAAGTTCAGATAATTACTTACGTATTAAAATCAACCAAACTGGTTCATTTATTTGATTTTTCTAGATGTTATGATTTATTCGCAAAATTAGTGATTCACTGACTGGGAAATTTTCAATGAAAACGGGCTATTTGAAATACTGATATTTGTATACTTTCTATGTATCCTTACTTTTCCCTCTTATACTACATATTTTAACTTACATATGGACTACAGTATTTGTCTTAGGTATCACAATTATGCCAAGCAATCGTGATTTACCTGCTTCTTGTGTCATATTATGCAATCTTCTTTACTACGTGTTTCACACACACAAGAATCGAATTTCCTGCCAAATCCCTGATTTGGCAGTGTTCAAAGTGTAATTACTTTAAACTAATGCTATGACGTCATAGTTCATACTTAGAATTAGTATATTGAGTGAAAGACAAAGGTACATAGTTTGTTTTGACCACACTCGCTCTCAATAGAATCATTCATGCGTCTCACAACAAGATCACTTTCGTTACATATTGACCAACCATCGTATATTGCACTTTACGGGAAGTGTACTTAAGGTCCCAGATTCTGGACTGTACTAGTATCGTCTGATCCTGGAACACCCAGTATCGTTCGATACTGGTACAAGGTCAGTGTTCTGGCATCGTCCGATACTGGCATATAAAAAATGTTCCAGTATCGGGCGATACTGGTACACAATTATGTACATCGTTCAATGCTGGGACAAATCACTATGTGTACCAGTATCGCCCGATACTGGTACATAAAAATGCTCCAGTATCGCAGGATACTGGATCATTAGAGTTGTACCAGCATCGAGCGGTACTGGCAAATGTCATGTGGTCGTATCGTGCGATAAGAAAGTACAATTTTCCGTGTAATGCACGTTTGAACGACAAAGGTTCATACTTTGTTTTAATCACACTATCCCTCAATAAAATCACTCAAGCATCCCCATTGCGGTTCCGTTCCCTGTATGTTATCCAACTTTATTGACCACGGCTTTGATGATTTATCCAGGGTAATAAATCATCCCCTCCTACACAATTTATCTGATTTATTTCACACCACATGTGTCTTGCCAGCGTGCTTGGTACCAATTCCACCGCTGTCCTAAGCATGGCTCAAGGCTTTTTAGTCTGGGTGTAACTAGACGCCCTATATATCACTTTTGATCAATGTTGTTGTGTTAAGAAATTCCAACTTATAACTTCAATGTGTCATAGAAACTAGTGCTATATCTTATTTTGTAAAAAAAAAGGTCAAATTTCTATTAAAAAAAAATCACATTATATTATCCGAAGAGCAGATTTTAGTTTTGAAACTAGTCCAAATCTGGCTGAAAGTCATCACGTATGCTAAGTCATGAGGCAAGACTGCAGCGCCTGCGGGCTTGGTACCAGTTCCACCGCTGCCACACTCAAGGTCCCCCAGCATACGGTATGGTGTTGGATGGATGTAATTCTTGGGGGAACTTACTATACTAGCGTCATGGCCAGTTCAACCTCTCAAACTTACATTACAGGCAACTGGAATGTAATGCATACCATCACTTTTCTTGCATATTGACCGATTCTCGCAAAGTGCAAAGTGTAATTAAGTGTTTGTGAGATATCAGCGCTAGACAATATAGAGGGCGCTATAACTCAACACTAGTGCTCTCTCACAAGGCACACGCCGTCTGATATGTTACTGAATAAAGTACGGTTACGAAAGTATCTAATTACTCATGTCTCCTGTTATATAATTGAACCCACAAGAAGTTGTTATGGTGGCAGCAAGGATCAAGCAACAGGAGAAGAAGATTCACGTGAGTTTGGCAACAAATAAGTGCCAAAAATAATAACTTTCACCGCCCGGTGTAAAACGAACCCTCGGAAAAAAACTCGAGGTTGCCGAATTATGCAGACCTGCGTAGCCTATGTACAGACGCAAAATATAAGCGTCACAGCTGGAAAACGTGAAAACACGAACTGGCAAATGAAATAACAATCAACGAAATAGCTATATTAAAGACATTGGTTGCTCCACGAAGGAAAAGCTATCTTTAATAACTGTACCAGAACTGTTTCTGTAAAAAATAATCCGTTGGCTGCTTCTCGAAATAGCTGAAGATAAACACAGAACTGTACCACTACAATTGAATAGCTGCTTCAAAGAAAAAGAACTATTTCATCATCAAGCCAAGTCAAGCTGCAAGCAAGTGTCCTAATCATCATTTATCAGACAGCTCATTTGTCCCGAGAATGGATTGGAGTATTCCAGACACGGCAAGTGCTTTTGCAATATTCAAACAACAGTGCGAAATGTATTTTAATGTCAAGAATATCGGTGCAAATAAAAGGGTTGACCACATTTTATTATTCACTGGCCCCACTGGTATAAAAATGTTCAATTCATGACCACTCCCTGATGCTGACAAAAAAGATGCATTGAAAGTTTGGGATAGATTTTTGATCCAAATCAAACCAAAAGACAACTTTCGGGTTGCACGTTTGTACGTGCAAAGATTCAAACAAAATATGGATGAAGGTATTGATGATTATGTGTCTAGAGTAAAGTTGCAAGCATTCAAATGCTCATTTCGGGATGTCGCTGAAACTGATGATCGCGTCATAGAACAGCTAACCGCTGGAACCCGTCACTCGGAGTTACAAAAAGTACTTCTTAGTAAACATAAAACGCTAACGCTTGATTAATCAATCGACCTTGGTAGAACGCACGAGGCGTCCATATCACACATGACTCAGTTAGCTTCCATCCAGTCTAGTGATGTATCTGTGCACCACATCAACAAATCTGGTGCTTGTCGTAGCTGCGGGGGGAACTCCCTTTAGACCACTTGACAGATATCCCGCGTACAATAAAACTTGTGGAAAATGCGGTAAGCTCAACCACACAGAAAAAAATGTCTTGGTCTACAAGCAATAACACCCATGGTCAGCAAAACTCACGCCTAACTCACGCGGGTTTGGCAGTAAACAAAGACCACGAAACGGACACCGGTCAAGGTCACGCAGCAGAGGTCAACGTGGAGGTCAGAATGACAAACAACAAAATGTACACTCCATTAACAAAGAAGAAATATATTTGAATGGTCATTTCAACGAGTTGACCATAGACACCATACTAGTATCCACAATTAGCAAAATGGAACAGGCGGATGCACCAGATGAAGCTTACACATACCTTGATCATGTTGATGTAAAGCGAGATCAGAGTACAATAGTAAAACTGAGAATAAAAGTTGACACGGGAGCACAGGGAAACACTCTACCAATCAGAATGTCCAGACGAATGTTTCCACACAAGCTCAACAATGATGGATATCCAAAAGCAGAAGAAGTACATAACACAAATATGACGCTCACTGCATATAACGGAACGGTAATTCCACAATACGGATCAATCAACCTCGCATGTAAACATGACAAAAACAGCTGGACAAGCACAGACTTCTACAGTGTGGAATCGGAGGGCCCAGCCATACTTGGATTACCGAGTTCCCGTGGACTCAAGCTAATCACACTGCGAGATAACCACTGCTAAGGAGTCAATCAACTCAATTGAAGACCTGAAACAACAATATGGCGACCAATTTGACAAAATTGGAAATTTTCCATACCACATTGTGCTGAAAGAAGATGCACAACCGATGATTCACGCTTCAAGGAAGTGTTCGATACACCTCAGAGACGAGCTGAAAAAGGAACTCCAAAGCATGGAAGACCAAGGTGTGATACGGAAGGTGACAGAGCCCACCGATTGGGTGAGTAGCATTGCAATGTCCAGACGTGCCAATGGAAAAATTAGAGTATGTCTAGACCCAAAAGACCTGAACAAGGCAATAAAGCGATGCCACCACGTAACTCCAACCATAGAGGAGATCACCCATCAGTTCGGAGGATCAAATACTTTAGTAAATTGGATGCTAAGAATGGATATTGGTCAGTCAAGCTAGATGAAGAAAGTTCCCTTCTGACTACGTTCAACAGTCCATTCGGAAGATATTGCTATAAACGCATGCCATTTGGGCTGGTAATGAGCCAAGATGTTTTTCAACAGAGAATGGACCAAATCCTCGAAAATTGTCTAGGAACATTGGGAATCGCTGACGACATAGCACTAGCAGTATATGGAAAGACAAAGGAAGAGCACAATAATGTACTATGACAAAGAAGGTGTCCACCCCGACCTCAGAAAGTCCAAGACATCAAGAAGATCGAGCCCCCAAAAGACAAAACTGCTCTCCAAGAATTCCTCGGTATGGTGACTTACATGTCCCCATTTGTCCAAAACTTGTCTGATAACACCGCGAACCTCAGAGAACTGCTCAAGAAAGACGCAAAGTTCATCTGGACAGCATCACACAAGCAGGCTTTCGACAAAGTCAAAGACCTAATTTGCGTTAAGACGACACTGACTTACTTTGATCCAACAAAACCAACTGTAATACAAGTGGGCGCGTCAACGCGTGGATTAGTAGCTGCTCTTATGCAGGAAGAAAAGCCAATTGCTTTCGCATCCAAGTCTTTAAGTCCAACGGAACAAAGATATGCGAATATAGAACGAGAGCTACTAGCCATAGTCTTTGGATGCGATCGCTTCCATACCTTCGTATACGGACAACCCTTTACCGTAGAGTCGGACAATAAACCACTCGAAATGATACAAAAGAAGGCATTGACATCAGCACCTCCAAGATTACAACGCGTGCTCCTGCGACTTCAACAATATGACGTCACAGTGAAATACCGTCCAGGTAAAGAAGTGTTGATAGCGGGTGGTCTTTCTCGACTATCAAAGGGCACGAACACGGACCGTCACATCAATCTTGACATACAAATCCACAGCGTCGTGTTCAGCACTGAAAAAATAAATGAACTTGGTAGAGGTAAGATTGTCATGCTTGTTTTATTAGATATGTCAGCGGCCTTCGATACTATCGATCACAAAGTTCTTGCTAATAGGCTCAATAGTGAATACGGTATCGACGGCTGTGTTTTAAGCTGGTTCAATTCTTATATTACTTATCGTACTAGTAGAGTTTGTGTTTTAGATAGTTACTCATCTGTTCATCCACTGAAATACGGTGTTCCTCAAGGGTCAGTTGCTGGTCCACCGATTTTTACCCTGTATTCCAAACCTGTGACTGCCATTCTGCGCCGCTTTAATGTTCCTTACCACGTGTATGCTGACGACACCCAAATGTACGTTAGTTTTGATCCGAAAGTGCCTGGTGACTTCGACGATGCGCAGAGCAGACTAACGATGTGCATTGCCGAGGTGGGGAAATGGATGTTGGCAAACAAGCTCAAGCTGAATGACACTAAAACTGAGTTTATCCTCATTTCCTCGCCTCGACAGGTAGATTTGTTGTCTGAGGTTAACTTGAAAATCGGTGAATCTGTGATTGACCCTTCCCCCTCCATCAGAAATTAAGGAGTTACATTTGACACCTTTCTCAAAATGGATCTGCAGGTCAGTTCCATATGTCGTACGGTTAATTTTCACCTGCGGAACATTCGTCGTATCCGTCGTTTTATTGATCACGATACTTGTGCACATGCGATGAGGTCTTTAGTCCTCTCTCGGCTGGATTATGGCAACTCTCTTTTAGGTGGCATTTCTAAATTTAATGTTCAGCGCCTGCAAAAACTTCAAAATCGTGCTGCGCGTCTAGTCTTTTGTAAAAATAGACGCACAAGTGCTGAACCACTCTTGCGGAAGCTTCATTGGTTGCCTATCCAGCAGAGAATTGACTTCAAGATCTTGCTGCATGTGTACAATGGTGTACATAATCTGGGGCCTACCTATTTATCTCAGATTTTGATGCCGTATGTCTGTCCAAGAGCTGGTTTGAGATCTTCCAACGACACTTTCCGCCTTGTTGTACCTTTCAACAAACATACTAAGACTGAAACCGCTTTCTCATATATCGGTCCAAGGCTGTGGAATGATCTCCCACTCTCCATACGCACCGCATGCAGTGTCAAATCTTTTAAAAATATGCTTAAAACTCATCTATTTCCGAAGGTGTAATTTGTTGGTCAATTTCGGATGCAAATGCACCCTTTTATAAAAAAATGTGTGTGTTTTTTTAATCCATGCTTTTTAATGCTTAAATTGTATCTGTATATTATTACATTGTATATTTAATTATTTTTTAACCTATCTTTAATGTACTTTGTACTTTGATTGGTATTTTTTATTATGCTTTTATATTATATAATTCCTGTACAGCGCATTGATCGTGTTTTTGGAAATGCGCTTAATAAATCACGTTTTCATTCATTCATTCAAATGACAGAAATGCGAGAAGAAACCGCGAAGAACGACACATTATCTCGACTGATGAAGATTATAATAGAGGGATGGCTGGAAAGAATGAAAGACTTGCCCCAATCTCTTCGTCCATACTGGTCCTTCAGAGATGAGTTATCTGTGGAAGATGGAGTCATCCTTAAGGGTGAACGACTTGTAGTTCCAACAACGATGCAAGACTACATTTTACAAAAACTCCACGAGGGCCATCAGGGAATAGAAAAGTCAAAGCTTCGCGCGAAAGATTGTGTGTATTGGATCAACATAAACGCGCAGATAGAAGAAATGGTCAAAAGATGCCAAACATGTCAAGAGTACCAACGATCAAAATCGAAGGAAACACTTCTACAACATGAGATACCTACAAGACCATGGCAGGTACTTGGAACATATTTTTTCTACTTCAATAATGATAACTACCTCATCATAGCAGACTACAACTCGAAATTCCCATTTGTAAGCGACAATGGAACACAGTATGATTCCGCTCTCTTCAAAGCCTTCGCGAGTGAGTGGGGATTTGCACATGTGACATCTTCCCCACACTACCCTCAATCAAACGGGTTCATCGAAAGGATGATACAGACCGTTAAAAACACCTTAAAGAAAGCGAAAGCGAGCGGTATAGATCTAGACATGGCGCTGCTCTGCATCCGGACAACACCGGTAGACAGTGTTATTCTAAGCCCAGCAGAGACACTGTACGGAAGAAAAGTGCGAGGAAATCTTCCCGTGAAGATCCGCAACACATTGACCAACAAGGACGACATCTATGATCGCCTGAAACAAAGACAAAACAGCCAAAATGAAAAACATGACAAACACGCGCACGACTTAACACCACTTGAAGCAGGACAAGCAGTCCGCATGCAAGATCACGTCACTGGTCGCTGGACTCCAGCTACTGTTAAGAAAAAAATGATCGGAACCAAAATCGTACA
Source organism: Ophiura sarsii (assembly GCA_035610835.1). NCBI lineage: Eukaryota > Metazoa > Echinodermata > Ophiuroidea > Amphilepidida > Ophiuridae > Ophiura > Ophiura sarsii. The sequence continues at coordinate 60,092,612 of CM069450.1, forward strand.
TTGTACACTCCTAGTGGTGGTATCCTGCGACGCAATCGCAAGCATATTCAAAGCAAGCAGCGCGCCAAAAAAGTAACATTTGCGAAAGACGCAAAATCATCATAAACCAAACCACAACACAAATTGTGTATTCTTGTAGTTAAAGCCATTTGGCAAGCATGCTCAAATTGATGTTAGATAATTCTCAAATATTCACCTCAAAAAGGGGATGGATAGTGTCAATAAACCCATAATACCGATATCACCGATAACTGACAATACCGATATCACCGATAACTGCCATTACCGATATTGCCGATAAACCGATATCACCGAATATCCGATGAACTGATATTACCGAAACCACTGATGTCACGGACACTGATATTTCGATAACACCGGATTTCCCGATATTGACGATATAACTGGTAAAATGATAATCACCGACTTGCCTATGTCACAGTCAGGACTGACACAACAGAACAGTATACAATACTAACATTGACGTCTGTGATAATAAGAACAATCATCATGTTGAGAACAATCCATACAAGTCAAAACACTTGTTAAATCTGACAATCTTCCTAAGAAAAGGGGGATGTGAGATATCAGCGCTAGCAAATATAGAGGGCGCTATAACTCAACACTAGTGCTCTCTCATAAGGCACACGCCGTCTGATATGTTACTGAATAAAGTACGGTTACGAAAGTATCTAATTACTCATGTCTCCTGTTATATAATTGAACCCACAAGAAGTTGTTTGTGCTATATGAACATAAACAAAAAATCTGCCAACCGACAAATAAACCACATGACCCGGCCTTCGTGTCGTTGTCGGGAACGTCTGGTGTTGAGATTGAGAATAAAACAAACCAATAGAAACGGTGTTGCCAAAAACTGGAATATACATATTGCATAAAGGCATCATGATTGCCACGTCAATTTCACGCATTGCATCAAACATGAGACTAAAATACTTGGTCTCAGATTAAACTACGTCCAACGAAGCTGGTGCTTCCCAGGGCACATCATTGGTATAACATTAATTTTTTCTTCTTCAAGATAACGTTATAACGTCTCATTTCAAAAGCAACTTCTCTTTTTCTTTTAATCTAAGACTACGGACCGACAACACAGTTTACACTTCAATGATCTCAAATACATATTGATCTCAAATGTCAATTGAATTCATAATCTCTGTTTCTTGGTTAGCAATAGTGGTAGAAATTTTCTCATATTTTAGTGGAAGTATATCAACTTTATTTTAGATACCTTAATATCAGACTCCCTTGAATTCTTCAATATCCGTTACAAATAGGTAAAACTACAATTCAAACCAACTTCATTTTTCAAAAACATTTTAGGGTTTTCTTATTTGATGAAAATAATGAACAAAGCAATAATATCACTGTTGCATAGTTACAGATTGTTGTGACATAAACTGTCGATTAGCGAAATAGTAATACATTGTTTTACATCGAATTTGGTCACCAACATTGAAATGCGGTTATGATAGCTATAAATACTAATGTATTGAAATGTATTCCAATTTTCTAACATGTTTAGGATGTAATGATAATTATTACAGAGACCTGTAACACAGATGAATTTCGATGTGGAAGTGGAAAATGTATCCCCTCAACATGGGTTTGTGATAGAGAAGGTGACTGTTTAGAAGCAGAGGACGAACAAGGATGTGATACAAGTAAGTAGACAATGCATCCACCCAGCATGGGTTTGTGATACAATACAAGTAAATAGTAGGCTAAAATCAGTGTAGTATGTGCTTGAATTAACTATAATAAATGCTAGCCTTAAATGCATATTATGCGATCTTTTCCAAGGGACGCCTTCTTTCCTTGATTTGATCTGCAAGAAAATCTGCTTTCAAAAATAATTATGGAATATTTTCGGAACGCCAAATTTGTACGTTTTTTTAATTGAAATTCTAGGTCGAGGAAAATGATGTGCTTATTTGTTGTCTTTGAGCTTTTCTGAATTTTTTCCCGAATTGGAGTAATTTTTTTAATTGAAAATAGACAGTTCAAATTAAACGTTGGTTCCAAATTCAACAGACAGCACATGTATCTAGGTACACAGCAACAGCAATATGCAGGCACCATTTGAGAAAATACGGTGCCCGGCTATGCAAGGGAGTGTACGGGGAAGTGTACGGGCGTGTAGCGGGGATGAACATGTACACAAAAATCGCATCTGCGCATGCTCCTGTCGCGATCGTAATCCAACACACAAGCAATGGGCGAGTTTTATAAGTGTGCTGTGCACAGTCTGTAGCCAGACTGGTCATACCCCAAATCAGTGCACATTGTGTTGCCTTGCTTCCAAACAGGGCACAAGCGGGGCGACTGGACCCCCGATGCAATTATATCGCGGATCAGCAACGTATCGATATTGATCAACGCAGTAGTACACCGAATGATGAAACTCGCTCACCCGAATCCAACACATCAACAACTGGTACTCAACACAAAGCACGTCCAGAGGACACGCGCTCAATGTGGTCAGATGGGGATGAAAACCCTGCTTTTGCAAGTGATACAGTCGACGATCGCGCATGGTCAAAGGTGCCGTGTAAATTAGATGCAGATGAACGCCCTGCCATCGTCAATGACACAGTTGATGATACAGTCGACGAAAATCGTGCAAGTTCAAAACCACGCATACCAACAAAAAAACAATCGCCGTAAGCTCAGGTCTGGCAAAAAAACAAATCGCACTTCAGAAATAAAACGCCAACGCGATAACCCGGCAAACACTAACGCATCCTATGATTATGATACAAACAGCAGTGAGTTTTGCACAAGGAAATAATCAAACGAACAATGAATGAACAGTATATTTATTACAGTAGCAATTATCCTCACTTATCTTATTACTCATGATACATAACTCGTAATGTTAACGGTCTCAAAGACAGTGCAAAAAGACTGCAAATTTACAATTGGTTTTGTAATCAAAATGGAAATGTACTGTTTATGCAAGAAACACATTTCACAAATGAACTCATTGTAAATCATGATATTTGCGATTGGCCTGATGGTGTTTCATATCATTCATGTGGTGCATCAAATGCCAGAGGTGTCTCAATTTTAATTAAATCCTCCGCAAATATAAAAGTAAACGACACACACTCTGATGAAAATGGTAGAATGTTGATGATAAACACGGTTATTGATGACCAAAAGACTACCCTTATGAATATAATGCTCCGAATAATATGAAAGAAAGGTATAACTTTTACACACAAATGTTCAAGAAAATTGATCAACATGTTCCAGATGATCACGCCCTTGTTCTAGGTGGTGACTTTAACAAGAAGGTGGAATAATGTGTGTCAATAAAGATGCAAAATATCTGAATGCAGATATAAATAAACGTAATCTTCTAGATATTTGGAGGACATTCAATCCATCAAAAACACAATACACATAATATAGGAAAAGACACCACTTGTAAGAACAAGAATCGATTTCATTATTGTAAGTAAAAATCTTGTAGATGTTGTCAATTCATGTGATATAAAACCGAGTGTGCGCTCGGATCACCAAGCTGTTCCTTGAAATTCCAAATCAATACTGAGAAAAGAGGGCCAGGTGATTGGAAATTAAATACATCAGTTTTAAATGATGTTGCATATGTAAAAGGTAAACAAGATATCATCCATGTTAATGAAAAAGCATAATCTATAAATATTGACCATCTATTATGGGAATATTGTAAGGTCCAAATAAGAGAACAAAACAGCAACAAAAACGTCAGGCTGAGAAGAATTTAGTGTATTATTTAAAAGGTCTAAATGCTATCCGCTTTGCCGATATAAGTGTTGTAAATGAAATTAATAGAGTAAACGGTATACTTGACAAGATGTATGAAAATACAGTAAAAAGGCAAATAGTGAGATCTCGAACAAGATGGTACGAAGAAGAAGAAAACAGTAGTGCGTATTTCCTTGATCTCGAAAAGTTTCACAAAACTCAAACTACCTGACGATTTCTTGCTTACGAAGCAATCAGACATTATGAAGGAAGAGGAAAGGTTTTACACCAATCTGTATACAAGTGCTAATGTTGGTAGTGATAATATTAAAGGGTATCTGAATAATACAACATTTCCTGAGATTTTAACAGAAGAAGAGCATAGTAAATCTGAAGGTTTATTGACGCATAATGAATGTAAAGAAGCAGTAGATCACCTAAGACCAGGTAAACGTCCAGGTTGCGATGGTATTCCAGCAGAATTTTATAAAGTGTTCTGGAATTGCATAAGTAACTTAGTGATTAACTCATTAAATAAATTGCTGCTTCGAAAAAGGTCACATGTCACCCACTCAAAGAAGAGCAATTATCAGTTTAATTTACAAAAAAGGCGACAAACTGCAATTAAAAAACTGGCGCCCAATAAGTCTGTTGAACACTGACTACAAAATCATGTCAGTGGTATTAGCAAATCGTTTGAAGAAAGTTTTAAGTAATATCATACATATAGATCTCAAACTGGTTACATAAAAGGTAGATATATTGGTACAAATATAAGATTAATTGATGATGTTATTAATTTATGTATAAATGAGAATAAATCGGCTGCGTTTTTGTTTGTAGATTTCGAAAAAGCTTTCGACACCATCGAATGGAACTTTATAGTTCAAACATTACAGAAGTTTAATTTTGGACCATCGTTTATCAATTGGATTACACTAATGTATAATAATATTGAGAGTTCTGTTTTAAATCTTGGTTGGAAATAACAGTTCAGATTAAGTTTAGATTAAGCAGAGGTTTGCGTCAGGGCTGCCCGTATCTGCACTCTTGTTTGTTGTAGTCTCCAAAGTCTTAGCTTTGAACATAAGACAAGATAAAACTATCTCAGGTGTTGTCATTGATGACAATTATGACGAAGAAAAATGTGAAGCTCGTATTAGCCAATTTGCTGACGATACAACTCTTTTCTGCTCAACGAAAGAATCTCTTGATAGCATGTTGAAAATCATTAATACATTTGGATATTTTGCAGGCCCAAAAATTAATGTGGAAAAAACTCAAGGTTTAGTATTTGGTCACATAACCCCGGCCGGGTTCCCAAAATTAAGTCCAAAACATGACCTTGGACCAAAAATAACCAATATGATACCCTATGACCTACTCCATAGCAATGTTAAATCATAACTTACAATCCTAATACTAACGTATTTCATTTATTCTTATAAAGGGTATGATTTTTGAGGACGGTTTTATGTGTCAAATAAATCTTAACATTCGGTACATTATTTACATTTTGTTACCTAAATGTGGCAATAGAAGTGTTGCCTGGGATATGATATAACATGAGAAAGCTTTATAAATATGTTTATAATTTATCTCAATTTAAAAACATTTATTTTGGAATTCAAGTCAAACAAAGTACTGATTCAGTTGTATGCATGTGATCGGGTATTGAAAAATGTTTCATGTATAAATAGTGGATATAACGACACATCGGTTTTGAATGCATCTCAATATCTTAAATGCACATGTTTACCAATTTTCATAACTAGATCACATGCATATGAACTATAACAGTAATCTTTCCGACTTCAATTTCCAAATAAATTTCCAAATATTTTGTGATTATTATTTATATGGGCCTCCCAAACGGTACAATAAAACTGCGTATTGAATATTGTGCACTAAGTTCCCCGATCCGACACCTATATTCTAAAAAATATTGCCGTTCAATATATTTTGTGCGTGTTTTTGTAAGTGTTAAATATGCTAGACGTAAGTGCCAATTGATTAACAACTCTATCATGCGTTTTTTTTTTGAAAGTATAGTGCATTCTACAACTGTTATACATTGTTTATGAGGCAATACACAACGAGAACAAAGATGAACACAACTAAAGTCTGCTTGTTCGTGAATGTCATTCTATCATTACTAAATTTGACAGCAAGCAGACATTGGATATAGCCACCCTCGGAAGCAAACTTCTTTTATGTAGAAATGCTACAGTGGCCTGTGGCTCCTGCAGCTTGCCAGAGTGTCTCAACATTGATCGATGGGGGTGGGGAAGGATAAATCTCATTTGAACAATTTCCATTTATAACAGAAGACACTAAGTATCAATACATGCACACAATACCAACACGTGTGCTCAGCGTTTTCGCGTTCCAAGGACTTTTTCCCAAGATTGTATACGCAGATTGACAATATGTGGCCGTCCACCACGAACCGGTCGTAAAGTCGGCATTTTTCATTTTGCGCTACAGGTAAACAAAGTGTAAAAGCATTATTTTTGCGAGATCGGTTTTTTCACATTGTCGTAATAAATAAGCTTTCTTGTACACGGTCGCAAAGTTTCCGCTTCAAATACCAACGAGAAATGTCAAAAAAAGACATTTTAAAAGACCATCTCTATCTCAGAATTCCACAAAATGCTCTGAAAGTTGTTTTCTCCGACGTAAAATACCTCTAAAATTGTTGTGCCGTATGTGAAAATTAATCACAGTAAACCCGCCATGTTTGGTATTGCCGGAAAGCTGGGATTGTCCAGATTTTATTATTTAGCATTCCTGGCTCGATAAACATTAGCATAGACCAATCACAGCCGGTTTAATAAAGCTAGTTTGGATAAACAATCGTTGCTAGGAATGGCGAAACAGCGTACGTGATTGGTTAAAAAGCCCCACATGATCGAAAAAATTGATATGGGCATGCGCAGTACGGAAAAAACACGCTCTTTAATTATCGCATTCTTCGCATTCTTCGATCAGCTGATTCTATCGACATGTTTTCATTGCAATTTAAAGTGTTTTTAGCGTTTGTTTTTCGATACAACTGCAAGGAATGACAATAACAATTATATCTTAAATATTTTACGTGACTTTCGTGTTTTTCGCGAGTGTGCTTGACGTACTTCTGAGCCGTTTGGACGTGTGTGATCATGATGAGTCGTAATAAAGTAAGCAGAGTGTACTGAGTGTATACATGTAGTAAGCTTACTTTATAGCAATTTGGATGAAATTTTCTCATTTTGAGGAAATATTTTGTGTTAACTTATTGAAGCAAAGGTAATTAAAGCATTAATGGTCTCCAAATAAGGATAGACTTTTTGTTTACATGCATGTATTTATTCATCTTTTTGAATAATACAGACGCTTTTCGGCCGTTTACAATTTGCTTAATTAGGGGTAATTAATATCTCATTAAATATGCAAAAATTAACCAAATGTGTCTGTTTCTTTTTTTTTTGTGTGCAGAAAGGTCTTAACTTTGTTTGTGCAAAGTTTTATGGTAATAGCATGTTGGGAAGATAGTGGTTGCTAAGCAAAAGTATTGTGAATCACCCCCAAAATGACATAATTTTGTATGCGTACTTTTAAACGCGATTTTCCGGGTTTCATGTGTATGAAACGAATGAACTTCGGTGAACCATAACTTTACTTCTAGATGTCCGATAGAGCTGGTTGAAGTGTCATTTTAATTCTAAGAATGTGTTCTTTCAGAATATGTAATAAACAGAAAATGACCCGGGGCCGACTTTACTACCGGTTCGTGGTGGACGGCCACATATTTCATCTAAATTTCGAAAACGAAATAACATATTAAATTGCACATGACTTGGCAGTGGACCATAGGCTTGGCAACTCCAGTATTTTCTTCTTATAAATACATTAATTTAATCGGAAACGTTCAGTGAAAACAATTCCCTATACCAACTAACGCATTTCGAAGATGTATACTTTCCCATTATTGCAATGCATAATGTGGCGTTTTCAGAAACTCCTACGAGATTTATTTGTGTATTGTCAGATATGCAAAAGAGTATCTAAAAGGTAATAGAATCTATATATGGGGTTGAAAATAACACGAATAATTGTAAAACAACTTAGGCCTACTAGTAGATCACTATCTTTAGAACGAAACAATTAATACACAAACACAAGATATGCAATACCGGTGATGTTTATTACAGAGATGCATAGAATACAAAATTGTACATAAACTTAAATGGCTCAAAGGCCTAGGTGCCATTACATAACATCAAGATCAAGGGCTCTGGCACCTCCTTCCACCCTCTCCCTGTACTAAAAGTCCTCCACATAACTAAGGACTACTACTACAATTTAATAATGCAAGCAAGTGGCCATTAAAAAAGTTGAGAACAACTGAGCTCCATAATTTGATATCCGAACTGCTCAATTTAAATATGAAGCTTAACCAGGGTAATGTATTTATTGTAATTTGTTCACAGCATTACTATTAGCGAAACTCCATCCAATTTCCATTGGGTGCAAAAAGACCACACCTAATAGTTTAGATCAATCCTCATCGTTACAAAACTGCCTATGAGTTGTTATTTTAAGTTTATCGCCTTATCCCAGAAAGTTAATTAAACTCATACAAAATATTGTTAATCTTTTCCAAATTTATAAAAACATTCATTTTGTCCGCGGCCCTGTTTATCGCTACACCCCTGAACTACCAGCCTGAACGGGAGAGTGCCAAAACAGTTATGCCTCCTACAACAATGAAACCATTTTCCATGTGTTAACTAGAACCATCATATCCAAATGAAGCGAACTACCCAGTGCATCGTGTACACGACTTATCGTGTGTAGACCATCAACACTAGCCTCATATACTGATGAAGAAAATCATCATATAAATTTAAACCTCATTTACAGATGAAGCAAGCTTGACGCCAAATAAACTGATAGAGCAAATTATTAGATAAGTTTGACGCCGCATACACTGATGAAGCAAATTATTATTTAAGTGACGCCGCATATACTGATGAAGCAACTTATCCTATAGATTTGAACCTCATTTACCGATGAAGTAAATTATTATTTAAGCTTGATGCCTCATATACTGATGAAGCAAATTATTATTTGAGCTTGACGCCTCATAAACTGATGTTGAAAATTATTATTTGAGCTTGACGGCCTCATATACTGATGAAGCAAATTAATATTTGAGCTTGACGCCTCATATACCGATTAAGCAAATGCCTCATATTTGTTTTCCTGTCAGAACCCAACAAGAAAAAGGGCTGACCCTTTATTTTACATATATAAATACATACAAGTAACAACACAAAAACAAAAAGAGAGAGAGAATTAACTATGATTTATTTACAACTTTAAACTCCTTATTGTACCAGACCAATTTAAGTATTAATACCTACTTTATCCCATTTCATGTAATGAAATCCCAGCCTCCCTCTTTTTCTCGCTAGGGTCCCCTCTAGTCGAGCAGTGTCTCTGATAACTGATGTTGCAAATTAATATTTGACCTTGACGCCTCATATACCGATGAAGCAGCTTGACGGCTCATATACTGATGAATTAAACTATTATTTAAGCTCGAAACCTCATATACTGATGAAGCAAATTATTATTTGAGCTTGACGCCTCATATACTGATGAAGCAAATTATTATTTTAGCTTGACGCCTCATATACTGATGAAGCAAATTATTATTTGAGCTTGACGCCTCATTTACCGATGAAGCAAATTATTATTTAAGCTCGACGCCTCATATACTGATGAAGCAAATTATTATTTAAGCTTGACGCCTCATATACTGATGTGTCAATTATTATTTCGCCTTAACGCCTCATATACTGATGAAGCCATTTATCCTATAGTCATGAACCAACTCGAATCAGCACCAAAACCATGTAAAACCCTACCAGAAACTCATGCCAATCCATCAACCAAAAAAGGGGAGTGGTGGGTGGGCTTTGATAATATCATCATCATATTTCACTATTAGTAGATAGCAGCACTTTAACTTCCGTTTGACATACCGTATTCTACAGCTATCTTTTGTATTGCGTTAACGGGTTGTAATATAATAATAGATGCTCATTATTCATATTCCCATTTGTTAAAATGTAATTTTTTATTTATTAGTATTAGCTTTGCACTTTTAAAAACTACCGATTTTATATAGAGACTTGATTTGCATCACCATACGACAGAGTGGTAATATTTGAAAATGTTTGGAAAAACAATAGTTGGACATGGTTTGATAACGGCGCCTCATACACTGATGTGCCAATGTTTCTTCTTACTCCACTATTTATAAATGATAGTCATTGAAAAATATCACTGACCAGTGCTCTATCAACTGAGCTAATGAGTCAGATAAGGAAGGACAGCGATAATATTATACACCTATCAGTTAGACGCACTATACGACCCCCGGGAGGGGTGCGTCGTGGGTGCGTCGTTTACCAATAATTCTTGACGGAGGGTACGTCAGTGGCAGCCTTTGGTCCGTCAAAAAAATGACGGAGGGTGCGTAAAGGTCCGTCACTTTACATGGGTGCGTCACAGTGTACATCTGTTTACGAACAACATAATACGACCTTTAAATATACGCTATAGGCCTACTATACCACATAACTCATTGATACCGCCAACCAGGCTCCACTTTAATACCGCAAACATCACACCGATATTTTATACCGCATGTTCTAAAATGCCTGAAATCACTCGATCATCGCCAATTGCTCCGCGCAGTCGCTTGCTATCGTCCTACGAGCCGATGGATGGAGTATACAGCAGTCTTGGCCCGAGACTATACTACCGGGGGAAGCACTCGTAATCACCCGTGTTGTCCATGCAAATTTAATTAAATTTAAGGCATCGCATGTGGGGGTCATCAGGGGGGGGGGGGGCATATCTGACTATTTGTTTTAGTATACAAAAGTTTACATCGAGTTTGTAATTTAATTTATTTATTTTTTTTGGGGGGGGGCATCATGGTTGGGGGGGGGGGGGTGGGGGAGCCCCGGGGGACTTATCACAATAGCGGTATATATATGTGTATGTGCCGCCTTTTGGGGTGCCTTTTCTCGAAGTATATGGGTGGTATTGATTAAATCAGAATTTTTTTTGGTATTTTTAAATGCCCCCTTAAATTCTTTGATGGTTCAAATGTTTAAATACACTTTCGAGAACCCAATTTTCTACTTACCTCCCGTTTACATGTATAACAAGGGATGAAGGATGCCACTTCCCCCACGCCACCCCCACCCCACCTCCTGGTTACGCCACTGAACAGGTCGAAGCAGAGTGGGAAATGTTCTCGAAATTGCTTCATCCTCATCCTGACGTTTATGATAACCAGTTAAATATTTTATGCATTTTAGACCAGTCAGACATTATTGTGCATATAAAAGTTCTCTCTCCTCTTGGTTCCGTCCATCCTGGTCCCGGTCCGGGGTCTATATAATTATTCGAGGGCCAGGGTTGACAACATCGAATAAGGGCAGATCCCCCGTGAATCAAAGGTAGTTTCATTTTCAGTAGTCATCGTGTTTTATCCAGTTTAGTCAATGATATCTGACGACGGGGTGCGTCGTCATGGTCCGTCAGAATCCACCAATGGTGCGTCCAAAAATTGACTGAGGGTGCGTATTTGGATGGCAATGGTCCGTCGTTTTTTTGACACAGGGTGCGTCATGGTACATGAGAAGTTGTGGGGGTCGTATAGTGCGTCTTACAACTGATAGGTGTATTATCTTAAGGCCTTCAGTTCAATCCCATCCTGAAAAAAATCAACTTAATACGTGAATACGTAAACCATTTAAGTGATATATAATATATGTGAATACATAAATAAACCATTAAAGTAATATAAACCATTAAAGTAATATAAATATATGGTATAGCTAACACATGCATATCTTGATATTAAACTCAAAGGCAGTATGAAAAACCCCGTTTAATTGCCTATTTTAAGCAAAATGTCCCAATGGTAAACTGATGGTAAAGTGTTGTAAAGTGTGTGACACTTTGCAATTGCAATGATAAAGTTTTCTAGAGTTTATCGATCGAAAACTCCTTTGCTAACTGGAAGTGAGATGGAGGTTTTTTTTGGCGTCATACTTACCTTCTCATCCACTCTGACGCATTCAACCATCCCTTTTGGTTTACGATCACCGGCCACTCTTGGTCATTATGCTTTTTGGCACCATCCGAATAGGCTAAAAAATTTTATTTTAAATATAATAATATATTTATATGTAATATAATTGGATATGACTAGTGATTTGTTGTAGCATTTAAATTGTTAAGGGGATTAACTTAACCATATTTTAAAACAGGATTATGTCTATCACTAGGACTATTCATGTCTTGACTTAAATTGGTTGTCTATAACAACTGAATGAGGATAGGGCACATGTTCACCAGTTATTCATTTTTAAGTATATAATATGTTTGACTATTCTCGTATTTAACTACATTGCTATTCCGGGTACATTACAATGTCTGTGCTTTGCTTTAGCATTTAAGTGGATAAAGGGATACTAAGATAACTTAATTATTGAATAGATAGCGTAGCACTTGTATATTATATTCCTATATGTCAATCACAAGGGTAAATAATGATAACACTTAATGTGTCTGAAGCACTTCAGGCTTGGGGAAGGTGTTTTAACATATCACTGTGGAGGTGGTGCTCTTGTGCGTTGGGTTGGTGGAAATCTACACGCCAGATTAGTTGAAAACCAAGTACGCGATATCAATGGTGGTTCTGGAAATCGAAGTTACTCTATCAAGGCAATAGTTGGGGAAACGGAAGTTAAAGGTGGGTATTAATACAAAGTCACTTTAGACACTACCGTAGATATTCGATATCTAGACAACTTTCTGCCAACTTTGAAACTCTGAAAGAGATGGCGCCCTCTCGCGATTAAAGCCGGCTTTAAAAAAGATCATTCTAACAAAATAATTTCGGCGGCGCTGAAAATGACGTAAATAATGTCGCAGTATATAGTCCGTTCAATATAATTTTCGGATCAATAATCTATCCCGGGACCTATCCAATGACTACATGTATATATACGAGTGTAACGGGGTAAAACCGCAGACGTACAATACGGAAAATCGAGGGGCGAGGTCTAGACTCTGGCAGGTCATATTCGACTTAACCAGTGTATCTTTTCTTTTTCACAAATTAATAGTATTTGTTGATATTCGTTATTTTTAAGGATATATTAAGCAGCTAAATTCAAAATTATTTTAAAAACACTGACTATAGAGAAAATATCCCAAAATTATCAATTTACTTTATTTTGTCACCAGTTAATATTTGTTAGAAGAAAAAAATATCGTTATACATGTACATGTAGGCCTATGATTGATTTTATTCGAGTGGCGTAGCTAGGTTTTTCATAATGAGTTGGGGTGGGGTGGGGGTTGGGCAAAATAAAAGTGACTATACCAGGCTGGCAACTTTTGAGAATTCAACGAGTCACAACAACTAACTTGAGAGGGATGTCTGAGGGGGTTGTAACAAGCACCCCCGTCCCCCCCCCCCCCACCCCTCCCCCACCAGCGCGGTAAATCGAGCTTGATTTTTCTCACAGTGCCAATTACACATGTTGAGAGATACTCGATTCAAAATAAAATAACCCGCCAAATGTATAATAGGTCATTCTTTGAAGGTCGTGCATTGAATTGATCTGAACAGCGAAAGCGGGCAACCCTTTGTTACGGGGACGCATATAAGTATAGTATCTATTCTATCTCCAATATTCTCTATTCAATAACCAGAGAAGTTATTACGTAACACATCTTTTGGAACGGTAAATAGTTCCTCTGGGATGTTGTTCATTTCAATCGTTGAATCCAAAGCGTGTAGCCATTATACATGTACATACATGTACTCCTTGGTGTAGCGTGATAGTTAACACGGTCATCAGATTAGACTAGCAGTTGGGAATAAATCGAATGTACATGTATAATTTTATGGTTTGAATGCGAATTATGCCAAGAGACCTATTAATTGTTATTTTAGAAAAGTTACAAATATTGTTTAATTCTCATTGTGCGCTCGGAATCAGATGATATAAAAAATGACAATTATGTTAGCAAAATCTTATAAATAAATAAATAAATAAACAAATTAATTAATTAATTAATGAGGAACACTATGAATATTTTAATGTATAAGGTTAAAAAATGATGAACAATGTTTCACACTAATTTGTTGCATGCGTTTTATATCAATGATGCTTGGCAGTCAGACACCAAACGTGAAAATTAACCGGGGAAAATTACGTCTTTTGGTTGGCCTGCGCCACGATTATCAATTTTGATCAACTTAGGTTCATTTGAAGGGAAAGTCATATTTATCCAGGATGCAATTTCTGTTTAAATAAAATAAACATGATTGTTTTGAGTCGACAAAGATGCATTTTCAATGCGATCGTAACATCGAATTTTACCAATGTTCATAAGCTAATAAACTCAATCGAAATTATGTTAATTTGTGTCACACACAAAACGACGCCCATCAGATAAACTAGTGCAATTACATTATTACCGTCTTTAACATGATTAATATGCTCCCAACAAGGGAAAATATCATTATGTGAAGCATCCTGGACAGAATACAGTAAAATACTCTGGAGGTAGACGATTATAGATGAATTAAAATGCGCGGAGTAAAAAAATGCCCCCTTTCCAACACACAGAGACTAAATCGCTTTTTAACGAAAGGTATTCTGCAGGACTCGAACCGAGGCGGGGAGAATTCAGCAGAGTTCTAGTCCATAGTCCTATAACCACTCGGCCATGCCTACTCATTGAAGCGTCTATCGTGTGCACTAAATAATGAACTAGTGGGGTTTTTTTGGGGTTTTTTAGGGGGGGGGGGGCAAGTGCGGTGGGATGACTTTCTAAAGGTAATTTCTTTTACGCCTAAGGCTGATATTTTGTCATATGAATTGCACGACGACATCCTCATTTCACGTGAAAATAAAATCGTGTCGTCTACCATAGATTCACTAAACTGTGGCAACTGCTGACACGACTGCTAATACATTAGGGCTCGTCTTGTGGTGCTCACTTGAACATAGTCTCCGTGTGGTCTAGTGGGTAAACTCCGGCCACAGAAGCGAGAGGACCCGGGTTCGAGACTGTGTATATTTAATGGTAGTCTTCATGTTATTTTTTATTTCCCCAAACTGTTTATAGTTTCCTGACTTTTATTCATTCCAGTGGACACCAATGAATTCAATATTATTTATTAGGCCTACATGGCACGCTGAATACTGATTCACGCTTGGTTGCACATCACTTAAATACCCATTGAAGAATGTTGAGCTTGTCATTCGATCATTTTGCTGCTGAGCAATTATCGATCTTTAATGTCATTTTTAGAAGACGATTGATAATGACAACGAAACGATTAGGGCCTACATCTATGCAACTGATTTTGTCACAATAAAAATAAACACCCCGTGTAAAATAGGAACTATTTGGGTTGTAAATGGGCTCTAAACACTTTCCATGCGGTTGTTGCTTTTATTGTATATAAACAGCTTGCAAGGTCTATAACAACTCTCTGGTCCAAATAATCCAAAGGATAAATGAAAAAAATACTAGGCATGTATACTTGTTTTCAATTTTTGAAATATTCTGTGAAATTTTGGAATGTCGTCTGTAGACGCCTGCCGCGTGAAGAGTGTTTATTTAAGTGTAGCACCTTAATATTTCAAACTGATATGAAAATAAAGGAGTAGGTCTAATATATATAAATAGAAAACATATTTGAATAAAAATCTTGCATTAACACATTTATTGGAATGTAAATTTTTTAAAGGTTATAGGGTTCCCGACATTAAGATGTGAAAAATCTTGGTAATAATGCATTTAAGATACTCTGGTGTGTGTCTAGCTAGGTAGGCAATTACATCCATGAATGAAAATGTGTGGAGTAAAAATATGTCGCAGTATATAAAAAGGATTCGAACCGACGCGGGGAGAATCCAATAGATTTATAGTCTAAAGCCTAAACCGCTCGGCCATACTACTCATTGAAGCAACCGTCGTGTTCAATGAATAATGAACTAGTGGTAGTCTATCGAGTTATTCGACCAAAAATCAGTAATTTTAAGATTTTTTTTTTTTGGGGGGGGGCGTATATTTTATTTGAAATATACATAACGTGATAACACACACACTGAAAACTAACAATCAAATGTATATCGTCAGAACTGTTGGAACTGTTGCCCCATATACAGTAAGATGGACTATAGAGGTAGACAACTTTTAGGTCAAGCGTTCTGGGTTCTATAATTTCGATCATAATTCATTAACGTTAA
Source organism: Ophiura sarsii (assembly GCA_035610835.1). Classification (NCBI taxonomy): domain Eukaryota; kingdom Metazoa; phylum Echinodermata; class Ophiuroidea; order Amphilepidida; family Ophiuridae; genus Ophiura; species Ophiura sarsii. Next base: position 60,108,715 of record CM069450.1, read on the forward strand.
CACACTTACAAATTTCGATCTCCGAATGATCGAGCATCTAATAATGCAATAATTAACTAGGAGAATCTACGGGATCTTCATAACAGAAAGAGCTTATCTCTCTAGTTAGTGATCGCGCTAATGACTGACTGAACTGACTATATACTACGAACATTAGGCCTACGTACGTCATTTTCAGCGCCGCCGAAATTATTTTGTTAGAATGATCTTTTTAAAAGCCGGCTTTAATCGCGAGAGGGCGCCATCTCTTTCAGAGTTTCAAAGTTGGCAGAAAGTTGTCTATATATCGAATATCTACGGTATTTCATTCCAACATTTTCTATTTTACTTTCATTGTAGATTAAAACTTTATTTTTATGAATTTGAGCTGGCTGTTAAGTGTGGTGAGATATACGTATACGAGATGTTTTTGTTTTGATTTATTTGGTGCTTAGGCTAAATACATTATATATAAATCCAAATACTTTTATACCACAATATAACATTATGGAATGACTTGCACTGACCCATCGATCAGTTTGAGGAAATAAGATGAGATAGTGTTCACTTATCGTATAGAAAAAGTGATTAGTTAAAAATACTCAATTATTTCAGCAGTTTAATTTGTTTGGTTACCGCTATAATCATGATATTTAAAGTGTAATATGTGCTATATTTAAGTGCAATATGTGCTATAATGAAGTGTAATATGTGCTAATATGTGCTATAATTAAGTGTAATATGTGCTATAATTAAGTGTAATATGTGCTATAATTAAGTGTAATATGTGCTATGATTAAGTGTAATATATGTTATAATTAATGTAGTATAGTATGTGCTTGAATAAACTATAATAAATGCTAGCATTAAAGGCATATTATGCGATCTTTTCCATGGGATGCCTTCTATCCTTGATTCTTTTTTGAAAACAGATTTATTTTTGTTACGCCTGACCTTTGGTGTAACGCCCAAGTTCAATAAATTAACTACGCATAAGTGAGGTACTATACATTTGAACGCCAATTAACACATCGTACAAATCAGATTTACCATATTTAACTATAATTTTAATTCATCATCTCCGTCACTGACTTTCTTCAGATCCATTAACATATGGATGACCTATACAATAGGTCTCATTCACATAAACAATAATATTCACAAAGTTCAAATCAAATTATAATGTCACTTCAATTATGCCTCATTTGTTGTTGTAGATGGGTTTCCCATGAATGTAATAACCTCGACGAATAATCAATGGTGTTGTTATGTCCCCAGACAATTGAAAGTGTTATTGATATATATGACGTAATAATAACCAGTGCTTACCCATTTAGCAGAATTTAATGTTATCTTACTTAATCTGCGACATCATTGGGGATTATTGGATTACATCTGTCATTTAATCAATATAGCGGTTGTTATATATTCTTGATGATCATTCAACGGTCGTAGCCAAGGTTTTTAATGCTTGGTTGATTTCCATGTCAACAACATCAGATTCATCGGATTACCCCACATTTGGTATGCATTAATAATCGGTGATACAACTGCTAATTATATCGGCAGCCATTAACCTCCATAAACAGTAACAAGCTGTAACAGCAGTAACAGCAATAACAGCCAACGCACTGAAACAATAAATTGAAACCAAAACCTTGCAAATAATATTTTGTATTTGCAAATAAAGCTATATCCATTTCGGATACAAGTCAAAATTGTTTCTATATATTAATAGACCAAATTCAACACACATCAATTCTTTTGATACCGTATTAAAACGGCGTGTCCAAAAGTAGATTTATAATTGACATTTCAACTGATGTACTCATGAAATCTTGGGGTATTATTTCCACCACGCAACATCGGTACAACATACACAAATGAAAGTTTACTTTTATAAATCACCAGCCATATTTATTTTGCGAGAGAAATCATGATCAAATGCTAATTCGCATAACGTCACATAATATTAGCAAGTTCATGAGTTCACTCCATACACAATACATTGTTATAAACATACATAATTTTGGGCGGGAAAAATCATGATTGTTATGCTAATTCGCATAAAGCCACACAATATCAAGAAGTCATGATTTCACCCTATTACACAACATTTATTTCATTCGGATAAAATTGCATTTACAAATATATTTACATTCAAGACATATTAATTGCATGCGGAAAGAAACCTACTATTATCCCATTTCAGCTCTATTCCAAAATATATTAAAAAGGAGTTTCATTTTGTTATATGTTTCTTTATCCAAAACTTCCTTGCTCATGAAATAAAACAACGGATACAGACATTTTGTTTTCTTAATTTCTACGAAAACAATTAATGAAATTTCCGTAATTTTCACGGATGTAAATTTTGATATTTGAATTGCAAAGAATAACTTCATTTTATACCTTCAATGCAGTCAACTTGAATACACGGATTGGGAACATGTAATATCGTGAAATATAATTTAGACGTATTTTAAGGGACGTCAGCACGTACACGTCTATAGAAAAATAATACAATATTTATTTACACTTATTTACAAACTTACGTTAGATTCCCAAATGTGATGTCTCGTGTCTCCAGACATTCGTCGACATGATGGCACTACTTTCAGTTGTTCACCCTGGACGAAATTCTGTATGACTCGTCCATCCAACGGGGTGCTGATACCATAGCCGACGAAATTAATGATGCTAACTTTCACGTAATAACTTGATTGCCACACATTAGACCAATCGATGGGTTTGCAAACACGCAAACTTACCCCATGAAACAAAATATACCAGGCTCACAATGACCGCAAGCTTACCCTGATAAAGATGTCGGTTTTTAGGAAGCAACCAAAATATATAGTTATCTCCAAGACATCGCATAAGGGAATGATTTTTGTTGACAACGCGATCACAATAATCCTTCGTAAAGCGCGGGAGAAATTAGTCACGCTTATACAACCTAACGCACCTGTTTATATGAACGCCATCTAGCGACCATCGCGCCAGATAGTGTAATATCAAATCATACTAGAAATACATTACTAAATCAAGCGTCAGAGCCAAGCTCTACGTAACAATTTTGCAGATTTACATTTCTGATCGTAAATCATAAATACATTCGGTGATACGATTCATAATCACTTGAAAATCATGGTTTCAAAGTGAATATTTTCAACATTTTTAAACCATGATTTTGAAGTAATTTAGAATCGTATCGCTCTGTAACTCAGAATATATTTATGATTTATGATCAGAAATATAAGAACGATGTATTATTATTATTATTTATTATTATATAGGCGGATACAATGAAGTTTCTAATTAAAGCTAGACGTAAATGTCAAATATGGAAGGCGGAAGTGTCAAATATGCTAGGCTTAAGAGTGATACTTGCCAGGCCCATATAACAGGGTTTTTGTTCGTCGCCTAAGAAATGTCTAAACAGTTAACTAACCGTTCCTGCTCAGAGATGGGTATGATATTTCAAGATCAAGTTTGGTGTACTTATAGCACTAAGTAGGCTATAATAAATGTTGCAGTGTTATTGTGCTAAGCGTACGTGTCGTACATGCTAGGCGTAAGTGTTAAATATGCTAGACGTATTTTAGGCTTAAGTGTGATACATGCTAGCCTATAATAGGCGTGATATGTGCTAGGATTCTGACTAAAACAATATTTAAAAACCTTAGTCATTAAAGACTCACAAAAGTGTCACATCTTTATGGTTAACAGCTTTACCATGCATTTAAGTTTTGTTTGAAAGTGTAGTGCATTCTACAACTGTTATAAATTATGTATGAGGCCAGAAACAAAGAAAACAAAGAAGAACACAAATAAAGTCTGCTTGTTCGTGAACGTCGTTCTATCATCTATTGCAAACCTTGACCGGAAGCAGACAATGAACATAATAACAATAATAAATAAATAAGCATTTATAATGGGGCATTTATCTAGAAACAAGTTCTAATCCAAGGCGCAATGAACAAACAAGAAAAACAATACAGTACAGTGGAAATCACAGAAAAAAACATGATCTGTAGCAAACTTTCGCTGAACAAAAACCAACCGAAAATGGTTTACGTGCTAAAAATATGACTAAAAAACAACAATTACAATTACAAATTGACTATGAAAAACAATAACAATAGCATGGCATACAAAATGTAAAAATCAAAACAGTTGATATTAGCAGTCATAAGCAGAATTGAATAAGAATGTTTGAGTCCTGGTTTAAACCGATGGAGAGAATTTGACTGACGAACATCAATGGGTAAAGAGGTTTGAGCAACGGTTGAAAAAACACGATCACCGAAAGAGGATGTTGTTCGTGGAACTGATAGTATACACTTTTCTGATGACCTTAGACTGCGAGTAGGAGTATATGGAGAGAGAAGATCGGTTATATAAGAAGGTGCCATATTGTTTAAACCTTTCCATGTCTGAAGTAGAGTTTTATATTTGATCCGTTCGCGAACAGGTAACCAGTGAAGACTCCGTAGAGTAGGTGTAAATATGATCAAATTTGCGAGTCTTTGTTAAAACGCGAGCAGCAAGGTGCAGTTTCTTAAGTTGTTGTTCAGTTATTCCATTAAGTAAAGCATTTCCATTGTCTAGGCGCGATGCTCTCCTCACCGCTCTGCATGACTGGTATGGTCATCTTGAGAAACGTAAAAGTGTGGCTGTTGCTTTATTCGATCTTAGTACGGCTTTCGACAAAGTCCCCCACAGTCCTCTTTTGCTTAAAATCCACTCTGCTGGCATCACTGGTCCTCTTCTCAGTTGGTTTAGGTCCTACCTATCTGACAGAACCTAGTCAGTGTCCGTCCATATGGTGTCTCCTCGGATCCGGTTCCTGTTCTTTCTGGTGTTCCTCAGGGTTTTGTCCTTGGGCCTCTTCTCTTTCTTATCTATATTAATGACCTTTGCCTGTCTAAGTTCTCCCCCGACAGTTCCTTGGTTCTCTTTGCAGATGACACCACTCTCTACAAACCTCACACCCATGACATCGACATTGATAGCTTTCAATCTGACATTGACACCATCCATCAATGGTTCACCAGCAACCACCTCACCGCCAATGCCAGCAAGACGAAGTTGATGGTGGTTTCTACCAAAAAGGATCCCTTTCCTAACCTGCAACTAAACATCAATAATCAGGCGATTGAAAGGGTGTCCTCTGTCAAATTTATTTGCATTCATATTTCCAGCAATCTATCCTGGAATGTGCATGTTGACTACATCTGCAAGAAAGCGAGGAAAACCATTGGCTACATCCATAGGGCTTTCAACAGTTCTTCTCCTACTACCCGCCGGATTCTTTACTTGGCCTTGGTTCGTCCAATTCTTGAGTACGGCAGCATCACTTGGCATCCTTTGAACATTACCTTGACCAACAGGCTTGAGTCAACGCAGCGGTTTGATTCTAGAGTTATCCTCCAATCATGGAATCTTTCCCACAAAGATCTCCTTCTGGACTCTTAACTCCCTCCCCTGTCAAGGCGTCGTGATACTGCTGTTCTTTGCCATCTTTTCAAGATCTTCAACCACCTTTGTTCGTCTCCTAGTCCGTACAAGCCCCATCCCAGACCCAATCTTCGCAACCTCAACAGCTCACACCTGTTCGCGTATATACGAAAAAGTCCGATGTACAGGGCGACCTCAGTTTTCACCTTACTCTTTTCTTTTGTTTCGCCATATTTGGAAGTGATGTCCAAATTGATCGATATCAGCGTAACGAAACACCCGTTGGGCTATGCACCAGTTAGGACGGGGGGGGGGGGGGACTTTTAAACTCAAATTGTGAAATAATATCCCAAAAAGCAAATCGGGGGGGGGGGGGGCACATTTTAGGATATTCACTATTCAGCCTTTTGAGCCTAGAAAAAAAAAACCACTATACGTATGATGAAGTGATTTGTAGTCACCATTCACCATTATAGATTTTACTCTCCATTTTTTATATCCCATTTGCCTTTTAATTGACTAATTCAATAAAAAAACCACTATACGTAACTCAAAATGTGATATTATATTAAAAAAAAAGCAAATCCGGGGGCACATATTATTAGGATATTCACTATTCAGCCTTTTCAGCCTAGGCCACGCTATAAAAAAGAATTTTTTCGTTGCGGTTTCAACGAGAACGTCATTTATTCGGTCAAATGTGTCGCAGATTGACCAGTTCGATAAAAAAAACATTATACGTAACTCAAAATGTGAAATAATATCCCAAAAGCAAATCCCGGGGGGCACATTTTAGGATATTCACTATTCAGCCTTTTGAGCCTAGGCCACGCTGTGAAAGAGAGTTTTTTCGTTGCGGTTTCAACGCCAACGTCATTTATTCCGTCTAATGTGTCGCAGATTGACTAATTCAATTAAAAAAAAACACTATACGTAACTCAAAATGTGATATTATATCAAAAACGCAAATCGGCGGGCACATATTAGGATATTCACTATTCAGCCTTTTGAGCCTAGGCCACGCTATGAAAAATAGTTTTTTCGTTGCGGTTTCAACGAGAACGTCATCTATGGTCAAATGTGTCGCAGATTGACCAGTTCGATAAAAAAACATTATACGTAACTCAAAATGTGAAATAATATCCCAAAAAGCAAATCCCGGGGGCACATTTTAGGATATTCACTATTCAGCCTTTTGAGCCTGGGTCACGCTGTGAAAGAGAGTTTATTCGTTGCGGTTTCATCGCTAACGTCATTTATTCCGTCTAATGTGTCGCGGATTGACTAATTCAATAAATAAAAAATCTATACGTAACTCAAAATGTGATATTATATCAAAAAACGCAAATCGGGGGGGGGGGGGGCACATATTAGGATATTCACTATTCAGCCTTTTGAGCCTAGGCCACGCTATGAAAAAGAGATTTTTCGTTGCGGTTTCAACGAGAACGTCATTTATTCGGTCAAATGTGTCGCAGATTGACCAGTTCGATAAAAAAAACATTATACGTAACTCAAAATGTGAAATAATATCCCAAAAAGCAAATCGGGGGGCACATTTTAGGATATTCACTATTCAGCCTTTTGAGCCTAGGCCACGCTGTGAACAAGAGTTTTTTCGTTGCGGTTTCAACGCCAACGTCATTTATTCCGTCTAATGTGTCGCGGATTGACTAATTCAATAAAAAAACACCACTATACGTATGATGAAGTGATTTGTAGTCCCCATTCACCATTATAGATTTTACTCTCCATTTTTTATATCCCATTTGCCTTTTACTTTTTAATCTCCCCTTTGTCTATGTCATCCTTTTGTTACATTATCCACTTCATCAATCAGCTTTGTTTTTTATACCTTCCCCTATTCATCCATCTGTCACGTTGACCCCCACTGTGTTACATTATCCCATATCACTTCCTGCCCTTTGTTCCCATGTCTATATATATGTTAGTGTATGTTGTATTCTGTCATTTTACCTTCGATAAAGATACTGTTAGAATCAAAACGTCAGGTCCTCTTATATTCATTACATTTACTTACACAGGCTATTTTTGTGGATAAGCAGTATTCAGCTTTTACATTACATTTTCTTAAAGTGTAATTTTATATGATGATTCTATCCCGGAATTCTATAGTAATATTTCAATTTTCTCATGTTAAAAAATGATATAAATAAAATAATTTTTCTTTTTCTTGTAGAATCAATTTGCTTAACACAGAATTCAATACGAACACATTAGACCAAGGAGTTATTATTATTAACTATGATAACTCCTTGGTTAGACCTGGTTTAGACTTCATCGACATTTACGTCTACCGGCGCTAGTCCGTTGGCCATGGCGTATGTATTGTGTGCACAAAATATTCGCAATACGCAAAGTTGTTGTAAAAGACTAGCATATTCGATAACGTTCAGCGATGAAGTGTGAATCGCTCGGATTCAAGTAAGGGCAGCGTAAGAATGAGCTATGGTTTGCGATGGTTTCAAGTTTTCAATACGATTTATTCCGTAAACATATACTACTGGGTTCCAAAGTGACGTCAATTAATTATTTCCTTTCATCCTTCCACGGCCCTTACCGAGGTTCGAATCGATATGCATGGTTAAAGCTACGTAGCTCGAGCGGGACAGAATCATTTCTTACAACTTGGGCGGAATCAAATTGGTTATTTCGGTATATCACTTCCAAATATGGCGAACAAAAGAGTAAGGTGAAAACTGAGGTCGTCCTGTTAATAATAATACGCTAACAGGTGTGAGCTGTGCCCTTTATCCCCCTTTTTGCAGACTTTCTCTCTCCAAAATGTCTTTCTATCCTTTTGCTCCCACTTTGTGGAACTATCTCCCTAATGTTGTTGTCAAGAGTACTACCTTAACATCCTTCAAGACTGCTGTTTGCCACCATATCCTGTAGCCAGTTCCATTTGTTTCATCCGTCTGGTCCCTTTTTGTTTTCCCCTTTCATTTGTCTTGTTCCCCTTTTGGGATTTTTTGGCTGTCCCTTTTTTATTTATTTTAGATGTTCGGGCATCCCTTTAATTTAGTGCTTGTCACTATTGGGTTTGTCCTGGCTATTCAGCCTATTGTTATAAATTATAAAATCATAAGAGGAATCATTGAAATACAACGGTCAAATGTTCGGAGAAAAATCGCACGTTACGTGCTCGGGTGTCCCCCAAATGGAATATATTTTGGTATAGAAGCTTCTTTAAAGCCGAAATGTAGTACCTCATTCGTAGCAAAAATAGGTGTAAAATCCGCAAATGTTTGAGCGCTGTGCACATATTTTTTTGTCGGAATAATCTTGTCGGTTCACTTTCATTCCTTGCTCCCCACCTCCATATGAAATACCTAGCTACGCCACTGAGTAATAGTTAAACAAGTAATCAAGTAATCTGAGGGATCTCTTGACAAAAGAGAATAGCTGAGAATCAAAATTGAATAGGCCTAAAGTTCTTCAATAGACGTGGTAACAATTTATTTACTATTACTACTTATATAACATTACATTGTGTTGCTTCTCTGTAATTAATACATTTAAATCAACTTTTTGATCATGGTATCGAGTTTAATTTCACTTAATTTCTATACTTTTGCCAAGTGTACATTTTGCTCCTTTTGAAATAAGTTATCCTTAAGAGTATGACCACTGACGCATAGGCACATACCTCACAGGCCTTGTATTAGGGTATGGCATTGCATTGCATATAATAATGGTAAAGGTAGACCTGTCACTCTGTGGAGTCAATTCGATTTATATAGACCGATTGAAAGATGATGAACTTCATTAGTTACTATTTAAAGTAAGTAAAATATGTAAATGCAAAATATATTTACATATTGTTAACATGGTTGTTGCGTGAATATATTAATTTAAAACAGTTTTCTACTTAGTATAGTAATATTACCGACATGACCGATGTTAGGACTACATGTATATTAAGAGGAGCCCCAGGCCTCACATTTAGGAGTTGACCCCTGACCTCCGAACATACTCTTAAAATTACATATTTATAACAGATACATATCTTATCTACAAGAATAAAGAGTCCTGCTCTAAGATTCTCTTGCGAAATTATGCTATGGCGATAATCATATTTCCCATGTATTCACATAGCAGAAATGAAGTACTAGTAATAGAACTTCTCCTCTCGTAAGGGTTTGAGTAGTATATTGACCATCATACTGAGAGGAAATCTAAAAACTACATAAAATCATGTTATGAATTTAAAGAGAGAACTGCTGAACACATTATATTAGCTTTTTCCATTTTGATATCATTGATATTGGTCCAATTTTTTTTATAACAATTGAAAAAGTTTCAAAAAAAAAAAAAAAAAACCCTTTTATGACTTTTTCCAATGTTCTATTTAGCTATGTTACCTGTAACATTAACATCAGGACAGTTTATTCTTGAAGACAAGATATGAATCTATATATCATAAAGGTATTCCTTTTGGAGTATGTTCGCAGGTCAGGGGTCAAACCATTGTATTTAAAGCCAAATTTAGAGCTCTTGGGTTCCTACTATATACGAGTCCATGTACATGTATGCAGAAGTTGTTAGGGAGGAGAGATATTTTAAAAATTAAGAATAATAGTCATGTAAAATTAAAACAAAGTTATTGGTTAAATGAGAAACAATAGGCTACCGGAAAATCTAAGGTTGCAATAGACATAGAAACCAATATCCCAACAATGTGTTGTGTTACAGTTGTAAGCTATTATACACAGACCATAATAGTTGGCCTATAATGTTGTGTTGCCTCTTAACACAATTAAAATTGTATTTTAGGTATGAAACTATTATATTTGATCAACAGTCTTATAAAATAATATATAACACATGATTCTATTGGAATCTGTGCTCTAAAACTTATTGTTTATCCATTTAAAATCATGGTACTGGGATACTAAAACTATAACAGTCAATTAAGAAAATAACGCCCTCTGTTAGTAGACTTGGGACATTCCCCATTCAAATGCGAACGTGGGATTAGGTGAATTTGTCGTTAGGGATGTATTTGCCATTTTTGGTACTAACTTTATGTTCTGCCCAGATATGGACAACAAGAGTGATAGATACAGAGCATCCTCCTATAGCCTATTTCGGAAGATTATGTTATGTGTTATCAAGTTTGGTTGGCTAAAATCAATATATCATTAAATGTAAGAAAAATGCTATACTGATTATCATTACAGGAACCTGTAGTCCAGATGAATTTCTTTGTGAGAGTGGACACTGCATCCCCTTAACAAGTATGTGCGATTCACAAGTTGACTGTTCAGAGGGAGAGGACGAGCAAGGATGTGATATAAGTAAGTAGAAAATGCATCCACCAGCATGAGTTGGTGATAGAAAAGTTGACTGTTCATATACAGAGGACGAACAAGGATGTTATACAAGTAAATGGACAATGCGTTCACCCAGCATAGGTTTGTAACAGACAAGGTGACTGTTCACATGCAGATGACGAGCAAAGATGTGATACAAGTGAATAGACAATGCATACACTCAGCATGGGTTTGTGATAGACAAGTTGACTGTTCAAAAGCAGAGGACGAACAAGGTTGGGCGAGCAAGGATGTTATACAAGTAAGTAGACAATGCATTCCCTCAGCATGGGTTTGGGATAGACAAGTTGATTGTTCAGAAGCGGAGGACGAAGGATGTGATACAAGTAGACGATGCATCCCATCAGCATGGGTTTGTGATAGACAAGTTGGATGTTCAATTATGGAAGGCGGAAGTGTCAAATATGCTAGGCTTAAGAGTGATACTTGCCAGGTCCGTATAACAGGAATTTTGTTCGTCGCCTAAGGTTGCACACCACCAAATACATCTCCCATAGGGTTACACGTAGAATGGATATTTCTCGACGTTATAAGAAACTGGTAACTTGAAATTTGGTTTCAACTTGAAGATGAAAGCCATGAATACTAACTCAACAACTCATATATGGGGGGTAACCGGCATAATTTTGAGCTAGAGCCTTTTCAAGAAGTACGAGTTGAGTTTTCCTGGTCACACGCAATTGTTGATTAAGATTATTGCGTCAGATACCGGAAATAACCTGAACACAAATGTCTCTGTTAAAATATTAAAAAATCATCATTGCATCAATTGTTTTGGACCTGAAGCTGATGTGTCTGTCAAAATTCACATTATATCAATTTCGCCATAAAATGTAGTAAATACCCTAATTTTAAACTGTAATTTACAATAGGTCTCCCGTTTCGGCATAGAAACGGACCGGTTTTGGACTTTTGCCTCAAAGGGGGTAGGGCCAGACGTTATTTAGTGGTGTGAAACCCTAAGAAATGTCTAAACAGTTAACTAACCGTTCTGCTCAGAGATGGGTATGATATTTCAAGATCAAGTTTGGTGCACTTATAGCACTAAGTAGGCTATAATAAATGTTGTAGTGTAATTGTGCTGAGCGTACGTGTCGTACATGCTAAGCGTAAGTGTTAAATAAGCTAGACGTATTTTATGCTACCCTATAGGCGTGATATGTGCTAGGATTCTGACTAAAAATATATTTACAAACCTTAGTCATTAAAGACTCACAAAAGTGTAACATCTTTATGATTAACAGCTCTACCATGCATTTAAGTTTTGTTTGAAAGTATAGTGCATTCTACAACTGTTATGAATTATTTATGAGGCGAGAAACAAAGAAAACAAAGAAAACAAAGAAGAACACAAATAAAGTATGCTTGTTCGTGAACGTCGTTCTATCATCTATTGCAAACCTTAACCGGAAGCAGACAATGAATATAATAACAATAATAAATAAATAAGCATTTATAATGCGCCATTTATCTAGAAACAATTTATAATCCAAGGCGCAATGATCGGAAAATCTAAGGTTGCAATAGACACAGAAACCAATATCCTAACAATGTGTTGTGTTACAGTTGTAAGCTATTATACACAGACCATAACAGTTGGCCTATAATGTTGCCTCTTAACACAATTAAATTTGTATTTAAGGTATGAAACTATTATATTTGATCAAAAGTCTTATAAAATAATATATATATAACACATGATTCTATTGGAATCTGTGCTCTAAAACTTATTGTTTATCCATTTAAAATCATGGTACTGGGATACTAAAACTATAACAGTCAATTAGGAAAATAACGCCCTCTGTTGGTAGACTTGGGACATTCCCCATTCAAATACACAGGGATTTCAGTCAAATTTTGTGATGGAATTACTCAATAACGTGAAACCCGCGAACGTGGGATTAGGTGAATTTGCCTTTAGGGATGTATTTGCCATTTTTTGGTACTAACTTTATGTTCTGCCCAGAGATGGATAACAAGAGTTATAGATACAGAGCATCCTCTTATAGCCTATTTCGGAAGATGCGTTGAGACATAGCAACGATCAAAAAATGGACTTGATGTGTTATCAAGTTTGGTTTGCTCAAATCAATATAATCATTAAATGTAAGAAAATGCCATACTGATTATCATTACAGGAACCTGTAGTCCAAATGAATTTCTTTGTGAGAGTGGACAGTGCATCCCCTTAACAAGTATGTGCGATTCACAAGTTGACTGTTCAGAGGGAGAGGACGAGCAAGGATGTGATTCATGTAAGTAGAAAATGCATCCAGCAGCATTCACGTTATAGTGTTATTAGAGTACGAATAAGTCGACAATGCATCCATTTAGCATGGGTTTGTGGTAAACAAGTTGACTGTTTAGATGCAGAGGACGAGCAAGGATGTGCTACAAGTAAATAGACAATACATCCACTCAGCACGGCTTTGTGATATACAAGTTAACTGTTCAGATGCAGAGAACGAGCAAGGATGTGATACAAGTATATAGACAATGCATCCACTCAGCATGGGTTTGTGATATACAAGTTGACTGTTCAGATGCAGAGGACGAGCAAGGATGTGATACAAGTAAATAGACGATGCATAAATGGACAATGCGTTCACCCAGCATAGGTTTGTAACAGACAAGGTGACTGTTCACATGCAGATGACGAGCAAAGATGTGATACAAGTGAATAGACAATGCATACACTCAGCATGGGTTTGTGATAGACAAGTTGACTGTTCAAAAGCAGAGGACGAACAAGGATGTTATACCAGAAAAAAGACAATGCATCCACCCAGTATGGGTTTGTGATAGACAAGTTGACTGTTCAAAAGCAGAGGACGAGCAAGAATGTGATACAAGAAAATAGACAATGCATCCACCAGCATGAGTTTTTAATAGAAAAGTTGACTGTTCGTATACAGAGGGCAAGCAAGAATGTTATACAAGTAAGCAGACAATGCATTCCCTAAGCATGGGTTTGGGATAGACAAGTTGAATGTTCAGAAGCGGAGGACGAGCAAGGATGTGATACAAGTAAGTAGACGCTGCATCCCATCAGCATGGGTTTGGGATAGATAAGTTGAATGTTCAGAAGCGGAGGACGAGCAAGGATGTGATACAAGTAAGTAGACGATGCATCCCATCAGCATGGGTTTGTGATAGACAAGTTGGCTGTTCAGAAGCAGAGGACGAGCAAGGATGTGAAACAAGTAAGTAGACAATGCATCCACTCAGTATGGGTTTGTGATAGACAAGTTGACTGTTCAGAAGCAGAGGACGAACAAGGATGTGATACAAGTAAGTAGACGATGCATAAATGGACAATGTGTTCACCCAGCATAGGTTGTAACAGACAAGGTGACTGTTCACATGCAAATGACGAGCAAAGATGTGATACAAGTGAATAGACAATACATACACTCAGCATGGGTTTGTGATAGACAAGTTGACTGTTCAAAAGCAGAGGACGAACAAGGTTGTGATAAAAGCAAGTATACAATGCATACCATGAGCATGGGTAAGCGATGGACAAGTTGACTGCTCAGAAGTAGAGGACGAACAAGGATGTGATACCAGAAGAAAAAATGCATCCACCCAGTACGGGTTTGTGATAGACAAGATGACTGTTCAGAAGCCGAGGACGAGCAATGATGTGATACAAGTAAATAAACAATGCATCCCCTCGGCATGGGTTTGTGATAGACAAGTTGACTGTTCAGAAGCAGAGAAGACGAGCAAGGATGTGATACAAGTAAATATACAATGAATCCACACAGCATGGGTTTGTGATAGACAAGCTGACTGCTCAGAGGACAAGAGGGTAGAAACAGTAATTCAGAAAAGCGTACATTATGTCCCAGATTCTGGACTAGTATCGTCCGAAACTGAACACGCAGTATCGTCTGATATGTGTACCAACTCAGGGTTCCGGTATCGTCCGATACTGGCACACATAAAATGACGAGCAAGGATGTGAAACAAGTAAGTAGACAATGCATCCACTCAGTATGGGTTTGTGATAGACAAGTTCACTGTTCAGAAGCAGAGGACGAACAAGGTTGTGATACAAGCAAGTATACAGTTCATACCATGAGCATGGGTAAGCGATGAGCAAGTTGACTGCTCAGAGTAGAGGACGAACAAGGATGTGATACCAGAAGAAAAAAATGCATCCACCCAGTATGGGTTTGTGATAGACAAGTTGACTGTTCAGAAGCAGAGGACGAGCAAGGATGTGATACAAGTAAATAGACAATGCATCCACCAGCATGAGTTTGTGATAGAAAAGTTGCCTGGTCATATACAGAGTACCGAACAAGGATGTGATACAAGTAAGTAGACAATGCATTCCCTCAGCATGGGTTTGTGATAGACAAGTTGAATGTTCAGCTGCGGAGAACGAGCAAGGATGTGATACAAGTAAGTAGACGATACATCCCATCAGCATTTGTTTGTGATAGACAAGTTGGCTGTTCAGAAGGAGAGGACGAACACAGATGTTGAACAAGTAAATGGACAATGCATCCACCCAGCATGGGTTTGTGATAGACAAGTTGACTGTTCAGAAGCAGAGGACGAACAAGGATGTGATACAAGTAAGTAGACAACACATCCACCCAGTATGGGTTTGTGATAGACAAGTTGACTGTTCAGAAGCAGAGGACGAGCAAGGATGTGATACAAGTAAGTAGCCGATGCATCCCATCAGCATGGGTTTGTGATAGACAAGTTGACTGTTCAGAAGCAGAGGACGGACAAGGATGTGATACAAGTAAGTAGACAATGCATCCACCCAGCATGGGTTTGTGATAGACAAGTTGACTGTAAAGAAGCAGAGGACGAGCAATGATGTGATACAAGTAAATAGACAATGAATCCACACAGCATGGGTTTGTGATAGACAAGCTGACTGCTCAGAGGACGAGAGGATGAAAGTGGTTAATAGAGGGTAGAAACAGTAATTCAGAAAAGTGTACATTAGGTCCCAGATTCTGGACTAGTATCGTCCGAAACTGAACACGCAGTATCGTCCGATATGTGTACCAACTCAGTGTTCCGGTATCGTCCGATACTGGCACACATAAAATGTTCCAGTGTCGGGCGATACTGGAACACAATTATCGTCCAATACTTGGACAAATCGGTACTGGTAGCACGTTTACCAGTATCGCCTGATACTGGAACATAAAAACGTCTTAAGTATCGCTTACCAGTATTGAACGAGGCACATAAATATGTGAGACCTAAAATATACTTTTCCAGTATTTTGTTCAGCAGTGGGTCAGAGGGTAGTTACAGTAATTCTTTTAGCGGTGGGTCAGACCGTAGTTATAGCAATTCTTTCAGCGATGGGTCAGAGGGTAGTTACAGGAATTCTGTCGGCGGTGGGTCAGGGGGTAGTTACAGGAAGTCTTTCGGTGGTGGATCAGAGGGTAGCTACAGTTATTCTGTAGGCGGTGGTTCAAAAGTTAGTTACAGCAATTCTTTCGGCGGTTGGTCAGATGGTAGTTACAGTAATTCTTTCGGCGGTGGGTGAGAGGACAGTTACAGTAATTCTGTCGGTGTTGGGTCAGAGAATAGTTACAGTAAT
Organism: Ophiura sarsii; assembly: GCA_035610835.1. Taxonomy (NCBI): domain Eukaryota; kingdom Metazoa; phylum Echinodermata; class Ophiuroidea; order Amphilepidida; family Ophiuridae; genus Ophiura; species Ophiura sarsii. Next base: position 60,125,098 of record CM069450.1, read on the forward strand.
TATGTTGGCAGTGAGACAGAGGGTAGTTACAGCAATTTGTTTGGCGGTGGGTCAGAGAGTGGTTACAGGAATTCTTTCGGAGGTAGGTCAGATGGTAGTTATAGCAAATCTGACAACAGCAGTGGGTCAGCGGATAGTTATAGCAATTCTGTTACCGGTGGTTCAGAGGTAGTTGCAGGAACTCTGTCGGCGGTGGGCCAGGCGGTAGTTACAGGAATTCCTTCGGTGGGTCAGAGGGTAGTTACAGCAATTCTTTCGGTGGATCAGAGGGTAGTTACAGCAATTCTGAAGGCGGTGGCTCAGGGGGTAGCTACAGCTATCATGTAGACGGTGGGTGAGAGGGCAGTTTCAGTTACTCTCTCGGTGGGTGGTCACATGGTAGTTACATGCAGTAATTCTTTCAGCGATGGTTTAGAGGGTAGTTATAATAATTCGGTAGGCGGTGGGTCATAGGGAAGTTACAGTAATTCTTTCAGTGGGGGTTTAGAGGGTAGATACAGGAATTCTGTCGGTGGGTCTCAGATTTGTTCTGACAGTTATACTGGTGATTCGCAGGATATATCGATGAATCAAGTGAGAAATTCCAATACAATATAGTCATATGTTTTAATCTACGTTCTCCTCATCTATTATTGGTAAACCTTTTCCCAAAGGAAGCTCCCTATTTGTTATTATACAATCCATAGATATGAGTCTTTTTTTCATGTAATAACAATTTACTTCTAAAGAAGTCGGAGCTACTTCAGATACAATGTTGACTGTTGTTTAATTGACAACTGTTGATCACACTTTTAAGTAAAGGTCTTTAATCTTTACTTGTTGAAACATTTCCCCCTGGTCATGCTGATACCTTATGTTCACATCTAATTTGATGATACATAGGTTCTGAGATATGTAGTGAATACACTGAAATGATGTAACTGGTGGGTGACTAACTGGTTTATACCAATAGAAATCTTCTTATTTCCATGATCTGTAAATGATAGACATTTTCTTTTAAGTATCGCAGGACTTATTATTACAAGCATTTTATTTGGTTGGCATTTTCACTCCAATTGAAATACACTTCAACTTTTATCTCTGACTTTTAATGAAATACAGATGCTCAATCGAAGAGAAGCGTCAGTTTCAGCAGCTTTTATTATGATTCCAGCTACAGTAACACTGACGGCAGCCATGATAGTAACGGAGCAACGATTGCATATAGCGAACAAGGTATTTCGAGTTTTATTCAGGAACAATTTTCTGTCTAAATAATTTCCCCCTGACAGAGGTATTACCTTCTCATGGGAGAAAAATTAAGGTAGAGATAGCGTAAAAACAACTATGTATTAAAGAGGATTTTTTTTATCGCGAAACAGAAACGGGTATTTCCTTGTCGCGGGACAAAGATTGAGACTGGTGTAGCGCGACATCATGACGGATTGACAGTTGTCGCATTACAGAGAGACAATTCGTTTTCGAATTATAAGTATGTAACTGTTGCCGGCTTACCGCAGGTATTACAGTGGTATTACCTTGTCATGGGAGAAAAATTAAGACAGAGATAGCGTAACAACTATGTATTGAAGAGGAGTATTAACAGGAGGACAAAACAGTGCTAATAGTGACCCGAGCAGTCCTACGGACAGTGAATATCATTCAAATTCAGATTCAGATTTAACCAGCACATCTTAAAATTGTACGAGTACAGAACAATATTATCGCGAAACAGAGCCGGGTATTTGCTTGACGCGGGACAAAGATTGTTGTAGCGCGACATAATGATAGTTGTCGTGTCGTATGGCAGAGAGAAAATTTTCGTTTTCATATTCAGCATCGTAGTATTACGTGTAATACGATATGTGAACTGGATCACGCTTTTGAGTATTGAACCCCGATCGAAATGATCGCCACATATAGTCTATGATGTGAACCATCACGCCAAAAGGTGCGTGATCCAGGCCTATATAATCACTTCGAAAGTCAATGGTAGTTTAACTGTTGTCGCCTTACCGCAGGAATTACACATATTATTGAATAGATTCATCAGGATCGGTAGCCATAAATGATAAGATAAGGTTCTTATACTGATCCAAATGGTATACTCACACACTGTGGACGTTTCGGCAACGCGAGTAGAAACAGTGGGATTAAAAATGTACCGGTAAATCTTACCGTTTAATCTTACCGTTAACCTTGCAGTGCCCCAATAGAAACATGCTCATAGGAAAGATGGTTTAAAATATTCAATGTATTGCCCGCTATGAGATCAAAGCTCGATGACTGTCTGGCTCTCAGAACAAAAGATCATTCATGCGATACTTCTGTGCGATTTGTTACCATATTTGTCTCTAATCCATTTATTTCTTAATACGAGCCATTTCACCATTGTTATTCATTGCATTATGATTATTTACAGATATCGCTCGTACTACTACTGACACCACAGACCAGACGACCATGATGACCACAGCAAGTACGTCTGAAAGTAAACGTCTCAAAGCAGTCCACTATTTACTTTTTGTACCATTTATAACGGTGCTAGCGTTTTGGATCTCATAACTGCACATTGATGTTAAACACTTTAGTGCGACTAAAATGGTGAACGAAACATAGACTACTTCTTGCATTTTAAAACAACCATGTAACGATTTATCCCGTCTTTTTAAAAGTGTAGCATCATTCATTTAAGTTGCATACAAAAGTTTGGATATAAACATTGCGGTATAAAGTACAATGTTTAGTCCACTCGCTTAAAAAGGCTCTAGAAATGATTGACCTTGCATGGAGTACATCACACAATTTGAACAGTGTTTCTAGACTGAAATGTTGTGCTGATTTCAAATCCGGTGAGTGTTCAAAATGAAACTGTGGGGAAACTTCAAATTAAAAGGATACTACCCAAAATATGGGTTTTTTAAATGAAATTCACCTATAAGGCATTTTCTTGGGATTAAGCCAATATGTTACATTTCTTTTTTTTAATATTTGTCCCAAATATGATGCTCTGTAGTGCTTAAAACTGATCTGAAATAATTTTGTCTTACATTAAAGGCATATTATGTGATCTTTTCCAGAGGGCGCCCTCTATTCATTATTTTTTTTAGAAAGTAGATTTTCTTGCAGATTTACATTTCCGATCATAAATCATACGTACATTCCAAGTTACAGAGCGATACGATTCCTAATTACCTCAAAATCATGGTTTTAGAGTGAATTTAGAGTGAAAAATATAAAGTGTCAGGATTCGGACAGTTTATTTTCACTCTAAAACCATGATTTTGAAGTAATTAAGAATCGTATCGCCCTGTAACTTGGAATGTATGCATGATTTATGATCAGAAATGTAAATCTGCAAGAAAATCTGCTTTCTATTTTTTTTTTCGATGTTGAGGGCGTTCCCTGGAAAGATCACATAATATACCTTCAAAGGGGCATTACCCGCTTTTGCGATACCTATGAATAAAATTATATTTTGACGTTCGAACATTGAATTATGTACACCGTTTTGAATTATGCCATGATAGGTTCAGACGAAGATAGAAACGGTTTCACGTAAAGTTTGAATATCAATTGGTTTCAACGTAAAAATTGATTTTGAAATAGTAAGCACAATGTTTTTACTGAATTATTTCCCCGTGATGGAATATCAAATCCAGTGTAAATATCATATTTGAACATTATAAGTAATCGTTTGATTTTCACAATCGATTGATAACGTAACCTCGTACGCATACATTAACCTGGAATATTCCTGAACCAGACTATGTCCACCACCTCGTCTGGTTCTTTTTTCTAAGCGACACTGAAGGTATTTCTGTCAATTCCACAGTTATATTTTGTAATCATGAAACAAAACCCCGTTACATTAACAGACGTTGCAAAGCGACTCGAACTGTCTAATAAGGTCAATAAACTGTCGCTATACGAAGATGACATTTTAGGAACTCAGAGATCTCAAAACACAGACTTGAAAAAATTAATGAAAATACAATGTTTTCCTAAATGGATTTAAAGAGAGGGAGCAGCACTATGATCAGTTTTTCACAGAAGAAATACCTAAATATTGGGCACTTGATGACGGGCAGAACGGAGTTAATATGGAGACACTCCAACCTTTGGGGAATTCCCAAAGAACGTGCTGTCCAGAGCGGGTCTTTCCTTTTTCGAGAGACGTCACAGCGCATCCTGTCAATACACAGTACAATTCTTCCTTTCGACTTCGTCTTTGCTCATATAGATATACGGTTACGCACCAGTTGGTATTATCAAAGATATTGAGGGAGAAACCAAGATTTCTGTGTAGACGTAGATTTAGGTGTTAAATAAAAAGGTTTATTTTTTATTTATTCCAAATTCATTGTATTAATATGCAATGGAACGTTTTGAACACCAGCTCTGTTAACAAATTAATCGGATTATGCCAAGTGTTTTTCAAGTCAAGAGCTTGTATTTTACATCGAAATATTGACGACATTCGCAGCAACTTCAGCAGCAACAGTTAGGCCTACACGTACAGCAACCATTTCAAAACCTCCCTAATTTGAGTTATATATCATATCTCTCTTCTGTATGTAGCCCCTTAGGCGAGGGTCTACCACAGCATATACAAAAAGAAAATTGTGCAGGGGGATTATGTCGACTTTGCGTCACTATTGGATAAGGGAGGTGAGGTACAAGAGTCGGTAGAGGATAGAAAGTTGGGCTTAAACGAGTGGGGTCAGGTGGTTGCGGCAGTGTTGTTAAGGTCTCATCCAAACCGCGCGCAGGAAATCTTGAAGTATGGGCATTTGGTGTGTACCGCTGCAGCGCGTTTTGAGGGTGAAGGTCGGAAGGTGTATGACTCGTAGTTTCGGATGCGGCAGCAGGCGCATCCGGAAAGGTCATGGGCCACAATTGACAACGAGCTGTGGGCGTTCTATATGGCAGTGCCTTCCCCTCAGCAAAGTGTAGCTACTGCGCCTGATTTTCGCAATGCCCAACACTCGACTTCCGTTCGCGCCCCGGCGGCATACCATATTGTTTCCATTCAATGGCGCAGGATGCAAACGTTCCAGGTGCAAATTTCTACATGCTTGCCAAGTCTGCCAAATCGAGGGCCACGGTGCAAGGGAGTGTGAAGGAAATCTAACAATAAGCCCTCATCAAGAGGCGGGTTCAATAATTCTGGAGCAGGAGGAGGTCCAAAGACCAAATGAGTATTACAAATAAAAAAAGAAAATAGAATATAAATAAAAATCAACCTCTCGTGAGTCAGTCGATTTTATTCAACCATCCATAAATGGTACCACCGAGTCTGGCTGTCCACCATATTTTGAGGATAATATCACGGGTCTATGTTGCAAATAGAACATGCCGGTTAAAATACTATATATGAAAAAAGAAGTTATATTGGATAAAATAACATAGGTTGGTAAAATAATACAAAGTGTGTTAAATTAATGAATAACTGTTGGCATGAAGGGAGAGAGGGGGTCTTGAAGAGGGGTTTTGTTGGGGCAAGTCTCCTGGATGGGTTCCTTGTTGGGCGGTTTTAGACCTCAAGAAGTCAACATTTTAGAATAAAATTGTGAAAATTACCAGTAATTGTCAGGAAAAAATGAAAAGGATAATATTATTGTACTGTTAGGTGATAACTGTATGGGGAAAAAAAATCCCAAGTCGAAATGTCATTATAATGGGAAAATTGGCCGTAAGGACATGTTAAAAATTGGATTATAGCTTAAACTTACTTCAACAGCAGATTTCGCGGAATATTTAACATTTACACCGTACGTGAAGTCCATCGTCATTTACATGGTGAGGGCACAAATAACCTTTACAGGTAAAAAATGTCAAGTCAATGCTACTTTGCATTATGATACGTATAATTGCTGTTGATATGTATAACTATTGCCAATGTGGGTGATCAAACAAAGGTCACGAAATACATAATTCTTTTGTAGTCAAATGCTACCACTACCGTAACCTTATGCGTCCGTCTATTACTTATCTGGCAACAATAATGACACTTAAAAATGTTGTTGCGGTAATTTAGTCTTAATGATGCAAATAATTAAGGTTCATTTAATATATTCGAAATTGGCCCTTATCATACCGTTGAGGGCGTTAATATTGTGAGAGCCGCGGCCAGACGACGGTGGACACGAACGGCCGTTAATTTTGAATAAAATGTAAAGCTGTTGAAACCCCGGATGCCGAAAGAATAGTTTCACAACACATCAGCAACACTGGATCGAACGATCTCGTCTTGGGTTTTTTGAGGAATAATTTATTTTATAGGTAAAGAGTTTAAAGGTGTAAAACTGTCAAGCTTTAGTCAGGATTAGGTATGAATTCTTGCAGTGGCGTACCCAGCTTTTGGAAACTGGGAGGGGGGGGGCACGACCATAGTTGTACCGACGAAAGGCATGATGTACCGACAATTTTTTTTCCAGACTCTCAAAAAATCGTAAAGCTTGGACAATTTTTTTCCCGTGAGCAGCTGAAATCTTGATAAGTGGGGGAGGGGGGGGGGGGGAGGGATGAAGTTGTCCAAATGGCATGGTCAAAATCGCAAATCTACCGACGGTGGGTCGATTTTACCGACGGGGATATTTCAGCCCCCCCCCCCCCCCCCCCCCCCCCCCCCCCCCTGGCACCTACTCTCAAATCATCGGGTAAGAGGCAGCCCACATAATGAATAGGCCTTGACAGTGTCAATCTCTATGTTTTGCGTAATATTATGATAATTTGGTACTGAGGAAGTCGGAGTTAATCCTGACAAAGCTTGACAGTTTTAAAGGCGAACCCATTCAACTCTTAACCTATATTTTGAATACCCGTCGTTTTCCTTGGCAACGTTTGTATCCTGTTACGTTTATATCTTTTGTCTCTTTGTGTTGACTTGTCCAATTTTGTTTTCATTTGTTTTTGTCATGTATTGTCTGTGTAATGTTCTGTATGGTCTTGTTTAGGGTTTATATTCCTAAATGCTCTCATGCTGTTTGGTTTACATCCATTTTGGATAATGGATAATGTCAGGTTCATCACAGGTTGCGAGAATCTGTTTACAATAATATTCTGCTTTGTGAAAATATGTAGATTCTTGACCTCTATTCAGTAGTGTGTTAAACTCTACTTGCGAGAATATATTTTCAGATTCTATTTAATTTCTACCCCTGTTGTGCAATTGTTTAAAACAGTTTATCACTATTTTAATTTCTACCCTGTTGTGCAATTGTTTAAAACAGGTTGACACAGTTATTATCATGACTGTGATCCAAGAGCTGGTGATGGCATTGCAACATCTAAGCAATTAATCATTAAAACTTGTGGGCTTTGTTAATTTAGTGGAAACTCAATAAAACAAAATCTGATTGATAACACCAATTTCCGGATAACACAATGCACCTTTCGATACTCGTGGACAAAAAAAGAAACAAACAATGCAAGGTCGAGGTTTTAAATTGTATATAACTTGAAAGTTATCTTTAAATTGTATTTGACTTGGAAGGTACCTTATTATAATATAAACAAACATTTCATTTGAAGAATCCAGCCAATGAGATGATGACATCATCATTTACGTCACACAATTATGTGTATAAGGATTAATTGGTTTTTTTTCAAGAGTCAATATTGAATGTCAAGCGACAATTAACCGAGAATCAGGTTTCCTACGATTCTTTATCACTCTTGCAGTTCGTCTTTCCAAGCCTGCCTGTAGACTGGTAGTTATTGTCTTTTGAACTAGACATATCCGCCTGTGTCTAATGATACCTGTATTAAGCCAAAAAATGTGAAGGTGTAGAAGAGGGAAATAAAAAGGTAGGAAGTTTTTGAAGAAGAAAAAAAAAGTTCCCCCTCTATGCAGGCCAACAAAAAGAAATCCCTCCCTGATGCCAAGTATTTGTGTTGAATTAATTTGTGATGTACCGTAAACTGGGAATAATTTGACCCGTGCTGGGTAACTTTGGCCCACCAAAAAAAAAAGAGTCTATTTGTCAGATTTTGAGAACAATTCGTCTTACCAAGCTTGCATAGTAGACTGGTTGTTTACTGTCTTCTGGACCGGATATCTGCCAGTTTTTAGTACATCTGTAAGCAAAAGAAATGAAGGTGAAGGAAATAATTGGGTTATCACAAAATCATTATGGTACGTACCGTTGTGCCGGCGCCCATCACTACAAAATTTGTTTACAATAGACAAAACTTTTGCTTGATACTGAGTGGATGTCTCTGACACACCCCTTGTATTTAATGGATGCACGTCACATGAGGTTGAACTCGCGTACTTTACTCGCGGAAAGAACGCGAATTCAACCCCTTCCCCCCCAAAAAAAAAAAAAACCCAGGGCAACGCGTGAACGGACATCCGTGGTGCGCAATACGTCACCTAGACCTCACAGCTCTGATTGGTTAGCGGTATTTTGTTAGTTTTCAAGCATACGTGCGCAACCTGATCGAAGTGCGCCCGCGTATGTCGATCTGTGGCCAGGAGATTATGTGCCGTAGATCCAATCATTGGCTACTAGTACCTATGACATAATTTTACTAGTGAGTTCCCCCCAGATATTGTGCTGGGAGATATCAAGCCTCCCAACACCAACATCACCAAATGCTCTTCATCACTTCAACAACATGTCTAAACTAGGCACCATGATTGAAATAATTGCTTATCACTTAATGGATCCTTTAAGGTGACACATCTCAAAAAAACTACTCCGCCCACTTCTTTTGTAAATTGTTATATCAATAAAACCAACGGGCGTAAAGTAAATACATCGAATGACCCAACTCATGGTGCAGTGGTACTGGCATGAAGCATCATAATTTGCTATTTCAAACAGGAAATCAAACTTAACCCTTACCCCAACAGATATTTACTCCATCGGAACCATTATTTTGTGTTTCAAACATGAACAATAGTGAATTTATTACGCATTTTGTCTTGGTTTGCAAATTTGGCCCCGAAATCGGTGGCCAAATTTGTCCACCTGCTAGGAGTAGGCCTGATGTGGACAAAACTGTATGAGTGAAAACTGTATGTGCAGGAAAGGTGAGACTCTTCTTACTTTTCCTGGTATTTGCAAAACATTCCATAAATATGCTAAGTAAAACCAAAAAGCCCTGGTCTTGTTGAACTTCAAGTAATTCACCACCACATGGATTTGCTGGCTGGATGACACACTAAAAAAACCTGCACATTCAAGTTATATAATACGGTAATAATAAGATTTGATAAAAATAGAAAAAAATTCAAAAAAGGCGATTGAAACGAACTACGATTTCTTCAAAACTTCACGAACTGTTTTCATTGTTTTTATCAAGCTGTCAATCAAAGTAGCAAAAAGTCTCGTACGCCTTTCCAGTATGACAAACGGACGCTGTGTATAAAACATGTGTTGAAAATGCGATTGTCATAAATAGCAGGCGCGATGCTTATTTAGCTGGCTTCCAACATTTCAGAAATATGTTAGCAAACATCCCTAAAAATACATAAGCGCTTAGCTTTTGGCAACCATTTACTGAAATTTCCTCAAGTCTACGTTACTTTAAGACCAAACAAACCGTAAGCGCCGAGCAGGTTAGTTCATAACGAACGGTTGTTTCGGGGTCATTCTGTTTACGTGTTTTTCAATGGGAATTATTCCCGGTTTAACGAAAACAGCATAATACAGGAATGGTGGTTAAAGGGAACGTCTTCCGAGCTCGAGCTGCTGTGGTTCTGTATGGTCTTGTTGAGTTCTTTTTATATCCCTTATCCTTATAATAGTTCTTTATATGGTCACATTTTTTTATATTGGGACCCTAAAAAGGGTGGATTTGTCACAATTTTTCGATTATTTGCCTTTCAAATGCTTATATTTTTCATATCATACATCACAATTGAGTATATTTAGTCTCATTTGGAAGATAATTTAATAGTAGGCCTATCTGTAAGAAAGAAAAAAAATCAAGTTACTATAACTCGTTAATAACAATTAATCAGGGGTGGAGGCGGGTGAGGCATACTATGTATTTTCAAAGGGATGGGCAATATAAATGATTAACCTTGTGCATATTAGTTCATTACAGTTTTATATTCTGTGTATAGTATCATTATTGTAATTACCAAACCTTAATTAGTGTTAATTACATCCCCAATTAATTAATTATTTACATACAAAAAAAACTATCTGAAAATATATCAACGGCATATTATTACCCATTTCAAATAGTAACTGGGGTGGGGGGATATCTCTCAGTGTTTTAATGAAGTTAAACCTAATGTTGAATAATTATGTTAGCAAGATGTCAGTGCAATTATAAATGCCACGCGTAACATTGTAATCAATTCATAATACAGAAATTAGGTTGTAAGTAATCAGCGGAATTTGGTTTGTAAGTAATCAGCGGAATTTGGTTTCTTCATTTTTGGACACCCTGTATAATAAAATCTGGAAATGTGAATGAATTGTTCCTTTCTACCACGCAAGTATGTTCTTAAACTTCATTTTTAAATGAAGTTTAAGAACATAAGTGTTTTCGATGAACAAACAACATTTATATACATTTTTTTGTCACACAGTGCACACAGAATACGTAGCTTTTTATTTGATAATTGACATATTTTGATCACCCTGTATTTTCGTTTGACAATTAATTAACCCCTATAAATTATATATGACCGGAAGGGTCTTACCTTTGGCTTCTCAAATCTGGTGTTCACATATTTATTTAAATACACTATGTATAAATTAGGAAGCATACAGTAAATAACATTTCATAGTAATATTTCTTTTGTTACACCCTATATATTTCCGAAGTCACCCTGTATACTGGAACAAACACTAGATATTTACAATCCTAGATATCTCAGCTTTCTAACAATGTATACTTTTGCACACTTTGGATTTATACTTTTGAGTTATTAGGCTTAGAGCATAATCACATGTAATTTTTGTCGCAATAGGGTATTAGGTTTTCTGTTGGGGCTGCTGCTCCTAGCCTCTTTCTCACATTGTATTATTGTTTTATGTATTATTTTTGCTGACTAAATTGAATTAAATTGGTCTGTCATTACACAACACATACGACCCCACCCTTGAAAATGGCACCCAGCAAAATGATGCTACCGAAAACGATATTCTCCCCCTACTAGGTAGGCATCGAATAATCATGACAAATACACTGAAACCTGATTTTTCTTCTATAAAATAGTATTTTCCTATCCTATTGCCATATCTGAAATAGTCTTTTAAAGGTAATATTACCTTTTAAATAACACATACAAATATTCCTGTCATTTGATTGGTTGATCAATGTGCCATGAAATATATTGACTATTTCCCCACTATTTCACTGGAGGGAAAAAAGTTCCCACAAAAAGTACTATTTCCCTGTGATGAGGAGCTAGCTGCGAGGGAAGTCGTACCTTTTTATGGGAACTATTTTTCCCTGCTCGCGATCGCGGTAATTGACCTTCACTTGACTGATATTTTGAGTAGGCCTAGGTCTATCATCCTTTGTTCATCAAGTATTTCAAATGACAGAAATATTTGAAGAGCTCTATTCCAAAAGGAATCAACTCCACTTTTTGTCGAAATTGAGTTAGGTGCAGAACATGAAAGAGAGTTACGAAATACATCTTTTAAACTTTGTTCTGCATCTTTAGCATGTTTGTGTCAAAAGTTATGGCCCTTGGTAATTTCCGGAAATGTCCGGTAATTTCCGGAAGTTTCTGGAAATTTGAATATAAATCACTATTTTATAAGCCAAAATGGTAGAAATATGATAAAACATTGATAGGAATGTCCTTAAGAGAAGTGTCAACCCTATTATTTTGATGATCAACTTTGCTTCTAAGTTTGAGAATATTTAATAAAAGTACATAAAAGTACATAAAAGTATACATTTATAGAAAGGAAATTTGATAAGGAATCCGATGTGACACCAAATAAACTAAATTTTGAGAAATGAACCAAAAAGCGATTTTTTTTTACCCCAAATTTTTCAGACAGCATAAATAAAAAATTAAAAAATTGTAAATTTTTGTAAACAAGACAATTTTGTCTAGAAAGCACTTTTTTCTTTTTCCAAAATAAGGCTTAGTTTTGGAAATATTGCTAAAAACATCGGAAAAGTTTAAAAGTCGTGTTTTTGCATACATTTCGCTAGAAATGGATGTTTAAAATCCATAATCGAAAAATAAAAAATGCCTCATAGCGCTAAAAGTCCTCTACTCAATGGTAGTAAAAGCTTACCTGATAGTTTGATATATTTTTAGTTATGTTGTCTGAAAATTCTGAAAATTCCTTCAAATTTGAACTTCTAGAAAACATCGATTTAGTAAAAATATTGACATTTTCCACCATTAAATGCTAAATTTTCTCGGAATACACGGGCGTTTGACCTAAAAGGCGAGTATACTATTATGAACAATCAAAATAAACTATCAGATTCAATTTATATTGTCACAATGTGAAGAAAATGGAAGAAAACTGAAATTAAAATGATCGTAAGATTGGCCTTTGTTTACATTTTTAGGCATTGTTTTGCGCTCTTTTGTTTTCGCGTCTTCGTCGCGGATATTAAGCGGCGCGTCTAGTATTACGCACGGAAAGATTCAGCGCGCGACGTAATGATCGAACAGCTGTCGCAGCATTTGAAAAGCGCGGAACTCCGCTTAATTTCCCGCCAAATAATCATGCGCCTTTTCCTGCTTCAAACTTACCAAAACAACAATTTTAAATCACCCAAAAGAACGGGAAATAATCGCTTCCGATTAGTAACTTATGATGGTAATGATAGAATACATATAAATAAAATAATAGAGAAATATGAAATTCAATTTTTGAAACAAGTGCCGGGTTGACACTGCCCTTAATGAAATGCAATGAAGAAAACGTAAAATGTATGGGATAATTGTTTTTAAAATTGCACACAAACAGAAGTGTTGTTATTTCAAAAAATGTGCCAAATGTCATAATTTAAAAAGTTGAAGAGGTATTTGAATGCAGTTTTCTGTTTTCAATGTGATTTGATAATGTCTTTCAGGTGTACCTTAATTGAAAATAACGATTGTTTAGTAAAGTGTTTTTTTGAAAATTGGTCGAAACATGTTCCACTAGTTTCCGAAAATAAAGAATGACATAGGAAATACAGTGAAAATCAAAAAATGAAATCAAACCTGTTTTGAAGCTTACAGGTATGATATCTTTCATATGGCAGAAAATTAGCATAATCAAAGAAGTGCAACACCCTTAATTTAAAAAACGTTGCTTTTCTCCTATTTCACTTATATGGAGTTGATTCCTTTTGGAACATAGCTCTTTATTTGTATGTTATATAAAACAAATATTTACTGCTTTATATTCGGGCAATGGTGCAAAGTATGTCCCCTCGTCGTCTGGACACCGCCTACTATCATACTAAATAGTGGGCCCATCCGTCTCCAGTCACCTCAGGGACCTATTTTGCACCATTGCCCTCATGAACAGTAAACATTTGTATACTTTTTGCCTGCGGATATAGTGTACTATTTGGATTGATTAAATGACATTTGAAATCGGCCGAATATTGACTAATAGCATTTGGATTTTTTTTAAATTAAAATTAAATTGCGGATGATGCAGGGAAGAATTTGAATGTGTGTGGCCACCTCAACGAACCGAAACTAAAAGAGAAAGTTTATTCAGGTGTCATAAAAAGCAGAATAATTATTATCCTAAATTTTTCAAATTCATAAACATAACATATCCAAATGACTAAGCATACTCCTTACAATTTGTACCTGATATCCTAATTGAGTTTTGAATGCAGCAAATAAAGTGATATTTTAAATCACCATATGGCCATTAGTCCGAATAAATCGTTCGAAATACCTGCATATAAATATGACGTTATATCATGTTTATGGCATAATGCTCCCGTGAACAGAGCAAAATTAGAATTTCAGATGAAATTCGAATATAAATATGATGTCAACATCATTGACCTTATCACGCAAATTGTGTTGATAGACGTGATCGATTCTTCCAACTGATATGTCCTTTACTCCTTGTATCGTTTATTTGAAGATACAAATAAGTCTAATGATTCAGAGACTACTTAGAAGTCAAGTGAATCGCGAAATCGCAGATCTGAAGGCATTGAGTTTCACAGTTGCACAAGGTGTCACACCACCAAATAATCTTCCTATACTTGACGTGCATAAGGGATCAAATTAAAGTATGATTGTATCAGCTATCAAGCGACTGTTTGTCCTCTATCAAAAGAACACCGATTTGTGGGGGGTTGACCTACATTTTTTTCCCGCAACGTTTACGTCGAACACTAGTCCACTCTCCAAATCACTGTCTGCTAGCTATGTTCGGCGCATTTGTTCAAGAGGAGGTGAAAAGAGAAAAGTTGTGTCAAATCTAACTATTATAGAAAACACCAGGGGTATTTGGTTAAATATTGAGTTACCACCGAGTATTCTCCGTTTTGATAATAGAGTTCTGTGAATTTCATTCGGGAATCAAACCAGGCAGCTTCGATTAACCTGTTCGAGGATACCACAATATGGTCGCAATATTGATGACAAAAGGAAATTCGTCTGTATGCTTTTTAAATGACCCATACCTACAATATATGATTTTAAATCATTTGAAAATTTGACAAAACGGTCATCAAATTCTATTGTATGTGTATTTTTACCTTTTACCTAGTATGTACTTTTCCTTTTACCATGTATGTATTTTTACCTTTTACATAGTACTTACTTTTCCTTTTACCATGTATGTATTTTTACCTTTTACCGAATTTACATACAGATCTCTGTTTACCATCTTATTTCATCCAATCGTGTGGAGTTCCACAAAGCTCGATCTTAGGTCCCCTTCTGTTTATTATTAAATTTATAATCTTTGCCTATGACACAAACTTACTTGCCTTTCCAAGCCACGATCGATCTTATCAACACTGTAAATACTGAGCTCACTTAAATATTTACCTGGCTATGCTAATCAATTATCTCTAAATGTTGATAAGACTACATTATAAGCATTTTAAAAACAGCTATGACACACGCATTCATAATTATAATGGCATTATCATAAATTATATTCCAATTACGAAATTTTCGAGTACAAAATTATTCTTGACGAATCACATAAAAGTTGCCAGTATCGGTCGATTCTGGTACGATTTTACTGTTCCAGTATCGACCGATACTGGAACATAAAAATGTTCCAGAATCGGTCAATACTGGAACACAATTTGGTGTTTCAGTATCGACCGATACTGGGACAGTAAAATCGTACCAGTATATACCGATACTGGCAACTTTCATGTTCCAGTATTGAACGATTCTGGTATACCAGTATCTGGGACCTAAAGTACACTTTTTTCCAAATGGAACCTTAATTTAATTCATGTTAAACAAAAGAAAATTACTCATCTTTGTTCAAATTCACATTACGTAGCTCATTCTACCCCTCTGTTTGCAAAATTAAAAACCCTCACTATCTATGACATTCATAGGCTACATAAGGCTATTTGGATGCATAAATTATTTGCAAATAACACGTTACCCGATTTATTTTCTCATTAATTTAAGCACGAGATGTACACGCGGGCTTTTTGAACTCACTCGGCATGCATGCAGTAGAGCTTGCATAATTTGTAATTTGTAAGCTGTCGTTTGTCTGGTTATAGTAAACTAAACATACCACACGTACAGAATGTAAAATGGACTTGTTGGGCTGGTATCACACTGTTTCACTCCATGAAGTGGTTAATTTATTTTAAGATATTATGCACAAGTGTATGAATTGTTATCAGTATAAATAAATCAATCGGTATACTACTTATCGGTACACAACAGCCAATCTCTCTGACATTATATCTAGCATGTATCGTCAATGAGTGATGTGAATGAAGTATTTCATTGCGTGTCTGTGAGATTAGCTGCTCATCTTCTGCGATTTCTCCTCCTCCTCCCGAACACTCCTGTTAACTCCTCACAGCCCGATCTCTCTAGCTGTGTTCAGACAGGCGTAAATTCGTATAGAATAAGGTTGGATTAACGATTGTCCATGTTAAACTTGCGAGTAGTGACCGTGTGGGCGGCACCCGTGTTAACTAATCCGACCTAACTCTGAACCGATTTAATCCTGAGATTTCTCAGGAGTAACGCTCAACGTACTGTAATATCCTAACTACTACGATAACGAAAATGTCTCATTAGGTATCTTTTTGGACCTCTCCAAGGCTTTTAACACAATAATCGAACCTACTACGGTGTGCGCGGGAATGCCTGGAACAGATCTCTGTTTTACCATCTTATTTAATTTTATCGTGTGAAGTTCCACCAGGCTCGATCTTAGGTCCCCTTCTGTTTATTATTAAATTTATAATCTTTGCCTATGAAACAAACTTCCTTGCCTCTCCAAGCCACTTGATCGATCTTATCAACACTGCAAATACGGAGCTCACTTAAATATTTACCTGGATATGCTAATTAATTATCTCTAAATGTTGATAAGACTACATTATAAGCATTTTAAAAACAGGTATGACACACGCATTCATAATTATAATGGCATAATCATAAATAATATTCCAATTACGAAATTTTCGAGTACAAAATTATTCTTGACGAATCACTGAATTGGCAACGTCATTAACACCCATATTACAAATATGGTCACAAAATACACAGGAATCCTTTTCCGCTTAAAACACACATTATCACCTCACATCTTATTTTCGCTCTTTACAAGCCTCGTTCTTCCTTATCTCATTACAGGGGGTGTCAAAAAAGTGAAACATTAATCTTTGGCCATGAAAAATATATACATTGTACGTGGAATAGTAATAGTCATGTTCAGCAATCTTTAGAGTGTCATAAGAATTTTGTCTATCTATTCTGGAGCTTTTGTTATCAAATTATGGCAAATCTACTCAGGCATGTCAAATTCAGCTTTGGCCACTTTTATGTGAATCCTCATTCAGTGTATAATTGAACATAATCAATAAAATCAATAGTAATCTACCTACTATATGTTTATAGTTAGACTAAAAAAGTTCAATTGAGCAGAGTTCACGATCACCCATATTGTCCATGACAAAACCACAGAATATTTGAATTCGATGTAAGTTAAACAATACATTGATGTATCATACAGGGTGGTCAAAAAAAACCTATACCCAACTTTGGAGGCCATTTTCTTCTAGATTATAAAATATTTTAGTAATTTGGTTTGCATATTATTAAAGCATATTATATCGTTGAGCATTATTGGTGAAAATAGGGAAGATATTACATTAATATTTTTGAGATATTGCTATTTTTAGCGAGTATGTGTGAAAATGGCTTTTCCACGGGAGCTGTCAATGCATCAACATGATATGCACTTTTATGACAATATGATATGACACAATAATGTAATGACCCAAGACCCATTATAAGCAGTTAAGGATTAAGTTTAATAAGGTGTGCTTGTCATTGTCAACTGTGCAATGAATACAAAGGTGTGTGATTGTCATATCATATTCAAACATGTTGATGCATTGACAGCTCCCGTGGAAAAGCCATTTTTACACATACTCGCTAAAAATAGCAATATCTCAAAAAATATTAATGTAATATCTTCCCTATTTTCACCAATAATGCTCAACGATATATGCTTTAATAATATGCAAACCAAATTACTAAAATATTTTATCATCTAGGAGAAAATGGCCTCCAAAGTTGGGTATAGTTTTTTTTGGACCACCCTGTATAAATCATCATTGGAATCTCAAATGTGCAGTTTTTCAGTTGAAAATACAATTTCTGTTCAAAAGTGGCCAAAGTGGAATTCGCACTCTTGTTACATACATACATACATACATTATTGGTATTTATATAGCGCTGCTACATCGAGATCGTAGCGCTCATCCGAAAGATGTGTGAACAGATACAGACCGGGATGATCCCCTACTCTTTGCGAACGAGTCTGTAACTTTTTTTAACGTGCTCGGGTATTGCTCTTCCGATGCACGGGACCACCATTTCTACGTGACTTCCGAATTACTGAATTGATCATATATCGAGAGTCAGTGGAGGAGGGGGGGGGGGGGGGGGGGTTAATGATGTGAAGGCTTACAAACAGGGTTTTTTAAATTAAATAAAAAATGGGATGTATCTTTAATTATATTTGTCGGGAAAAGTGTACTTTAGCCTCCCAGATTCTGGAATGTACTAGTATCGTCCGATACTAGAACACCCAGTATCGACCGATACTGGTACAAAGTCAGTGTTCCAGTATCGGTCGATACTGGCACATATAAAATGTCCCAGTATCGGGCGATACTGGAACAAAATTATGTACCAGTATCGTTCGATACTGGGACAAATCTCACTGGTATCACGTGCACCAGTATCGACCGATACTGGAACATAAAAATGTTCCAGAATCGGTCAATACTGGAACACAATTTGGTGTTCCAGTATCGACCGATACTGGAACAGTAAAATCGTACCAGTATCGACCGATACTGGCAACTTTTATGTTCCAGTATTGAACGATTCTGGTATACCAGTATCTGGGACCTAAAGTACACTTTTTCCTATTTGTCCCTCATGTTCATGGGACACTTTTTGGCACGCCTTGTATTGCAATAGTATATGGGCTGATTCAAACAAATATAACCTTAATTTAATTCATGTTAAACAAAAGAAAATTACTCATCTTTGTTCAAATTCACATTACGTAGCTCATTCTACCCCTCTGTTTGCAAAATAAAAACCCTCACTATCTATGACATTCATAGGCTACATAAGGCTATTTGGATGCATAAATTATTTGCAAATAACGCGTTACCCGATTTATTTTCTCATTAATTTAATAAATCAGATGTCATCCACTCCTACGGAGCAAGGTTTTCACATTTGTATAGACCCCCAAAATTTAGAATTGGTCTTGCTAGACATACTATTCGAAGACAGGACCATTGGAGTGCAATGACATTAATAACAATATTCGAAATTGTAAATCATTAAGAAGTTTTAACAATAGATATAACAAACATCTACTATCGTTATATACAATATGATGTCCTGTTTTGTTATACATGTTCTGTAATCCTTATATTGTACCGGTACCTCTAATCCGTACTCCATCACCTTGCTGCCATAATTATTATTCCTGTTACTTGGTTCATCTATGCTAGATGTATAATCGTTACTGATCTGTTAGTTTAATATTATTCATGCCGTTGCCAACATAAACCAGAGTTCTTTGCATTACAGATAATGATTTTATTTGGGTGGCCAAGTACTTTTTCGAGCACTGCTCCTATTTGGTCAACCCACCATAAGTATATTAATTGTATTTTATCTCATTTGTGGTGAATAAAAACTGAACTGAACTGGGGAAAAAAATCATATCTTTATTAGATCTTTATTAGATCTCTTCTTTCCCTTCCTTTATGTTGTATTTAGATTTACTCGAAAATATGATACATCTCACGGCTATTAAACTAAACTTGCGTCCTGAAACGCAGCATTTGTAGTTGATGAAAATATCGCGAGTTCAAATCACAAGCTGTTGAGTGTACATTCGTCATTTTCATTAGATTACTCGAAGTAATCACTTCTATGTTTGTTGACCGTCTTCGTTAAGACATTAAAAATGTATAGTACATTTTCAATGTCAGTTTGTGTAACTGCAATTTAGTATGCAAAATTGATTTAGTGATACTTCAATTTAGTCGACACACTGACAAATAAGTTGCATTAAATAAAAGCTATTAGAAATACCTCAAAATCGATTCGCTTAAGTATACAGTCAGCAAACAAATTAAATCCTATATAAAATCCCTATTAAGTATAGAATCTGACCATACCGAGTAGCTATCCAATTATTTACGCCATGTGTATTTATTAGAAGAATTTTATCAGTTTCAACTCTAAAATACAATTGGTTGCCTTATTCTTTTCACAATATTAAAAATCTATTTGAAGAATTCGTTATCAAGCTCTTTTTTGTTTATTTTAAGTTTATCCCTGGTCAATCTAGTCTAACCAGCAAAATAGTTTGTATCTAAACAATAGCGCGGATTGATATTGATTATTGAAACCAACCAGTGCCATTTGTAATCCGTCATACGATCAGCATATCTGGAGTTTGGTATTATTGATCCGATAAGGTAAGTAACTAATTATGTATGTATTCGATCTTTAGGCTATGTTGACCCTGATATTTTGGATAATTACTACCCACTTTACGTATTAGCCATTTAGCTATTAAAAATATGTGGTCTGTAGCATTCTTATAGAGACCTTCCGTGTTTCGGATTAGCGGCACTCTTGGAGGTAACCCTAAACTCTATTCAAGTAACTTTTGGCTTGAATGCTCATTTTTTCCAGGTAGTCTTTACATTTTAAGTAAAGGTTATACTAATTTCGAGGTCATTCACCAGGTTTTATTGAATTGGGAGGGCTGCGGGTCGAACCGCAGCTAATCCAACACACGGAAGGTGTCTATTGCCATTCAAAATTGTTATCTTATTTAAAATTCCAAAAGAGCCATTGCAACTTTGGACACAGTGGTGGGTATAAACATAAACACGACATCATGTTTTTGGTAAATGTTTCAAGCAGCTAATCTTCATTCTCGTTACGATTTAATTACTTTCTGTGGGTCATGTATGTACATTGTGTTTTCTTGTATATCCGATTCGATAGACATAGATACCCGATGTACATGATGTATACACGACTTCAAAAAAGTGACATATCAGCCAGGAATTTCAGATATGTTGTACTAAAGGTTGAAATAAACATGACTTCCACATTATTTTTTCTTGGATTTATATTTTGATGTTATCATCTACAACATGCACAGGCCTATATGCATGGGTTTTCATTTAATTCTTATGTCACGTTCATTGGTATTTTTAACCCCTGCCCATTTGTGTTTCGTGTAATTGTATGTTCGCTGAGTAGCAGTGAACACATTGATTGGTCTATCAGAGCCCTTTGTAGAGTCACCAGTTTGATGTATAATCCCTCAGTTCATTAACCTGGTTAATGTCTATTGGGAAATTGTTCACATTTTGCTCTTTATATACAAAAAAAAGATGTGTGATAACTCTTTCGGAGACGCCCTTTCACGGACTGATAACTGCACGACATAAAAACTCTTCAGACAGGTGTATTGCCTCAAGAGGTTACCCATAACCATGTAGCCATGTGCAACAGACTAGAAAGGGGAATCGCACCAGGCATACTCAATTGATTCAATGCATTACGTGTTACCAAACAAGCCTACACATCATGAAACAGTTTGGATATTAGCGTGAAAGTTGATCGGTGTTGGTAATCGAATAATTTGAAAGTGATCTATTCTCAACACAAGATAATAATTACCTGTTCAGTAAATATCTTGGATAAGGAGCTTCGTTGTTTTGGGAGATGGGTCAAGTAGAAAATTTATATCATAGCCGCCATCACCCAACATAGACGGTGGCATTGGTCTGCGCGTGAAAGGTGTAGCAACACCGGAAATGCCAGGTAATTGTTATCTTTATTGAGAATGAAAGACCCATTTCAAATTATCATGAAACGGGTGTGTCTTCTTTCTGACAATCTTGAACACATAGTATTCCCTATAAAATGTCAGCTAATCCGTCACATGGATAACCTCTATTGGCATAACGTATAAGGTTCATTAGAGGGTACATAATGTTGATCATGCCTACTCTTACACACATTTTAATTATCTTACAGATATCTTGTAACATTACCTATACATCATCGTTGTTTAAGAAAAAACTAGCATGGCTCCTGGCATACGTCTATTCGTTATAATAGTGCTGATTAGCTTCTTCAAATTGAGTTTTGTTGTTGGTAAGTAAACTTATCTCTGCTGAAGGTAACTGGAAAAAGTGTCCCATTCCGCGGAGATTTTATTTGAAATACGGTATGAAGGAATAATGAATACAAAATATTTTCCTACATTACTTAAAATACAAATTCGTATCTATTGAAAAACAGCGAGGCAAGTAACTACCGCAACATCCACAACTCAAACAAACATAACAAGCCTCGACTCATATCCCAGCTTAATCAAAAAAATTATAGGCTCATGTCCATGATAAAAAGCAAGGACATGAGCCGGCGTGGAATTGAACCCGACGGCAGGTCACGCATAGCGGCTAGAAGTTGTCGTACACGCGATTTGCACCAATTCACATTTGTAAGCGTGACCCCGCTAAGTTGGCTGTGAAAATCATCATGGGTTTGCATTTTGTTATTGTTTATAATATGAAATAACTCCTCCTATTCTTTATTATCCATTGTTCATCACGTCGTGACCTTTATTTTGTTAAACTGTGCATCCTTATAATCCTTTGTTAGATAATACACGTTGCTAGTGATAACCGAATAGGCTTCAGACTTCCGGTAGTGCATACGAAGAAGTGTTAATCTAGAAACACACATTTATCGACTAATCGTTAAACACACTAATGTATAATGATCTGGCGCTCTTACATATTTAACAAGTGAAGATGTGGATATAAAATCTATGGTGTTTTTAGCTCTGAATCAGTTTAGATTTATATTGAGTCCTGATTGACATACCATCAATTATAATCAGTATTCTCATGGTCGTTACAATGACACAGGCCTATGTTGCTGATCATTATATATATTTAACCAAGTGTTATCTATTTAGGGTTCAATAAGGTTTCGGAGTTGTTTATCTTGAATCGACAACGGTAAGACGGGTTTATTTTGCTGCCCGAAAGCTGCCCGAGCAAAATAAACCCGTCTTACCGTTGTCGATTCAAGATAAACAACGACGAAGACCTTGTTGAACCCCGTTCAACAACGACCAAACATATTTACATCATTCATATGTGAATAGCGTTTGGAAAATTGATGAAAACAAGTAAAAAATAGGCTTAATTTGACATTAAAAAATAGCTGCTCTTTAAAAAACGGAACAAAATGTTTACGCTTTATTATAATTAGGCCCTTATTTGGACATCGTCCGTTCCCTGTATGGGCGAGGGAACTTCTGAATGGGATGGGTTACAAAAGGTAAACATTAGATAAGACAAATTATTACGCAAGTAATTGAGGAATTTTAAATATTTTGTAAATGACATTTTATTCACACATCACCTTTAACATTCAGAGAAAAATTAAATCAAGAATGCGTTTAATTTACATAACACATTTTGATATATGTTTACAGAATATTTGTATGAAATTAAACTCCATTTCAATTGTGGTACGGTCCAAATAGATCTGAGGAATGTCATTTCACCGCGCGATGATACAAAATGGCGATTCTCTTGTGCTGGGTAGCGACCGTTTCGGCTAAAATTGTGGCTTTAGGAATGATCCGTGACATATGGCCCTCGCCAAAAATATTTTCCTCAGTGATATAGCTACATTTTGGTATATAAAGCTGTTTGCTAACTTTAAGGATCGCATGGCGAAATGCATTTATACGCCGAAAAAACGGGCGAAAAAATGAACACATTTTGCGAGCATTTGTTGTTTGTTTACAATTTTGCATCGATGCATGGTTTCCAAATAAGGTTCGCCATCCTATATATTAATTTGCATATAAAGAGTGGGTTTATCTCAAATCAACAACGCTTTGTTACTGTACTTAAGGTATGGGGGAGTTGTTGAATTGATGATCATGCTATGAGAACAACATCGACTTATCAGTGTCACTTGTCACATGTAAAGTATGCTCTATGCTTAACATTATTTCATATTTGGTTAATACGTTGACAGTTGGCCACGGAGAACCCGTAGATAAGTTAAGAATCACAATATAATCGACATTGTAAATTGTGGCCAATTATTTTTATCGACAGCCTCATTTTGTGTATGAATCTGAACAATTGACAGTTTTTTACAAATATATATAGTTACTTCACGGTTTCGCGCACTTTCGCAACTCGGTTCTCATTTGTAAACATGCGCCAATTACCTTTTGTAGTATTAATTATTTCACCTATAATGTCAAGCTTTGGCTGCCCGATCAATCTTAAGTAGGAAGTGGTGCATTAGAGATAGCTCACCGAATTAGGACTGTTGTTTTTTAAATATTAATTGTTTGCTCAAGTTAGTAGAAATTTTATATTTATATGATTGAAAGTATACGATAACATAAAGTCAATTATGGCTACGCCCTCAGTGTTCATGATTCGCAGTTATTCAACATTTGATAATTTGGAAAATATTACTTATTGTGTTCATTGGTATTGAAAAGAAGAAAAAAGATAAACGGAAAAAGGCGAAACTTGAGTTTTATGTCACCATATTTATATTTGAATCATTTTAAAATCATATGTATTTCAAGCTGGTTTGCATCTTAAACCTAATCCCAATGGCGTGTTTCGGGAATAACAACGGGGAGAAAAACAGAAGGGGGGAGGTCCGACACTGACGTGTACCGTGAAACTTGTTCAAATAGTACATACATGTGCGTCTGATGACTGCCCATGTACGAATTGATGAGGAACATAACATGGTAACGTGAAATCCTACCTATAAGCTTATTATCAAGTATCTAGATTGCAAACTGATGTCAAAATGGAAAAAAGTGTTGCGCTCCGAGCACTCAAAATCAATCAATTCCATAATTATGTTATACTAGCGGGACGCCTGTCCACATTACACCAACCTAACCCCACCCGCCCCATGACTTCTCAACCCCAAGGCCTAACCTTAACCATCTCCCGTAGCGGAGCGTTTTTCTCCAATATTTGCCCACCCGCGTGTGTAGGGGTGCGTGGATGGGGTACGTGTGCGAGTTTATTTTGCATGGCGCACCATAACGCGTTAGTTGTTACACGCCGACTGCATGGTTGCAGTACGCATTAAGATAAACAAACACGGCCCGTAGAAACAGTCTGTAAAAGGCCTAGATATGGTGTTTTTTGCTCATATCTTGGTCAATTCTGTACGGTTTTCAGCCATTTGTTTTTTATAACACTCCCATTATAATCAGAGGCGTACATCTGTTGTTGGCATTGTTGACCACTGACGGCAGCATCAGGGGGGACACGGGGGCTAAACAAAATGTGTACAAATCTTGAAGGCTAAATTATTACAATGATACACTTATTGGTATAGCATCAATCAGGAGACTATGCTATATCTCTGCCCTCGTGACAAACCAGCCAAGCAAAAAATATCGAAACGCTTCTAGAATCAATCGAAGCAGATTTACTATAGGGTCAAGTAGATGCTTATATTGGTAGTGAAATTTGAGGGACTATTAATTAATATCTACATTGTTGCGTACTTGTATTCTTTCAAATACAGGAATAGGTTTTTCAATTGACTTCAACAAACACACAATTGCGGTTTTACCAATTGTGAACAATAACAATTTGAGAAACCCACGAGGAATACGAGTTCGAATTTGACATTACTGGGCCGATCAACCATTCAACGAGCGCTCTTAACCGCTGCGTTACCTCACATAGCATCCGTTCAATCGTCCATTTCCCATTACCGGGAAAAGCTTAATATAGAATCTGATACAAATGTTCAATAGAAACCCGACTTATACTACATTATTATTACTATAATCACTGTCACACAATATTAAATGAACACATTATCGTGTGTTTGGAGCGCACAAATGTGATGAGCCAAGTTGATGAATTTATATTGAGAGATAAGATCGATTATTCGTGTAGCATCTTAGTTATAACCATGCGCCTGTGACAAAACACTTTTTGAACCAACCAAGCAGACTAATATCGAAACGCCTCTGAATTGAATTGAAGCAGAATAACTATAGGGTCAAGGAGGCTCGGTAGTCCAATATTAACCGAGTGTTTGATTAAGCGTTCAAATAGCTTTCGATTTGACACTATAATATAGTAATATATCGTATCCACAATTATACACCAGTTTCGTTCAATACTACTGGGACAAATTTAATGTGAGAAAACCTTGCTCGTGCTTTCCGAAATCCTGAAATAAATTTGGAACATAGGTTTCAGGTTATTTCAATTCCGAGACATTTTCCAGCTCTAAATCTTTTAATGGTCTTCATTTTCGCTAATGTAGGATTGGTCGTGTTTTGATTTAGCACTCTATGACAGGCTTTCTACCAAATTGAGTATTTTGCAAATGTCACTACACTTATTTTGAAGCTCAGTGGTACAAGTCATCTGGGCAATTCCGTAGTTGCGGACGTACATTTCAGACACTTTGAGGGCTGGCAAAATCTAAACTATACCAGTTGCTTGATTTTTAACACCTGGGTTTTAGGTACCTCTAGTAGGAGTAAAAAACTTGAAAATTCCTTTGCTGTACCATTTTCGGTTTATGAGATATAGTGTGAAAACCCTCCGTTGCGGACGTACGCTGATAAAGTGATTTTTTCAGTACACCTGTATTCCAATCAAAAAATCTCTGAAGTGTTCAGGTCTGTAATGAAAACTAATATTGTTTTGTTTGTAAGAGGGACAAACCTAAACAAAACCATCAGAGAAAATTATCAGAACCTTTATCTTGAAGTTAGAATTGACTGATGTTTAACCGTTGCGGACGTACATATTAGTGTTGCGGACGTACATCTCTGAAATAATTCACAGATGTACGTCCGACACACTTCAAGAGCCCATGTATTAAACATGTAAACAGGTACAGAACAAAATAAGTTTTAAACATTAAGTATAAATCATCAGCTTTAGAAAAATACTTACCTCATAGGTTTCCAACATTGCCAAAGTATTGAACGGAGTGGTTAAAAGTAGCAGCTTTTGGGAGTGTACGTCCGACACAGAAGGTACCAAATTTAATCCAAAAAGTGTAATTCCTCTATATTTTGGTCATTTTAAGTAACTATTTTATATGATACATTTAACACATGTTCATTATTGTATTGATTGTATCAATTTGTAATACTTGCCTTAGTTCATTCATGGAAATAATTGCACTTCAATGGTGCGATTTCTACTCAAAAACGCCCTGTATGTCCACAACAACCTCAAAATCAGCCAAACCGAGAATGATAGGTCAAATTCCAAATTATATCATGTAACTACAACCTATAACCTTTGATATGAGACATAAATTAGGTTATTTCGACGATTTTCAATTTTTTTTCAATTTTTTCAATTTGGGTTACCTAATTACGGAACTGCCCATCTTCAACTATGACACTGTTTAGTGAATATTAATGAAAATTTCAGGAAGACTAACATTCTTAATCACGTCACCTAACTCATTGAAACGTGAATCCACGGAAAGGAATTTGATATATTACTTAACATTTTTCTTATTTGGTATAGTTAAATAGGGTTGCAAAGATCCCAGCACCCTATCCCCTTGGTTGTGTTTCAAATTGAATAACCATGTCGTCAAATCTTTCAAAATATTGGGGACGGAACACAAGTCATGTTTCTAAAATGTTCTACTCGGCGACACATCTCGCTATTACACGTTTGTGCAAAATGCTGGTATATAGCCTATAGGTGCCACGGTTATGAAAGACCAGCAGTGATGGCTTTGTGAGAATAAGAATAACATTGAGTAAATCTTCGCTCGAATGTGATACGTTCTCGAAATTCCTCAATCTAAATGCTCCTTTAGGCGAACATAAAAACACGCTGTTCTTCGCGCCCGATCGAATCATTTTATTAGAAATTGGAGAAAATAGATGTTCACGTGGAAATTAATATCGACCCTCAAAAACGTTTTAGTATGTCAAAAAACGGCAACATTTGGACATATGTTGGTGGAAAAAGAGAGAACCTGAGAGGTCCCTAAGCCTGTAGAACTGGAGGTGTTTTCTCGTCGGCTTACATGCTTATACTGTGATCACCGTTTGTTAAGTGTCATTTACTAAACCACAGGGACGTGTGAAAATGGATTTCTATGTGAATGTTGAAAATGCCTAAATACATCATCGGTATGTGATACTTCACCTGAATGTCCTGATGGAGATGATGAGCAAGAGTGTGATACATGTAAGAGTCAAGTTACTCATGTAGTTGTAGCTTTAGTTATTTATACAATCTAAAACAAGTATAGTACACGGCGACACTTAAAAGAAACCTTGTCAAAACTGTCAAAGGTCAAATGCATATTTCCAAAAGGTCTTCCATTTGATTTCCATACAGCTTTTTTACAGCCCTGATGTTGCATTTGATCTTTGATATTTGTCACTAGATTTCCTATCATTAGGGCACTAGTATTTTGTTAGATTTGTTATGGTAGTTGTCTTTGCTATACGTATCGACATTGCTATCTGCGTGTTTAATAATAATAATAATAATAATAATAATAATACCAAGCGCTTATATAGCGCCCTTAGCCCAAAGGGGCCTCAAGGCGCTTAACAACATATTATGATAGCATATAACACAATAAACACAAACAATATATATAAAAAGGTCGCTAAAATAGTGGGTCGAGCATCAGGACACATGGAGAAAGACGGACACGACCAAATGGTCTCATAAATTTCGACTCGCTATCTCGCAACCTATGATCAGGTCGTCTATACATGCACATATGCGTGAGAGGGAAAAGACAGGAGGTCGAGCAAACAACAAAGGAAGAGGATAAACACGCAAATGCATAGATGGAGAACTGAACACAGTATGATATTATACAATTTTGATTAAATTACAACATTAAAATCTAAGATACAATAAAACTGTGTGAAATATTAAAAGAGTAAAAAGTATAATATATAGATGTATGCAAAAGCAGTATAATATACAGCAATAAAAAAGAGATTGATAGAGGTATGCCAAATTCAAACTGCTGTGGCTATTGCAGAGCATTGCTTATGTTTATATATGGCTTCCACAAAAAAACCGTCATATTTATAAATAGACACTTAGGCCTACACTTAAGGTTTGAGGGAATATTTAGATTAGGCTGTTAGCCTTTTTGATTCCATATCCTACTTTGTTCCTGTGTTTGTCAAGTCGATTTTTGAGAGAGTTAACAGTATCCGCTTTGACCACCTCTCTAGGTAGCTTATTCCATTGATTGATGACTCTCATTGTAGAAGAAGTTCTTCCTGCAGTTGAGGTTCTTATGTAGTGCTGGCTTGTAAACTTTCAATTGATTTCCTCTTGTGGTATGTGTTGCTTGGGCCAAAGTGGAGAAGTCTGATGGGTCGACTTTCCCAAGCATTTTCAATATCTTGAATGTCTCGATGAGGTCCCCTCTGGGTCTTCGCTTCTCCAATGATATGATGCCTAAGCTTGTCATTCTGTCTTCATAAGTAAGGTGTCTTAGTTGGGGTACCATCTTGGTTGCTCTCCTTTGAATCCTTTCCAAGGCGATGATGTTTTTTCTAAGGTTTGGGTTGGGCACCAAGCCTGGACACAATATTCTAGGTGAGGTCGAACCTACGATTTTTATTGCACTTTGAAACTATTGTTATCAAAGTATCTGATTGTTCTCTTTACTTCTCGTAGACAGTTCATGGCTCGAACCGCTGCTTTGACACACTGCTTACTGGGTTTGCAGTCCTGTGTGAACACCACTCCTAAATCCTTTTCTTTCTTAGTTTCTTCTAGTGGTATGCTGTTCAGGTGGTAGCTTGCTCCGGTGTTATTATAACCTAGGTGCATTTTCTTGCATATCTTGGCATTGAATCTAAGCAGCCATGTGTCTGACCAGGTGTGGAGTAGATCAAGATCTTTAATTCTTCTATCCAGTGTAATAGTTTACCTCCTATGCCATACGCCTGTAACTTGTTGATTAATCTTCAGTGTGGTACTGTGTCAAATGCGTTAGCATAGTCCAAGTAAAACTCTATTATTGGATCCCTTAAAGAGAGCTGAGTGGTAACCAAAAAGGAACAGTGACGGTAATATATAAAAATGTGACAAAATAGTTATATTTGTCATCGTTCATTAATTACATCATGCCTTTGAATATTAGAGTTATGCTGAAAACATACTAGCCGGTCGCTGGTCGCCACGGGTCGCGTAGTACTCGCTAGCTCAAAAGTATCTCGGTGCGACCAAAAGTCGCATCGAGCTACTAAATCGCCGGTAGTCGCAGGTATTTCCCGAACACGCAGACGACAACAAACCTGCTGATTGGTTATGCTAATTTCGAAGCAAAATAACCTCCCCCCATTGGTTGAAAAAGTATGGTGTTCATTACGTCATGAGCGACCGATCTTTCGAGTTGAACTGAAGTCAACTGGTGGCGACTGGTCGTTTCCAGTCAAGCGATCTCTTGATCGATGTATCGGGGTTTTTTATATGACGTAAAACTCGTCATAGGAGCGATTTAATCGCAAAGCGACCTTAGTATGTTTTCAGCATTAAAGGGTGTGTACAACAGTGTTTGGTCTCATGAGGGCAGTTTTTGAGATCGGTGGTAAGACTTCACTCACAGTGGTGTCATATAAGAAATGTTAGTATTTTTTTAAATCAAGGAAAAGCGGAGATTATCGCTGTACGAGAGTGCCGAATGCAATGACATTAGTCGTTCAATAAACACACACTAATTATTCTATGGTTAATACTAGTGTTACAGAAATAACGTGAGATAGACTAGGGTTAGGCCTAAACTTGTAAGGTTTAATACCGCTTTACACTGCAAGAAAGCCAAGGAAATACAAGTACACATAAACACAAACAAATAACGACTCCATATTTTTTATTTATTTTTATTTGGACATACACTTTTGAAACAATGGCATAGTCTTATGCGTCCTTAAAACATATTACACAATATTATCAAATGTATAAATAATAAAGGCAGAATATGTACAAATATTTACATGATAACATGTACGGCCCATGCACGTTTTAAATAGGATTTTCAGAACACATCAAATATTTGGAGTAAGGTAAATCATCAAATACAGTAAGAACTTCATTTGAAAGACCTAGCATAAGACACACAGATATAAAGATTCTCCCAAACTCATCTAAATTATGGAGTGATAGTTGATTTCCAAGGAATTCATCAACTCTGATATGATTTAAAGCACTACATATAAATAAGAAATGTCTAAGATCCTCAATATCTTTATCGCATAATTGGAAGTAAATATTTACATCAGGTTTCCATGAATGACCAAGCCATTGAGTGGTAAGGTATTGGACCGAGCTTTGAATTTCATCGTTGCACCATAAAAATCTAATTAACATAATAAGCAATCTCCGAACCAGGTTTGCTTTTGAATAATACATAGTCCTTTAACTTAACGAAATCGTCATAGCTGAATGTGGCCACTTGTTGTTATAATTATCTATACTGAAGTTATTAAAATGATTGATCCACAAGTGGCTATTATATAGATTATATTTAAATATGCAGTCCATATCACACCCTACCATAGCATTTTCAATTATGAACAAACCACTTCCATCTTAATTTGTTACAATTGCTTTTATAATACTTATCAATATATATATACGAGGGTCATTCAATAAGTTCTACCTCCTCACCCATAACATCGCTAATATGAATGTCAGCCTCATGACATTTGTTATGATCATAGCTCTGAATCATAGCTACGCACTTATACTAAATGCTAATTGATACCTATTTTACTTTTGTCAAGATGCAATCAAAGTCAGAGAGAGATTTTGGACACCGGACAAGGAAATTTACCCCAAATATAAATATATACATGTTTTTTCGTTTTCTCTCCGTATTGTATGATTAGGTATAACCGCCCGATTTAAATACTGAACATAGAAAACAATGGAAGATTTCTAATTATAATGCGATACTATCATGTATAAATCAGATTGTAGGCAATATTAACCTTTGTAGCTTGCAAATAGTATAATATCAACTCGAATGTATTGACACGCCTTTAGCATACTGGAATACTGATATTCAGTCAAATGTTCATTGTTACAAGTCAAGCCACAGTGATGCCTCGAATGTTAAATCTTAACATGATTGTAACTTTATCAGTTTTCCTTATATGCAACATTTAGAATAGTTAATCAGGTAGTCAGTGATAGAAAAATATATCTTCGTAAGACTTGAAATTTATCCATTTAGTCCTGTATAATGAAGATCTCTTGTTGTTGCTGTTTAGCCATAGTCCTTCAGAGAACCGTCGGCATTCTCTTGCTTGCTTTTACTCTTGCTGCCACCAGTCCGCCGTCTGTCCACTCTCTGATGTTGTCTGTCCAAGCAGTTTTCTGCGTCCTGGTAGAGCCTTCCTTTCTACCTCTCCTTTCCTTCAATAGTAGCTATTACTATGCTATCCGCACGTCGCTTCCAGTGACCATCATTTGCAAGCTTCCTCTTCGTTAGTTGGGCTAGCAGTCCCTCTTCTATTTTGCAAGCTTCCTCTTCCTAAGTTGGGCTAGCAGTCCCTCTTCTTCTTTCACCCCTATTTGCTTGCGCACCCATGAGTTTGGCTTTGATACAACTCTTGTCTCTTTCTTTGAGTGTCCAACTTTTAGAGCTATAAATCGCTGTACTCCATACAAGTGACCGGACCAGCTGCTTCTTGAGTTTCAAGCTTATTTGCATAGCCTTGCATATTCCATTCAGTTGGCTAGTGACTGTCAGTCTGACGCGTATTTCTGGTGCGGAGTCTCCATCCATCCCGACCATTGAGCCAATATATTTGAACCGATCCACCTGCTGAACTTCATCTCCGTCTAGGAATATAGGCTGCTTGTTACCTAGTATTATGACATGAGTCGTGGCTGGGTTTATACGCAGGCCGAATTGGAGACTGCATCTCTCTAGTTCTTGGGCTTGCTTTTCTAGTTCCTGTTTAGAGCGTCCTAGAAGTGTTGTGTCATCAGCAAAGCGAATATTCCACATTGCCCTTCCACCAATGATGCAGCCAGGTCTGTCTTCCAGCCTGTCCTCTACTTGTTGCATGATGGTTTCACCACAGGCATTAAAGAGTAGGGGTGATCCAATGCAACCCTGACGGACTCATTGCTCAAAGAGGAACTGATCTGTGTGGCCCTCTGCTAAACGTATAACTCCACTAGCTTTTATATACAGCTTCTCCAGCAGCCAGACTAGGTGTTCTTGTGTGCCAAATTCAATTAGTGATTTCCATAAGGCGGTGTGATTAACTGTATCAAATGCTTCAGAGTAGTCCACAAACATCATCCACAGTTCTTGGTCTTGTCGCTTGGTTGTTTTCTCTATGATGTTATGTAGAGTCAGGATGGTTTAGTTGTTTCTTTTCCTGAAACGAAATCAAACTGTTCCTCAGCAATATGTGGCATTACGAAGTGTGCTATCCTGCTTCTGATGACTTCCAAAAGCACCTTAGAGGCATGAGAGAGTAGATTGATTGTACGATGCTTGGCGCAGTCTTGAGTTCCTGGAACTTTAGGTAAGGTGATGATCTCTGACTGTGTCCAGTCAGTGGGCCATTCTCCAGTTTTCCAGATCTGGTCAATGATGGTCCTCATGGGTTGTACCACTGTATCTTCACCAGCTTTAATAATTTCTCCAGGTATCCCGTCAAGCCTGGCTGCCTTGTCATTTTTCAATTTCTTTATGGCTGCTCTGATTTCAGACTTCATTACTTCTGGTTCCAGCTCTCTTGGGGTTGGTCATTGGGAGGGTGAGCTACGGTGTTAAGACTGAAGATAATATCTGTTACCATCGTTACGCGGATGATATCCAATTATATGCTGCCTTCGATCATAAGATACCCGGTGATTGTGAGCGGGCTGTGGAGAGTATTACCAGGTGCATTTCTGATATAAAGGTGTGGATGTTGCAAAACAAACTGCAATTGAATCAAGATAAAACTGAGTTTTTTGTTGTTGCTAGCCCTAGAGTTTTGAGTTCAGTGTCTCATATCCAACTGAAGCTTGACGGTACATCAATCAAGCCTTCCATCTCTGTAAAAAACCTTGGTGTTATATTTGATGGTTCAATGAATATGTCCACCCACATTAGTAATTTGTGTAAAACTATTAATTTCCAAATTCGTAATTTGTGGCGGATACGCCGTTTCATCACCAAAGAAGCTT
The DNA here is from genome assembly GCA_035610835.1 of Ophiura sarsii. Taxonomy (NCBI): domain Eukaryota; kingdom Metazoa; phylum Echinodermata; class Ophiuroidea; order Amphilepidida; family Ophiuridae; genus Ophiura; species Ophiura sarsii. The sequence continues at coordinate 60,159,022 of CM069450.1, forward strand.
GTCATCATGCCGTTAGAGCACTTGTCCTGTCCCGCTTAGACTATGCCAATTCACTTTTGTTTGGCGCTCGTGGAGTTGACCTCAAACGGCTGCAACGTCTACAGAATAAGGCAGCCCGGCTGGTTTTTGCGTGTGGACGGGACAGGTGCTCTGCGGATCTCTTGCATTCCTTACACTGGCTCCAAATCAAGGACCGTATATGTTTCAAAATAATGTTGTATGTGTACAAATGTATGATGAATGTCGCTCCACCTTATCTGTGTGATCTTATTACCTTGTTTAGCGACACATTAATGGTTGAGAATAGGCCCAGACTTCGCTCCTCGTCTGATACCACAAGGCTCTCGGTTCCGCGCTCAAGAAAAAGAGCTGGTGATCATTCGTTTGTTGTTGCCGCTCCACGGCTCTGGAATGAGTTGCCAATTCAGTTGAGGGAGGCGGTGTCTGTGCCTGTTTTCAAACGTTTGTTGAAAACCCATTTGTATAAATGTTAGGTGTTTGTGTTTGTGTGTTTGCATCATTTTTGCCTGTTGTAAGGCGCTGTGTTCTTTGTAGAGCGCCATATAAGTACAGATTAATAATAATAATAATAATAATAATTTACCACAGTGGTGTCATATAAGAAATGACTCTGCTTCATACAGCATCTCGCCATTACCATCCTTGATACCAATACCAGGTTGTGGGGGCTTCGTACCACTTATCTTCTTTATCAACTGGTACACATTTCTGGTATCTCCAGATCTGTATGATTTCTCTGCCTTTTCACTTATTGCAGCCAACCATTTACGTTTCGCCTTGCGACTTGCTGTCTTTACTTTTTTACACAAGTTCCGATACTCTAGACTTTGGACGTTTTTCTTCTTTCTTAGGCGTCTTTGGTGTATTAGATCTTGGCATTCAGGGTTATCCATTCATGGTTTGTCCGCCTTTCTTACTACTGGGCAATGTTCTTTGGAAGCTGAGGTACGTGCCTCTGCCAATTCAGACCATGTCACTTCTTTGCCTTCCAGATGGTCTCTAACACTAGTTTCGAAAGCGTTCGCAACAGAAGGATCTGTCATGTGTTTCAGATGTAGTTTGAGCTTTCTTGTTCTTGAATGTTGAGATTTCCTGTTCCACCTACGGCCACATATTATTGCCCATAACAGCTGATGGTCTGATCCACAGTCAGCACTAATTAAAGCACGGCTATCTGTGCATTCTCTCCTATCACGCTTTCTGATTGCAATGAAGTCGATCTGGTTCTTCCATTTACCTCCAGGCGAACCCCAAGTGAACAGCTGATTGTGTCTATGTTGAAAACAGGTGTTAACAGCCACAAGCTTATTATCTCCAAGCCAGTCCAGAAGCATTTGTCCGCGGTCATTCCCTTCTCCAAGACCAAACTTTCCACAAGCAGCATGCTGACGATTAGCACCAATCTTAGCGTTGAAATCACCCATCACCACCAATCTGTCTTTCTTAGGACACTCTTTAACTGCCTTCTGTAACACAGCATAGACTGCAAGAACATCTTCATCCTCTGCCTCTGACGTTGGCATGTATGTCTGGATTATTGTTATTGGCTGTGGTCTAGCATCAACACGAAGAACAATGACTCTGTCAGATATTGGTTGAACCTTCAGTACTGCTCTAACAATCTTTGGTGAGATCAGAAAGCCAACTCCTCGATGGTGCACTTTATCATCACCTATGTACTAAAGCTTCCAGCCATTTGTGTTAACTTGTCCTGTTGATGTCCATCTGACTTCTGCTAACCCCACTACATCCAGCTTCAATCGTTCTGCTTCCGAACGAACCTGATGTAGTTTACAATGCTCATTTAAAGTACGGATATTCCATGTTGCAATATTTAGATATCGTTGACCTCTGCCAGCAGTCGTCTGAGAATTGTCGGACCCATGCCTCTCAGTTGAGTTTAAGCATGATTCGTCATTTGGTGTCTCAGAGTTCCTTACTGGAATCGGTCCTTCCCTAGTATCTCTATCAGAAGACTGGTCAACCCTAGCAGTCAGGTATATGGTATATATTATTGCGAATAAATTTAATAAACACGTGACTCATGTACATGTATAACCTAGTCGGGCGAGTGCAGCGGAGAAAAATCCCCGGATGTGGACGCTTCACTGTGCAACAGCATAGGCATGTTATTAAGTAACTTAGTGAGATGTATACATTTCTTTTTCAAGATACTTCTTGTTGTATGGGGTTGAATTATTTGGCCCTGACCTATGGCCTATTATATGTAATACAGGCTTTGACCAGCGTAAACAAATATTTGCCGGTGGAAACGGAAATCACAGCAAGTTTATTATGCGATTTAAGACTCATTTCGGTGAATTTGTATGCAACGCATGACGTTTGTAACAATATGCACTACATATCGCGTGGTATTTGGTGTTGACATTTTGTCTCCGGGCGGAAAATAATAACCGTAAACAGTCTGCACTCTCTGTGATTTTTAGAAGTATCGTTAGTAAGGTAAGCTTATTAGAAAATCACTTTGCTATTTTGTGGAAAAATGGATCGAAAAAGATATCTATTAGCCAGGCATTATATAGGCTACAAGATGCTACATCGGCTACAAGATGGCGACACCCTATTAGTCACGTGTTTATTAAATTTATTCGCAATAATATATTCCGTATACCTGACTGCCTAGGGGACCTAGCTGCCGTCTTCATAACTTTCTTCATATAGATTGACTTTTCTATGCTTGAGAATTTAAGGCTAGTTGACCGTTGGGACGCCACCCCGCTAAGGACTCAGTTGGCCGGTATCTACTCATGCGTCTATGGTACCACCCTTCATATCGCCTACTGCTTGCGATTTTGTACGCCATCCATGCAGTAATGTTCACTATAGTAACCAGCGCCATTTCCGCCGTGCAGACTTTGAGTGAGATGAGAAGAGAAGACGATCCTCTTTACCTACCGCTGTTGGATGGCCGATGGCTCTCCAATGAGCTCATACGCCCTTGTAGGTAGATTTTCTTTTTAGTTCTACCAGGGTATCTAGCTACCCTCGAATGGATGCAGTTTAACGGCTTAACGGACATGATCTCTTAGTTCCTATGAAAAGCAAATATGACTTTTGCAGCGGTTTTCTAGGGTAGGGTTAAAATTGGTGGTTGTCCTGGTCTGGTTCTGGCTAATTAGAGGGCATTTTCCGCCAAGAAATCAGTCACTAATATAGTTTAACGTCTGTTCAAGAGATATTCGTAACTTAGAACGATTGTAATTGACCGATAGGTACAGTTTGTCTCTTTGAATTGGTCAAATGAATAGCACTTAGGAGACATTTGGCTATTTTATACCCGTTTCCGTCGCGCTAAATGGAAGTTTGGTTTTTACTGCATATCCAGAAAAGTACAATAAGTATTCAGACCAATCTACTATATATGATTTTGTAGCTGAGATTTAACGCTTCAATTGTGGACTATTTCATACGACTGGCTTATATAATAGCAAAGTTATGAGGTAGGAGGTAGAACTTATTGAATGACCCTCGTAGAATGCATAGCGCTGAAAACTAGATTCGGCTATCTGTTGGTTTGCTTTTGCTGAAGTCTCTTAAAATACGGAGTTTATTTTGGATTAAAGCAATCGGTTGCCATCCTAAATCGCCTATCAAGCATTCAAGTGGTGTATTTCTGGGGGCTTTCAGTATTGATCTTGCCATTATTGTAATGATTGGATCCGTTTGGTATTATTAGCGCTTCCGGAACCTAAATTGCTGAGGCATAGTTGTTGAAGGAGAGTATCAGATTTTTCCATAATAAATCTCCGTAATAAACTCTTTGAAAATCATCTTGATCAGCAATAATGGATTTAACATACCCAATTAAACGATTGCTCTTCTTTATAACATCATTAATATGATTAGGATCAGATAAATCCCTAGAAAAAGTCACACAAAGATATTTATAAGTACTAACTTCAGAAATATAATCATCTCCTAATTGCCATAGTTTATGAAAATTCATACGTTTACCCACTATCAATATATTAGACTTGTCGTTGTTAAAGCTTCCACCTAGGGCAAATGTCGCGGCTAGGTCTAACATTTGCTGAAGCTCGCGCTCGTTATTAGCTAATAATACTATATCATCAGCCCAAAATAGACTACCAATACGGACATTAGAAAATTCCACACCTAGGTCATGTAATTTAAGTAAGTTTGTGAATTCGTTGATATATATGCAGAAAATAATTGGTGATAGGACACAGCCCTGTTTTACGCCTTCTTCCACATTGAAGAAGTTAGTTTCTATACAACCGAATTTAACCTTAGATTGCACATTCATATACATATTATCAATGAATTTCCACAACGTCCCCCTAATACCATATTCCATGCAGGAGACCATCTCACCATACAGTATCAAATGCCTTTCGAAAGTCCAAGAAGGCCATATGAGTATAGCTTCACCTTGATATAGCTTCACCTTGATCTAGCCTACTTGCTGCAATATTCTTTAGTGTAAATATGAGGTCTTCGCATCGGTATTTTTTTCTAAAACCACCTTGGACTTCCGAAAGGACATTGTTTTTATCAAGGAAGTCTGAAATGGTATTCGCAACGTTCCTATTAAAAATCTTAGAAATACAACATGTGAGAGTGATGCCCCTATAATTATTAAGATCTTTACGATCCCCTTTCTTAAAAATTGGAATGATGACATTCTTATTCCACTGCGATGGGGTTGCTTGCATTTCAATGAGTTTCTGAAATAATTGATTGATTTAGACACGCACTCCCATTTTTAGAAGTTCATTAGAAATATCATCGAGCCCTGGGGATTTATCATTCTTCAGGGTGAGTCAAAAAGAAGTTTACCCGGATTGGTGATGTTTTAAAAAACAAACAAATGACACTCGAGAGTTCAGTAAAGCATATATTTAACAAGCATTCTCTCCTGCTTATTAGGGGAAAAGAATGACACAAATTGATCATTGCTAAGAGGAGTTATGCCTATTTTAATAAAGGTACATATATTTTGTGCGGCGCAGAAGATGTGCGGTTGAATATATATGCGCAGATGATCCGCATGGGTACATTTTGTAGATCGGCGTTTCGATTTTGCTCAGTCCAGGCTAATGTTTTTAATTTTCATCAAAACAGCAGGCTATTATATTGGGGCAATTCCACGGTAACAGCGTGACGTTCACAAGGCTTTTATGTAACTTTAATGTGGAACAAAAATGTATTTGTAAATGATAGGCACTTTATTTCATCATCATCCTTTGTCAAATGAGAAGTACTAATAAACCAAACTTTATTTTGGTAAAAATACCTTTGCGTTAGTGAAATATGAATATTAATTAGGTCGGTAACAGCGTGACGCTAAAAAGGACATGACTTTTTACCCAAATATTTAAAAATGCATACCTAAAAAAAAATCACTTGTAAAACATTTTTTTACTAATAGGATGTGTTCTAAGGACACTAAACTACATTTCCATAGTAATTAAAGTAAAATCTAATGATTTCTTTCGATTAATATGGTACGAAAAGAAATGTACGCATGGTAACAGCGTGACGTCTGATTGCTTTAAATTTAAGGGATAATAAAATACATAAGAAAAAATAAAAATATGTTAAACATATTGTTTTATGAAAATTTGAACTCTAATCACGCCATTTAAAGAAAAAATAATGTAAATGAAACAATAAGAAGGGGTTGTTCAAGAAAGCTGAGAATGATAGTTTTTCTGATAAAAATCACAAAATTTGACCAAAAATCAGGTTTTTTTCATGAAATTTCATAGTAAATATCTATCTATGTAAATAAAAAAAATAGCCCATTTGATAGAGCTTGTTAATAGCTTTCATTTAACACCTAATATACAATGGTGGTACGTGTAGTTTTACAGCTCTTTTTCATTTTGGTTTTGTCATGTCCTTGTTTGCGTGGAATTGCCCATATGCAATTAATAATAATAATATTGAATGTCTTGTTTTAGGATATTGCACTCGCTATAAAATTATTTTTATAGCTCGTGCAATATAATCTTGTATCACCCTCAAAGCCATTCATTATTATATACTTTTTTATTGTTACCTCGTGTAACAGGCAGGCAACATTTCCCTTGCCATATTAAATGATAATTTATTGAATTTAGGTATTTTTCATATGTTAAATCATTCAAATAAATATGTTGTTTAGAATAAATGAATCTTTCTGGATTATTTCGGAAGCGGTTACATATGGACATGTTATGGGGTCACAAAGGGGTCTATTTTGGGGCCTTATGTATTTACCGTCCATTATCATATGGTTAGATCTTTCGCGATTCACTTAAAGAAAGCCAAAGAAATGCACTCATATTTCAATAACATAAAAACTCAAAATAAATGCCATTCTTACATTTTGCATTAATTACAGGTACCTGTAGTGAAAAAGAGTTCCGATGTGATAGTGGAGAATGCATCTATAGGACATGGATATGTGATACAGAACCAGACTGTCCGGGTGAGGAAGATGAGCAAGGATGTGATTCAAGTAGGTGGATGCAATTCAATTTAAAGTATGCGAATACCACATGCAATTTTCTCGTTAACTTTGCTTGCTGTAAGGATACGGGGAATTGCAACATTTTGCATGTGTGAATTAAAGAGGTCACAGTGTTCAAAATAGTGGCAATGATAAGTGTATTTCCAAAAGAAATTAGGGTTTTGTCACTTAATGACATGTACAAATCAATAATTTTACTGTTGTATATTTACAGCTTTTTGTGACAGAAACTGATGATTATAGCGAAAAAGTAATAAATGTTTTTTCGAATTCGGTCATAAAAATCGAAATTCGATCTAATGTTAACTATAAATACTGAAGCATGATTAAGAAACATTTAAGTCCAATTTTCTTACATGTTTAAGAATGTAATAATAATCATCCACTCAGTAGGGGTTTGTGATAGAGAAGTTCACTGTTCAGAAGCAGAGGACGATCAAATAATGTGATACAAGTAATTAAACAATGCATCCCATCAGCATGGGTTTGTGATATACAAGTTGACTGTTCAGAAGCTGAGGACGACAAGAATGTGATACAAGTAAATAGACAATACATTTGTTTATCAAAATGGAAATACGGTTTAATGTTAGCTATAAGTATTGAGATTTAATCCAATTTTCTAACACGCTTAGGTTGTAATAATAATCATTACAGAGACCTGTTACACAAATGAATTTCGCTGTGGAAATGGACAATGTATCCCCTCAACATGGGTTTGTGACACAGTAGTTAAATGTTCAGAAGCAGAGGACGAACAAGGATGTGAAACAAGTAAGTAAACAATGCATCCCTCGGCATGGGTTTGTGATAGACAAGTTGACTGTTCAGAAGCAGAGGACGAACAAAAATGTGATATAAGTAAATAGACAATACATTTGTTCATCAAAAATCGAAATACGGTTTAATGTTAGCTATAAGTATTAAGATTAAACCAATTTTCTAACACGCTTAGGTTGTAATAATAATCATTACAGGGACCTGTAACACAGATGAATTTCGATGTGGAAGTGGACGATGTATCCCCTCAATATGGGTTTGTGATAGAGAAGATGACTGTTCAGAAGCAGAGGATGAACAAGGATGTGATACAAGTAAGTAGACAATGCATCCACTCAGCATGGGTATGTGATAGACAAGTTGACTGTTCAGAAGCAGAGGACGAGTTAGGATGTGATACAAGTAAATAGACAATGCATACACCCAGCATGGGTTTGTGACAGATAAATTGACTGTTCGGAAGCAGAGGATGAACAAGGATGTGATACAAGTAAGTAAAAATGCATCCACTCAGCATGGTTATTAAATAGACAAGTTGACTGTTCAGAAGCAGAGGACGAGCAAGGATGTGATACAAGTAAATAGTAGGTTAATATTATCTCATATCAAATCAAATCAAGGATGTGATACAAGTAAGTAGACGATGCATTCACCCAGCATGGGTTTGTAATAGACAAGTTGACTTTTCAGAACTTGTTTAGTAATAAGAGAGGATGTGGCAGCCATCTTTGATTGATACATCCATGTATATTTTCATTTTGATTATCAAAACAATTATACAAATTGATGTTAGCATTTTTCAATGTTTCTGATGAGATTTTAAAGGCACAATTAGCTTTTATTAAGTAAATTTCATGTTGTTAGCCATTTTGGTCCAGTCAAAATGATCTGCCCTCTACGCATTTGCATTATATTCTGTAGGGTTCATATGAATAAGTTCAGATAATTAGTTAACTTACGTATTAAATCAACCAAACTGGTTAATTTCCTGGATTTTTCTAGATGTTTTGATTTATTTGTACTTTAGGTCCCAGATTCTGGACTGTACTAGTATCGTCCGATACTGGAACACCCAGTATCGTTCGATACTGGTACAAAGTCAGTGTTCTAGTATCGTCCGATACTGGCATATACAAAATGTTCCAGTATCAGGCGATACTGGTACACAATTATGTACATCGTTCAATGCTGGGACAAATCACTATTGGTAAATATGTGTACCAGTATCGCCCGATACTGGTACATAAAATGTTCCAGTATCGCAGGATACTGACTGGAATACAATTTGGTGTTCCAGTATTGGACGATACTGGATCATTAGAGTTGTACCAGTATCTAGCGGTACTGGCAAATGCGATATCGAAAGTACACTTTTCCGTGTAATGTTTGAACGACTAAGGTTTATACATTGTTTTAATCACACTATTTCTCAATGAAATCACTCATGCATACTACTTTTCTTACATATTTACCAATCCTCGTATTTCGCGTTAGTGTAAAATGTGCAAAGTGTAAGTGTTATATGAACATAAACAAAAAATCTACCAAACCACAAATAAACCACATGACGCCGCCTTCTTGTCGTTGTCGGAACATCAAGTTATTTTCATTAGTCTGGAGATGAGATTAAAGAATAAACTGTGTTGCCGGAAACTGGAATATACATATATACAGGCATCATGATTGTCACGTCAATGTCAAGCATTGCAATAAACATGAGACTAAAATACTTTGTCTCAGATTAAACTACGTGCAACGAAGCTGGTGCTTCTCAGGGCACATCATTGGTATAACATTAAGCAAACTGAACGATCAAGATAACGTCATAACTCCTCATTTCAAAAGCAACTTCTCTCTTCCTTTTAAATGTATAACCTGTTTATTATGCTAGAAAAATCTTAATCCAAGACTAAGCAAAGGACCGACATCACAGTTTACACTTCAATGATCTCAAATACATATTATGTCAATTGAATTTATAACCTCTGTTTCTTGGTTAGCAATAGTGGTAGAAATGTTCTCATTTAGTGGAAGTAAGTCAACCTTTTTTAGATACCTTAAGGGGATGTGCACCTTCAGGCAGTGGCGTGCACAGGATATTGTGAGTGGGGGCCACCTGGCCATAAATGAAATTCCCCCGACTATTTTAGCAAAGAACTGTGCGCGTAGCGCGCGATTTTTTTTGAATTTACCCCTTTTTTGCACGATTGAGCTACATTTTGGCTCTAAACAAGCTTGTACCAAAGAATATTGCATTTTGGGACGACATATGCGCGCGTAGCGCGCGAAAAATTTTCATCTGTGTTTTTGACTATAATAATTCCATGATGCCACTGACCTAGCCTCCTTCTCAATAGGCCCCCGACTGGCCTAAGTTTCCCCCGACTGACTCAATAGCCGCCCCCCCCCCCCTTTTGCGCACGCCACTGCCTTCAGGTACAGCCTCGGTAAAACTGCCGTAACTTCTTCATTATTCATTTAATCTATATAAAAAGTATACATTTTTTGTAGGAAAGGGTTCAATGAATCCAACCATGATCATGAAATTGACCATTTTGTAACACGTTTTTTAACTCAAAATATATTTTGTCAAATTTTGTTATTCTAGTTTTATTATATTCCTCATACAATTCCTTAGGAATGTTTTTTGTTTTTGTTTTTGAAAATCTTTATTAATTTTTAGAATTATCGACCAGAAAGTGCCAAAAAGTGATTTTCACGATTTTGGAGGTAAAAAATCACGTTGCAAAAAATGAACAAGTTACGGCAATTTTACGGAGGCTATACCGAAGGTGCACAGCCCCCTTTTAATATCAGACTCCCGTGAATTCTTCAATATCCGTTACAAATAGGTAAAACTACAATACAAACCAACTTCATTTTTCAAAATCATTTCAGGGTTTTCTCATTTGATTAAAATAATGAACAAAGCAATAATATCACTACAGTGGCATGTTACAGATTTTTGTGACAGAAACTGTCGATTGGCGAAATAGTAATACATTGTTTTACATCGAATTTGGTCACCAAAATCGAAATACGGTTAAGATAGCTATAAATACTGATGTATTGAGATTTAATCCAATTTTCTAACACGTTTAGGATGTAATAATAATCATTACAGGGACCTGTAACACAGATGAATTTCGATGTGGAAGTGGACGATGTATCCCCTCAATATGGGTTTGTGATGGAGAAGGTGACTGTTTAGAAGCAGAGGACGAACAAGGATGTGATACAAGTAAGTAGACAATGCATCCACTCAGCATGGGTATTAAATAGACAAGTTGACTGTTCAGAAGCAGAGGTCGAGCAAGGATGTGATACAAGTAATACAATAATAGACAATGCATCCACCCAGCATGCGTTGTGATACACAAAGTTGACTATTCAGATGCAGAGGACGAACAGGGATCGAATACAAGTAAATAGTAGATTAACATTAAGGGGGCTGTCAAGTGTCAGAAATAGCCTCCGTAAAACTGCCGTAACTTCGACATTATTCATATAATTCATATAAAAATATACATTTTCTTGAAGGAAAGGGTTCAATAAATCTTGCCATGAACATGAAATTGCTCTAAAAAGGACTATTTTGGAGAAAATCATAAAAAAACAGAATTTTGACCAGTCTTCAGTTCTGACAAGGTAACAAAAATAATATTTTCTGAAAATGTCTCCTTTTACGATTTTTGTAATCTTAAGGAAATTACCCGGGACACGTTTTTGTTTTGTTTTTGGATATCTGATTTTTTTTTTTTTTTTTTACCAAATAAGGCAACAAAATGGGAATTTTAAATTCAACAATCGTGAATCTCCACAAAATGATTCGAAAAATTGGAAATAGGCCAACAACAAAAAATAACGTGTCCCGGGTAATTTTCTTAAGATTACAAAACACTTACTTGCCGTCCATCAGATGCAGTTCTTATTGAGTTATCGTGTTTGAAAATCGTAATTTTACTCAAAAATGAACATAAAGAAATCAATCGATGAAGGTGAAAAGTGACAATACTGCCGTTTTATCATTGTTCACGGGAAAATACACGTATTTCAAATCCTGGAAGCATATAAATCCCTTCCTTCGTACAAATTTTGATTACAAACCGTTCTTTTCTTGGTATCAAAATAACCTAAAATGTGTGTTAAAAAAACACCTTTTTCGTGAAGTCGAGTGTGAAAAAGAAGCCATACCTTTTCATGCGCATTCGAAGTGCGCCTACAATTTCCGGGAAGCGTAACGCATGAAAACGCGTGCGATAATCGATAATGAGCGCGAACGCGGGTGGAATGTTTTGAGTTGGCAAAATAAATGGTGACGCGTGCGCGTTGAACCGGTTGACAAAGATTAGACGCTCGTGTATTACTTTCTGTGCGTGACATCTGCGGCAGCATCATCAGAGTTTATCATATGTCATTTTTATCACTGGTCCAGTGTAGTCGAGTCTTTATCAATGTGATCATTTAAAAATGCACCGTGGCGCAGTTAGTGAGTAGTCTGGGTGTAAAAATCAACACATATCGTAGATAAAGGACTTTAGTAAAGGAGAGAGAAAAATTGGAAGCATTAGAGAGAAAGCGAGAAATGGGGATGAAGATTTAATTATGACCTGTCGTTTTGGTAGGCCTACAAGTTTTCTCTTCTCCTACTTCAGATATTAAAAGAGACGGAATCGGGTAAGCTTCTGATTAATATGAGTCACGTCACGAATTGTGATTTCATCATAGTAAAAGGCCAAAACATGCCACCTGAACTTGACCCTCGTTATGCCAGCGCCACTGAAAAAGAAACTGAAATATATGTCTAGGTCTAACATTTAAACACAATGTTTAATGATGAAGCAGGAAAATAAAATTAACGGTTTGTAAAATGACAAGGAATTGTCTATATGGGTAAACTATCAAGCGAACGGGTAACAGTAGCGATAGCGTCAGCAGAGTGTCCCCCTCCCTCGACGGATTTGACCGGGTAGAACAGGTCAAACTACCGGGTAAAAGGTTTTATTTTCTGTAAATACAATGGGTTGGAGGGAGCGAGGGCCCCAATTTTAGTCGGATGGGGTGGATTTTGAGGACATCACATAACGAGCCCCCCCCCCCCCCCCCCCCCCCCCCCCCCCCCCCCCCCCCCCCCCCCCCGTGTTCAAATGTCGGACTCGGTGGCGCAATCCTCAGCCTGGTAAAGGTTAAAATCTACCGGAAATATACCATTTCCCCCTCTGACAAGTTATCTCATCAGATACGCCATTGGCGGGTAATGGATCACATTTCACAGCAGTTGAATGATGAGTATTTTCCATTAGAATGGACTTGGATCCTCTAAAAATTGGTTTGCTATCTACCGAAGATAGTAGTGTTCTGTGTTATAACAATAACTCTATTAGTATTAAGCAATTCGGTTGGATCTCTTTTAAAAGTAGTTTGCTAACTACTGAAGGATAACAATAATATCATTATTATTTATTGGCTATCGCTATGAATGCCTTGTCACCTACCTAGATTGAAATTTGTTCATTGAGAGAAGGACACAAAAGTACAAGGATATCAAAGGTGCAACCACACATTTAATTCGGCCTATTGTTTACATCTCATAACTTCGTGATAACCAACCGATGTTACCCTATTTCTTGTTGGGGGGGGGGGGGGGGGGGTGGGTCGAGGGGCAGCAATATAGAGCATCCTCTCCCACCATAATCCCATCCCTTTCACCTTGGCTTTCAGTCTAGAACATTCGGACGTTTTATTGATTCAAAAATATGAATGATGGACCATTTATTTAGCGATCGAAATGGGAAGACCTCTGTTCTTTGTTCAGTCCGAATTTCAATCGGTATGTTCCCGACTTTTATACTATCATCAATTTAACACCGGGGCCTTACACCCACTACGCACACTGAAATAAATGAGCTTATAATGGATATATATTAAAATAATACATGCCAGGAGAGGTTGTCCATCCCTGCTCTCCTGACCTTATACCCGAACCCCCCCCCCCCCCCCCCCCCCCCCCCCCTCCCCATGTCTTGTTTTTGATTGCCGCGTGTGCACATAACTAAACAAAGTTAGACTATAACCATGATAGCATCGGCCCGAGGATGCTTCTTCGATCATGCCTATAATATGTAGGCCTAGGTCAAATGGCACTTATAACAAAACATTAACGCCTTCGGATAAAACCCGGTGTAAGTCTTTTTGATACTTCTAATAATATATAATGTTTCACTCCGATCATGGATTCAAATATTTCTCTGTCCTTTATTTTTTATCTTTTTTTTCCTTCTCTCTTTCCAAACTCTGACACTAACGCTTGTGCGAAAGCCTTGTTTTACTTACTTGCTTGCTTCAGGCTCAGCCCCACACCACGGCAAAAATGACGGTTTGATTAGTCGGGCCTCCGATGCGTAAACAATGCGTGTGAACAAGCCCTCAAACGCACCAAAAACATAGCGGGTAACGCAGCACGCACTGGCGACATTCGAAACAACAGCGTCGCGTATTTTAGGCAAACTGGCGCGTGCTGATTTGCGTGAAAAACAAAACACGAGATACGCGGCGCGCGGGAGTTTCGCTGATACCCCGCGGGCAGACTTTTCCATTCTACTTGTCAATGATTCACAATAAGGATTTAAATCCTTCTAAATAGGCTTTTAGAATTTCAAAATTGAAAATGTCTTTGCATGTACTGATAGATAACACTCTGAAGTTTTGAAAAATGAAGAAAAGTGAAATTCCTGGAACAATACGAAATGAGACTTGACAGCCCCCTTAAGTGTAGTATGTGCTTGAATTAACTACAATAAATGCTAGCCTTAAAGGCATATTATGCGATCTTTTCCAAGGGACGCCTTCGTTCATTGATTTGATCTGCAAGAAAATCTGCTTTCAAAAAATAATTATGGATAGAGGGCGTCCCATGGAAAAGATCGCATAATACGCCTTTAAGTGTAATAATGTGCTAGCCTTAATAGCATAATATGCGATATTGTTCTTGGAACGCCCTCTCTCTGTGATTTATCAAGAAATGCTTTTTTTGGTCATAATATACTATTTTTATTACCATGAAACTAAATATATTATAAGTTTACAGCGCAATACGATTCATAATTACCTTCAAAATCAGATTTTGAAATAAGATGTCCTGGCATTCGTAAAAAAGAATTCCGTGGGTTGACACCGTGTTAACGCCGTTTACAGTGTTTCCGGTTACGACCGCAACTGTACACAAGTAAACACCTAACAACGGTATGCTTTATGGTAAAATCGAAACAAAAACGTTGAAAAATTCCTTATTGGAAGTAGATTTCCATTAGGATTTAGTAAAGTTCGTTGATGGGTTTTTATAGTGGATTTATGATTCCAGGAAAGTATTTTTTGATAATTCAAACTTCATATAAGAGAGTGAAAAATATGTGTAAACATTTGAAAAAGATCACAATGATATTACTATTAGTGTAATAATTATGTGTATTTTTTTTCCGTTACCTTTGCTCTGGAAACGAATTCCAAAAGTTTGCATGTGTGAAGTGAAGAGGTCAGAGTGTTCAAAATAGTGGCAATATTATACAATTGTCTATTTCTTCAATCCATCGTACTGACATTTGTCATACATGTATTGACCATTTACCAAATTTCTTTACAGGAACCTGTGGAGAGGAAGAATATCGCTGTTCTAGTGGGAAGTGTATCAGCAATTATATGGTTTGTGATACTCACTCTGATTGTCCGGATAACGATGATGAAAAGAGACGAAAATGTTCTAGACGTAAGTATAATACATTTATATGCTGGGCACAAGTGTATCATGCGTATGCTAGGTGCAGATGTATTATATGCGTGGCATTGTGTAGGGATGTAGATATACACGTAAGTGTAATATAGGGGTGCTAGGCTTACGTGCAATATATGCTAAGCGTAAGTGGGAACAAGTGTACTTTAGGTCCCAGATACTGATATACGAGTATCATACGATACTGATACAACTCTAATGATCCAGTATCGTCTGATACTGGAAAACCAAATTGTGTTCTAGTATCGAGCGATACTGAATATGTTCCAGTATCGGGAAACACTGGTGCACATGCTACCAATAGTGATTTGTCCCAGTATTGAACGATACTGGTACATAATTGTGTACCAGTATTTCCTGATACTGGAACATTTTGTTTGCGCCAGTATTAGGCGATCCTGGAACACTGACTTTGTACCATTATCGAACGAAACTGGGTGTTCCCGTATCGGACGATACTAGTACAGTCCAGAATATGGGACCTATAGTACACATTTTCCAAATACACTTTTGGATTCTTAGATACCTTTGGTTATGTAACGTCATTAATATAAACACAATGGGTTTTAAACACTGACTGGAATCTGTCAATATTTAGCTGGATATGTAATAGGTTGAAATATGGGTCGATTGATACATTTGCGTATATCTCGACAAGGCAAGCATAGAAAGGCAAACAGAAAAATAATAGTGAATTAAAAAGGTATTCTTATGTTTAAAATGTTTCAAACTTCAACTTGGTTTTGAAAACAAGATGGCTTCTTTCTTCTATCGCAGGTTTTTGACTCACCTTGTATGCTAGGCACAAGCATTATGCTATGTGTCAAATATGCTAGACGTCATCTATATTACAATTCACGTAAAACCATCCTAATAATAGTCAACCAAGCCACAGTCAGTCATTAGCGCTATGCATGAGTGCTGCAGCCTTATCTACGTTGATACAAGAATGTGGGAAAGGTTGTGAACTCTTCCACAGCTCAATCAATTATAAAGACGTAGCGCATTCTGAACTTGAATGGAGCAACGCTAAATAAGATATTACTACGCGCGTACATTAGGTATTTATTTAGTTGTTGCCACTAAGATGTATGTCGGTTCAGTTGGCGTAGCGGTCTAAGACTGTGACATCCTATAGCAAGTTTTTTTCCCATGAGTTCAATCTCACTAGGGTCACATTTTCTTTTGCCTTTATTTTTGTATTAATACAAATGAAATTTAATTTATATTACATTTTTCTTCTCTTTTTTTTTATAAAGGTCTAATAAAGGTCTAAATTTTATTGTCATCGCAGCCAACTGGCTGAATTGTAACAACATTACAAATCAAATACATTAATAAACAATGCAACGTCCAGGCAGCAGCTAAATCAGCGCCAAGTTGCGACATAAACCAACATGAACAAACATACATAACCCCTATATAGTAACCCCCAAATAGGCAATGTAGACTAAGTGCCTTGCCCAAGGACACAAACACATTGGCACCAGCGGAGCTAGAACTCACGACCTTATGATTATGAGACCGGCAACTACTCCACTGGACCACACGTGCTCTACATACATGTATACAAATGCTTTTTTTCCCATTGAAAAATTACATTTTGAATTAATTGCAATTTAATATTAGGGAGCGATCACTATTTACGCCAGGGGGCCCAGGGTGGAGGCAATAAGTGGGGGGGGGGGGGGGGGGGGGGGGTTGGAGGAACTCAGGTGGACACGATATTTGATTTGGTCACAAATATGAAAAATGTTAATTTATACTATACATGTTAATTTATACTAGAGGGCCTACAAATGCTTTTCTGAAAAATTACCTTTGAATCACTATTTACGCCGGGGTGGGGGGGGGGGGGGGGGGGTAAAGGAAATCAGGGGGAGACACGAAATGTTTTTTAAACATGAAGGGGGGGGACGCCAAATTTTATTCTAGCAAAGAGGGGGGACATGAAATGTTGATGGTCAAAAGTACAAAGATGAAAAATGTTCGCGGAATCTCACTATAGGGTCACTTTTTCTTTTGTCTTTATTGTTGCATTACAAATGACGTTGTTTTATGAATTAAACATTTAATTTAGACTATACAAATGCTGTTTTTACACGCAATTTAATATTAGGAAGCGATCACTATTTACGCAAGGGGGTGGAGGAATTCAGGGGGGACACGATATTTGATTTGGTCAAAAGTACAAAGATGAAAAATGTTAATTTATACTATACATGTTAATTTATACTATAAGGCCTACAAATATTTATCATCTGAAAAATGACCTTTGAATCACTATTTACGCCAGGAGGCGGTAGAGGAAATCAGGGGGACACGAAATGTTTTTAAACATAAAGGGGGGACGCGAAATTTTATTCTGGCAAAGAAAGGGGGACATGAAATTTTGATGGTCTAAAGTACAAAGATGAAAAATGTTCGCGAAATCTCACTAGGGTCACTTTTTCTTTTGTCTTTATTTTTGCATTACAAATGACGTTGTTTTATGAGTTAAACATTGGAAATCTAATTTATACCATACAAATGCTTTTTTTCCTCTGAAAAATGACATTTGAATTAATTGCAATTTAATATTAGGGAGCGATCACTATTTACGCCGGGGGAGGGGCGGACACGATATTTTTTAAACATGAAGGGGGACGCGAAATTTTATTCTGGCGAAGAGGGGGGACATGAAATGTTGATGGTCAAAAGTACAAAGATGATTTTTTTTATATATTATACTATACATGTTAATTTATACTATACAAATGCTTTTCTTTCCTCTGAAAAGTGACCTTTGAATCACTATTTATGCCAGGGGGTGGAGGAAATCAGGGGAGGACACGAAATGTTTTTTAAACATGAAAGGGGGGACGCGAAATTTTATTCCGGCAAAAAGGGGGACATAAAATGTTGACGGTCAAAAGTACAAAGATGAAAAATGTTCGCGCGCTACGTGCGCAGGTCTCCCAAAAATGAAATCTTTTTATTGGACAAGCTTCTTTAGAGCCAAAATGTACATCAAACATAGCATAAATAAGTGTAAAGTTGAAAAACCTACACACGCCACTGTTGACACACCCTGCATTCTCCATACCTGCAGGTAAGTTGTTTTGTCAACATGGTCAAGTAGGATGGCACTGTGATGTTTCTGTACTATAACAAAATCAAGGTGTTATCGTGAAGCTTCATTATGTTGATGTTTTTCTAATAATAATGTTCATTTCTTTATATCATACACTCTATTTATGGCTTTTTGTTGGAATTGGGACTTCACCATCATTTGTACCATCATTGAATAAATAAGGGGGGGCATGATATTTGTTTTAATACTTGAGGGGGGGCATGAAATTGTTCTGTGTTCAAGAAGGGGGGTGATGAAAATATAGCACCAAAAAAATAAAATATCCTCCACCCAACACCCCCCCCCCCCCCTCCCCTGGCGTAAATAGTGATCGCTCCCTTAGAGAAATGTACGGCTTTTCAAGAAGCATGGCGCGGCGACGGCGGATCCCGGCGGTGTTTTTTGTGTTTGCCTGCTCTGGTAATGTCCAAACCAGTCTCACAACCTAATACCCAAATACTGTGACCCTTATGCATTGGTAAATACATATCACTTGTACTACTGAACGTTGCACTAAAGTGTGAGAGTATTGGAGCTCATTCGGTTTACACATAACTTACAATGGAATCCATAGAGTGAAATCTGCAATTGGTTGGGCGATACATTTCAGTGTTACTATTATTTGTTAATAATTATAATAACCATATTCTAAACTACTATCTTAACCTATTACATTTCATAATCTAATTAGACCTTAGGGTAAACCTATTTAATTGTTTGAAGACAACCTATTGTTAAATCCATACACGAATTCATCCAACATATTATATACTTTTATACTATTCTTTTTCATGAGCTTGATATTCCAAGTTTGATTGACATTGATTGTCAATTGTTTCAATCATTATATACATAGTTTCAAAAAGTATAAATCCAATTTCTATATAGGGAAGATGTCTCTAGCAATATTATTACTATACCCAGACAGTAGGCTCATTCCAAGAAAGGACATTGGCTTTCTTTGGGTGCAAAAATACTCAATGTTGGGTGTAAATAATGGCAACACTGATTCCCTTCACTAAACTACACGCTAGCGGAATACACATATTGTTTAGCTTGTGAGCCCAAAATGCTGGTTTGGGTGCTTGAATACTCCCAATTACAGAGAACAATTCAACCCTTCCAACTTCCTACTCCCCCTGGATATATAATGGTGCGTCCCTTTAAATTTGATTGAGATTCGACTCTCTTATTTTAAACTGTGGTTCATTAGTTCGCAGTCATGAAAATAAAATGATATATTATAGATATTGGACAAGTCCCAACAGGGGACGCGCTCCAATTTATAATTTATGATACGATATAGAGACTACACTGCAAAATCAAGTGTTAAAGATGAACGTGTTCTGAACGTGTTCAGATGTTAAAATCTTTATGTTAGTGTTATTAAAATAACGCAAATGTTTACTTATTAACATTCAAATGTTACATTATCAACACAACTGTTAAGACATTGTTATAGAAGTGTTTATGCAGCATTACTGGTGTTAACCATAACGCTCTAGTGTTAATATTTAAACGTTAGTGTTCGACCACTCTGTTGAACATGATGATGAATAAGCACATGGCGTTCTAAACGTGTTATTAGTTAACATGTTCAAACGTTAATATTACTATGGTAGTGTTAAAACAAGAACACCAATGTCGATTTATAACGTTTAGACGCAACACTATGAATGCCGGTGTTCAGAAATTATTGTAGTAGTATACAAATAATGATGCTAGTGTTAATTTTATTTTAACTTTTGTTGTTTTTAACTTAGGCCTAGATGTTAAAAAAGCACTTGTGTTACCCAGCAAACACAGAACGTTTCCGCAACGTTGCACCTAGGTTGCAGTTAGGTACATCATTTTTTAATCACCCACATCTGGCTTCATGAAAAGTGTTCATATAACGTTTACACAACCAAATTATGTTACCTGGGCTGTAATCGCTAATTTGCATATTTTACCTGGCCTTACATGAGTCGAGTAAATTGTGGAAATAGCTCATTATCATAATTTCAATGGTACAAAAATTAGCACCGGTGCTCGTTTGTAACCTTTAAATTATGGTAATGAGCTAATTTGCACCTTTTATTTATTTAAACCTATTTTTTTTTTAAATTTAAGTCGATACATACATTTCACAGCTTTTAACACCATAGAAAGTATTTTGATCTGTATACGTAAGTTCTCATATGTATAGCTAAAGGCAAGTCATTGTTCACTAATGCCATATACATTGTACATTGAGCAAGAACATAGTACACATGAAAAGGTCAATGCCCGCCCCCTCCCTCTATAATACCACTACCGTTCCCTGGTTGCCATGGTGTAACTAACCGAATTTGATGAAAGTTTTTTACACGTTTGGGATAAAATGTGAACAGTAGCATTAATAAAATAAGTTATTAACGCAATGAAGTGTTAATTAAGTGTTACTTCTTATTAACGTGTCAAAGTGTTAAATATTATTAACATATGAACATGTTAATACATAACATTAATGTTGAAGTATTAACATAGACGTTATTGCCTGGCAGCACAGTTATGTTAACGCTGATGATACTCATGAACATGAACGTGTTAATTAAGTGTTACTCTAAGGTGTTAATAAAAGTGTTCAAATATTAACACTTGATTTTGCAGTGTAGATGGTGCGGATCTCGGTTTACGCGGTTTGTGGTTTGCGTTCGTTAAATGACGCAATAGGATCCTATCGGAACCGTATACGACGTGCAGTTTGCGATATTATTTACCGTAACCAACATTTGAATATAGAAAGAAACTTATGTATACTATGGTGTTAATGATCTTCCCGCATCGCATAGCATGTTGGCCTGTAACCATTTCAAACATGGAACACCATACAACTTGCGCGATATTTTGCTCTCAATTGTCACAGACATAGTGCACGTAATACTGGAGTGGTTCAGTGGCGTAGCTCAGAAGGTGGGGGGGGGAAGGGGGCAGTTGCCCCCCCCCCTGACAGATTTTGTTGTGCCCCCGCCCCCTTTGTGCCCCCGCCCACTCTCCGGATGTAGTTCTTATATGCGTTATAACCATTTAAAAATGACCATTTACCACTAATCGCTTCATTCTTTTAATTTTGGAAGAAGTATGGGGATCAGCAACCCATAAGAAATGTGATGCTTGAATAACTCCATACTAAATATATATCAACGACTTTGCCAAAACAGTTAGTCTAGTGTAGCATAGTGGCCATGCTCTAGGGCTCCCACGCACACAATCCTTGGTTCAGTTCCTCCACCAACCTAGGGTGTCTCAGAATGATCTATACCGAGGTAATACGATTTCTGTCGATATGAACTTTATTGATATTGTCCAAATCGTTTTCATATATATCTTGCCCAAACGCCCAGTTATCTTGGGAATTTTAGATTTGGAAAATCGGACATTTCTGATGAAAAATACAGACGTTTTTGTAACGATAGTAGATTTCAAGTTTTTGTCGAAATGATCCAATAGCAAAATCTATAAAGTCACTAACCCTTTTAAACATTAAATTATTTCTGAAACGTTATTAGCATTATCATTGCACCCTATTGTTATTCGCATTATTATTGCACCCTTTTCTTATTGCACCCTTTTCTTATTTTAATTAGCTTTTTGATAACAATAGATTGTTGTGAGCATAGAAAACAAAGCTTTGATTGAAAAGGGCAGGATTTGCTTTGCTTGAGTGCTTTTAACTTTCCATTATTTGGCGGGAGTTTTGAATAAATTATGAGGTGTGGGGTTCTGTTTTCATCGATATTCGATTATGTCTTGCCACAGCGGAACAAAAATGAATATCTCAAAGAAATTAACGGAATAAGTAGAAAACATTTCCACCATCATATCGCAAATGTGTTTAGATTTCAAACCTTTGTTTTATATTTTTAATATATATTTTTGAAACCCGGTATAGATCATTCTGAGACACAATGTACACTGCCGCGCAAAAACATGTTTCCTATTAAGATTCGTGATTTAAAAGCATTACAATTCATCATTTAACGAGCAAGCCAGAATTCCTATAACAGGATATTTTGTCAATCTGGATTCTGAAAGTCCAATTTTTGTCTTCAAATTAATTTTCAAATTTTCCCTCTTCCAATTGTTTTTTTTAATTTTTTTAATTGAGTGCAAAAAAAAATTACAATTGGACAATTGGAGAAGAGAGAAAATTTCCTCAATACAAAACATGTGTAGATAAGAAAGATTATCATTCTAGGTGTTTCCATCTTGCTATGCTTATTGGGCTTACAGTTTTGCCAAGGTTGTTCATTACTAGCCCAAATGGGCCAAAACAACAACAATGCAAGGCAAAAAACCCACATGCTTTACTTCCATTCAATATTAGCGCACTATTTCAAGCGGTTTACGTCATCGTCCACATACAGTTTTGTCATGCAATGTATGTACGCTTTCATGTCTCGGAGATGTATGCGAAAGTGTGCGTTATGTTGAAATGTCCGTGTCAAGTCTATGCATGCAGTATTACCAGTAGTCCCCAGCACAGAACAAAACAAATGCAATCAATGCACAAACATCTGTTTTCTTTCATTCAATGTAAACATACTATTTCAAGAAGCCGAAGACATTGGTCCAAATAAAGTTTGGTGATGCAATGTACGCGTTCCTGTCTCCGGGATTCGCAAGATTTTGCGTTTTGTTTGGCTGCATAGTCCATTGGATTGCACAGTACAGTGCCTAGCTACATTTAGAGTAACGTTGTAGGCACCTAGAACATTGTGAATGATCTATACCAGTGTTATAGCTGTCAGTTTTAAGTAAGGCAGACTGCATGCTTATTTGTTCTTCATTTCATCAATGTTTCCATGATATGTTAATGCACCCAACAAGATTTAATTTGTAGCCCAACTATTTTCTAAGACATAATAAATAAAGCTCTAATTCAAACTGATGACACAATTGGGCTATATACTGGCAACCTCAAGTCCTGTTGTGTGTTTGACCTCTTAAAAAACGGATTTGTATACAATACCAGCTAGTAGTAGTCCTGTATTACATAACAGCTAGCTATAGTCTATAGTCTGTTCAATGTGAGAAACAGTGAGATGGAACATTACTGCAAAAGAATGATGTAAAATATCAAAGATCATGCGCTATTTTATTGCGAATAAACTATAGAACTTAAAGTGCATTTAGACTGAAAATAAACTGTCCTGGTCCTGGAGCAGGACAATCTATTTTCAACCTCTTTAAATAATTTGGAATCGTATCGCTTTGTAACTCAGAATATATTTATGATTTATGATCAGAAATGTAAATTTGCAAGAAAACCTGCTTTAAAAATCAAATCATGGATAGAGGGCGTCCCATAGAAAATATCGCATAATATGCCTTTAAAGGTATATTATGTGATCTTTCCAGGGAACGCCCTCAACATAAAAAAAAATAGAAAGCAGATTTTCTTGCAGATTTACATTTCTGATCATAAATCATGCATACATTCCAAGTTACAGGGCGATACGATTCTTAATTACTTCAAAATCATGGTTTTAGAGTGAAAATAAACTGTCGGAATCCCGACAGTTTATATTTTTCACTCTAAATTCACTCTAAAACCATGATTTTGAGGTAATTAGGAATCGTATCGCTCTGTAACTTGGAATGGATGTATGATTTATGATCGGAAATGTAAATCTGCAAGAAAATCTACTTTCAAAAAAAAAAAATGAATAGAGGGCGCTCTCTGGAAAAGATCATATAATATGCCTTTAAGTGTAATATGTGCTAGCCTTAATAGCATAATATTCGATCTTGTTTATGGAACGCCCTCTTTCTGTGATTTATATCATGAAATGCATATTTTTGTCATAATTCATTTAATAACCATGAAACTAAAATATATTATAAGTTTACAGAACAGTACATTTCATAATTACTTCAAAATCAGATTTTGAAATAAGTAGTCATGGTATTAGGACAGTTTATTTTGTGAATTTGTTTTTTCATTCGTAAATATAATTCCATGGGTAATGGGTTGACACCGTGTTAACGCCGTTTACAGTGTTTCCGGTTACGACCGCAACTGTACACAAGTGAACACCCACCTACCGTAAGGCCAAAAAAAAGGTGTTTGTTTGTGCATAGAGGGTCCTCAAAAGGTAGGGTCGGTAGGTCGGATTTTTTTATTTATTTTTTAATATTTTTTATTACGGATATTGTATTTGGGAATATAAATTCGGCATGAATACTGTGAATTAAAGTCCAAACACACACCAAAACACCTCACTTTTCATAAGCTTGCGACATTGTTGCTTTACTCTTCACACTGCTGATTTTGATCTCTTTCTCCTGCTGGGGATGGGGCAGATTGTCAATTTAAAGTTCCAATATTGTCGCATTGGTTGCACAACTACAAACTCGATCAAATATTATTTTTGTACTGAGTTTGCAATGCGCAGATACCGTAGGACGCCGCCATTGTGATTGAATGTTGCACAAAGTGAAATAACGTTGTGTTGAAGTTTTGCTAGAAATATATACGTGAAAGTATTGCTAAACCTATTCTCCCCGCACTAACTACCCCAAAGATTGTTTTATACTATGTTGAAATTAATATTCATGCCGTTGAGCAACATTTTGGGAACAAATATTAACTGTAACTAGATTTTTCATATTTTCTCACACTGCGTTTTTAGTATAAAAATGACATCACTTGCACGTGCGATCACTGATTTTCATTTAGGGGTGCATACCACTATTACGCGCTAACGTGTGTTTCTATGGGAAAGATGCCTCGGGAAAACGGCAATATCTTGAGTTACCTTGCGACTCATGTAATGAAATCTTGGAATATTTATTAACACACATAGATCTTACCTGGGTCAAAAACTCAGATGGGGGTGACCGTTTACATTTTTCTATATTTCCCCTTTATACGGAGTAGTATTTTTTAACACGAAATTAGACCTTTTAGCCCGTTGTGACCAATGTGTATCCCTCCGCCAATATTTTCAAATAAAACAGTAGGTGTATACTCTTTTCATTCGAATTATCTCAGGTACACTTCAGTGAATAAATATAGACCAAATTCAATAATTTTGAATGACATATCATGTCAATATTCACCATTCTTTCCGTTATTTAGGAACTACATTCGTGATCGCGATCGACGGAAGCTGGGCGTTGGACTGTAATAGTGGTGTGCACCCTTAGTCCTTTTAATAGTCCCGCGGGTGCCAAGTTCATGCATTAACATCGTGTTTACACTGGATTGCGCATTGGGGATGGTGTTGCAAATACCAGAATGACGATATCGTACGAAATAAGGAATAAAAACGGTCCGTTTGGCCATTCAAATTGCTCAAAAAGTTGTTTTAAAAAAATATCGAAAATAAAAAGTAATACGGTCGGCACCTAGGTACACGGTCGGTCGGACGTGGACAAACAAACAACTTTTTTTTTGGCCTAACGGTGGTATGCTTTATAATGAAAATTCCTTATTGGAAGCAGATTTCCATTATGATTTTGTAAAGTTCTGTGATTGGTTTGTTTACGGAAACTACAGCAGTGGCGTAGCTAGGATTTTTTTCAGGGGGGGCAAGATTTCTAAAATTTTCGTAAAAGGTTGCCCCCAAAAATATTCTAGTCACTTACCTCGTGAATTTCACGTAAGTGGGGGGGGGCTATTTGGCTAATAACCTCGGTCCTTTTTCTCAATTTTTTCCTATTTCCTTTTTTTCTCACCCCTTTTTTTAATTTTTAGAGGGGTGGGGGTGGGGGCACAAATTTGATTTTTTCGTCAGGATTTGCCCCCCCCCCCCCCTACCTCCCCCCCCCCCCCCCCCCCTGAGCTACGCCACCGAACTACAGTCATAGTAAATTTATGATTCCAGGAAAGTCTCATCTGATAATTCAAACTTCATTATAAGAGAGTGAAAAATATGTGTAAACATTTGAAAAATATCACAATAATATTGCTTTTAGTGCAATATGTGCTATTAACTTAAGTGTAACATATGCTATAATTAAGTGTAATATGCGGTAGCCTTATATGTAATAGGCTACATGTATGTGCTATGCTTACGTGTAATGAGTGCTATGTCTATAGTACGTGCATGTGCTAGGCTTAAGTATAATATACGTGTATTCCAGTATTGAACAATACTGGTATACCAGTATCTGGGACTTAAAGTACACTTGTTCCATGTTGGCAGAAGTGTCTAATACCGTATGCTAGGCTTGCGAGTCAATATGCTAGGCAAATTGGCAGCGATAATAATTGGCCAAAAACGCTTTGGGACTTTGCTTGCATTGTGGAAAGCGCTATATGAGAACAGTGCGTATTATTATTATTATTATTATTATTATTATTATTATTATTATTATTATTGATTATTATTTAGGCGTATATAATGTAGATTCTAATTAAAGATAGACGTACGAGGGGCAGTCAATAAATAATGAAAGTGATCATGGTATGGGATGCATGAGTGATTCTATTGAGGGGATAATGTGATCAATACAAAGTATGAACCTTTGTCTTTCAAACAATACACTTTTGGATTGTTAGATACCTTTGGTTATGTAACGTCATTAACATGAACACAATAGGTTTCAGACACTGACTGAAATCTGTCAACTATTTGGCTGGATATGTATTATGTTGAATATGGGTTGATTGATACAGTTGTGTATATCTCGGCAATGCAAGCATAAAAGCAGATTTATTTTTTTGATGTCACATTGGACCTTAACCGCGGAATACATAAGCCTTATCTAAAACCAGGTAACAACCCGAGATATGTAAACACCAAAAGCAATCACCCGCAAAATGTCATCCGTGCAATACCCGAAGGCATCAACCGCAGACTTTCGGATATTTCGTCAAATGAAATTGTGTTCAAAGCATCAACTAAAGTCTACCAAGACGCATTGGAGAGCGGTGGACATACTCATACACTTGAATTTAAGCCGAAAGAACAGCAGAAATCAAGCACCAGCAGAACTAGAAAAAGAAACATTACCTGGTATAATCCACCGTTTGATTCAAAGGTTAAAACGAACGTGGGACGAAGATTCCTCAAAATTGTAGATGAGAGCTTCCCTGATGGACATGTTTTACAAAATATATTCAACAGAAACAACCTGAAGGTATCATATAGCTGCATGCCTAATATGAAGGCAGCTATTGATGCACATAACAATAGACTAATGAAACCTCAAACACCAACATCAGATGCCAAACCTTGCAACTGTAGGGTGAAAGCAGAGTGCCCCTTGAGCGGGAAATGCAGAGCATCGAATATCGTCTACCAAGCCACAGTTAAATCAGACGGAGGTGAAGCGACATATGTAGGCCTAACTAGCAACGAGTTCGAAAAACGGCTGGGAAACCATCGACAGTCCTTCAAAAAAGAAGCTCACAAACATCAGACAGAACTGTCGAAACATGTCTGGACTCTAAAAGACAATAACATGAACTTCACCATAAAATAGACTATCTTAAGTCAAGCAAAATCATATTCAAACATTAGCAAACGATGTAATTTATGTATTGCAGAGAAGTATTATATTATTTGTCACCCAAGGTTAGCAACCCTAAACAAACGATCAGAGTTGGTTAGCACATGCCGTCATGCATCCAAATTTAAGCTTGTTGGCTTATCCCAACTCACCTTCATAGAGACTGCTATTCATATTCCAGATAATGTTGTCCAGAAAATCAACACAATGTTGATTAAATTTATTTGAAATAGGAACGAAGCTGTTAACAGTTAAGAGGAAAACGGCAATATCAGATTATGATATTGGTGGTATCAAAATGTTTCATGTTTCAAGTTTCCTGGACTCCTTAAAATGATCTTGGGTCAAGAAAATTGTTGATAATGATGTTGCAACATGGAAAAATATTGCGCTATACAATATCAATAACATTGGCATTGGCACAACCATTTTTAACTGTAATTGTTCAAGTAAAAATATTAATGTTGATTGTATGACTATTATAAACAAAATGTCAGATTTCTATGCCAACGTTCTTAAGACTTGGTTCACGGCTAAAAGAGTGTATCATAAGTCAGAGGTTAATGTAATGGGCAATGAGATTATCTGGAATAACAACGCAATTCAACTTAATAATAAAACACTATTCATAAAGAAGTGGATCAAAGCTGACACTTTAAGACTACGGCCGAGTGCACCAATGACGGGTAACTTAATAGGGAGGTAAGCTACCTCCCTAGTAGTTATGCTCTAACTGTAGCATAACTTACTAACGATGTAATTCTTAGAGCATAACTGGCGAGTAACATCAGAATAGCAACTAACGAGGTAAATATCCACATTAATCAGCATCGTCCCCTTACAAAATAAATTGTCGCATATGCAAAGTGTTAACCTATAGTTTATTGTATAATACTGACGTGAGTGGTCCTCCGTAATATTTAAAATGTGTCGTCACTCGCTAGGTCATAGGTGAGTGTACATAATTAACATAAATATCACGTTGAGTCGGCATGCGTTCCGAACAAAAAAATGACGGTATTTCTTTGGCCAAAAATTTCGAATTTGTTCAACGCTTTTTCAAAAATAAGGACTATCAAGACATTACAAACATATTTTGGGCGAGGGGCACACACAAATATTGCACCAAAAAGCACAATTTTAATGACAAACACAAGCACCCGATGCAAACAATTATATACAATTATAACACATCTCTTAACACAGATACTTCCGTGGCATGGATACATTCCACTTCAAATATACATCCCCTGGGCATGCAAGCGAAATTGGTCTTTCAGCATCAGCGAATTATCCCCTCCAATGTTCACAACAAATTTAACGCTACTGCTAGAATCGACTGACTTGTGGCATAAAACGTTATGCCCCAACTTACTCTTGGGTCCGGCCAGGTATAACATTTAGCGTAAATTACCCGCCAGTTACTAGCCTAGTAGCTTACCCCGCATTGGCGCTCTCAAAATTTTGGGTTACGCCTCAGTTACTAGCGAGGTAGCGCTATTCTTCAGCTACCCGTCATTGGTGCACTCGGCCGATAAATATCAGCTATTCGATAATCAGGGTAATTTTCTTTCACTTGACAGTTTCAAGGATCGTATGCCAAACAACAGTAATATCCTATTTGACTATTATATCATCCGTAATGCTCTACCTTCAGTCTGGAAATCGATGCGCAATACAAACGTCCATGTCAACACAGATATTTTTTTTAAATGGCATACTGATTGATATTTGTTCTACAAAGATTTTCAGACAGGAAATTCTTAAATTCATTGTTACTCCCCCAATATGCCAAAACCTGTTGATAAGACGTTTTCCGAATTTCATATTCAATTGGAAATCTATCTGGAAAGCAATTCCAAACTGCACCCATGAAGCAGTGTTGATAACACTCAATTGGAAAATTCTTCATAACATCTACCCAACAAAAATGTTGCTTCACATAATGAGTAAAGAACCATCCAATATGTGTAATACATGTAATGTAATAGACTACACAGAACATTTCTTTTACTTCTGTAAAAAAGTTAAAGTTATTTGGGATTACGCAGAAAATGTCGTATCTGCAAAAGTAAGCTTTGTTTTTAAATTCGATGTTTAAAAGGCTATTTTTAGGGTCCATAACTACAAGATTGTTGATAACAATTTCATCAACTATGTTGGTGCTATTGCTAAACTTTGTATAAGTAAATTCAGATATGGTAACCACCCAAATCTGCTATTTCTCTTCGAATCTGAATTAAAAATACGCAAGGTTATTTAATTGTGTATTAATGATATTGTATGTTATATTACTTTATTTAATATAATAAATAGAACTATTCAATGATTTGTAATTATGTAAGTTATTACGTAAAGCTTTAAAGCTGACATGATGTGTCAATAATGGAATATTTGTATGGAGGATAATATACATATGATATATATGATATATAATTATGATGAGAAAAAAAATGAACCCCCCCCCCCCCACCCCCCCCCCCCCCACCCCCCCCCCCCCCCCCCCCACCCGTTACAATCAATACAGAGGGAGGCGGTGTGAAAATTGTAATAAACTTTAATTTTGAAAAAAAGGTAAGTATTTTCACTGTTACGTATTGTGCTATTGTTACGTATTGGGCTCTTACATACATGTCGTTATCATTACTAAACTTAACAGCAAGCAGACATTGGATATAGCCAAGCCACTTTCGAAAGCAAACTTCTTTATGTAGATGTGTTAGCTTTTGATTGATATTATTTTTTTATGTTTTGACCTAGCAACGATCAACAAATGATAGCCTTGATGTGTTATCAAGTTTGGTTTGCTAAAATCAATATATCATTAAATGTAAGAAAATGCTATACTGATTATTATTACAGGAACCTGTAGTCCAGATGAATTTGTTTGTGAAAGTGGACAGTGCATCCCCTTATCAAGTATGTGCGATTCACAAGTTGACTGTTCTGAGGGAGAGGACGAACAAAGATGTGATACAAGTAAGTAGAAAATTCATCCACCCAACATTCACGTTACAGTGTTATTAGAGACGAATAAGTAGACACCACATCCACTCAGTATGGGTTTGTCATAGACAAGTTGACTTTTCAGAAGCAGAGGACGAACAAGGATGTGATACAAGTAAGAAGACAATGCATCCCCTTATCAAATAAATGCTAGCCTTAAAGGCATAGTATGCGATCTTTTCCATGGGACGCGTTTTATCCTTGGGTTTTATTAAAGCAGATTTTCTTGCAGATTTACATTTCTGATCGTAAATCATAAATACGTACCGAGTTACAGGGTGATACGATTCCTAATTACTTCAAAATCATGGTTTTAAAGTAAATTCAGACTGAAAATAAACTCTTCTGGACCAGGGCAATCTATTTTCAACCTCTTTAAACCATGATTTTAAAATAATTTGCCCGGAATCGTATCGCTACAACTGGTATAAATTGTTTATGAGGCAAGACACAAAGAAAACAAAGATGAACACAAATAAAGTTTGCTTGTTCGTGAACGACGTTCTATAATTG
Organism: Ophiura sarsii; assembly: GCA_035610835.1. Lineage (NCBI taxonomy): Eukaryota > Metazoa > Echinodermata > Ophiuroidea > Amphilepidida > Ophiuridae > Ophiura > Ophiura sarsii. The sequence goes on from CM069450.1 coordinate 60,190,222, forward strand.
CAAACCTTGACCGGAAGCAGACAATGGATATAGCCACTTTCGAATGAAAACTTCTCTTAAGTAGATATGCTACTTTTTGATTGATATATTTTATGTTTTGTGGCCTAGCAACGATCAACAAATGGTAGCCTTGATGTGTTATCCAGTTTTGATTGTAAAATCAATATATTATTAAATGTAAGAAAACCCTATACTGCTTATCATTGCAGGAACCTGTAGTCCAAATGAATTTCTTTGTGAGAGTGGACAGTGCATCCCCTTATCAAGTATGTGCGATTCAAAAGTTGACTGTTCAGAGGGAGAGGACGAGCAAGGATGTGATACAAGTAAGTAGAAAATACAAGTAACATGAGTAAGAAGACAATGCATCCCCTTATCAAATAAATGCTAGCTTTAAAGTCATAGTATGCGATCTTTTCCATGGGACGCGTTTTATCCTTGTTTGTTTTTTAAAGCAGATTTTCTTGCAGATTTACATTTCTGATCGTAAATCATGAATACGTTCCGAATTTCAGGGTGATACGATTCCTAATTACTTTAAATCATGGTTTTAAAATGAATTTAGACTGACAATAAACTCTTCTGGACCAGGACAATCTATTTTCAACCTCTTTAAACCATGATTTTGTAGTAATTTGGAATCGTATCGCTATAACTGTTATAAATTGTTTATGAGGCAAGACACAAAGAAAACAAAGATGAACACAAAATATAAAGTATGCTTGTTCGTACAAGAGGACGAACAAGGATGTGGTACAAATAAGTAGACAATACATCCACTCAGTATGGGTTTGTGATAGACAAGTTGACGGTTCAGAAGCAGAGGATAAACAAGGATGTGGTACAAATAAGTAGACAGTGCATACCCTAGGCATGGGTTTGTGATAGACAAGTAGCCAGACGGGGGCAAGGGGGGGGGGGGGCAGAGTCTTTTCCTCACATTGTCCACTCAAAGGATGCAAAATCTGAGTATATCACTAAATGGATCGAAGTGTTTAGTACAATATCCCAGGTTAGGTTTATTTAAATCGGCCCAATATATTTAAGTTTAGAGCAAATTTCTAAAATTGGTAAAAACAGTCCTAACTAAAAAATCTGATTATTTATAAGTAAACTACGCCAATAAAGTATCTAAACACTTACAAATGGTCAGATTTATCGGAACCTGAAATTGTATGCAAAACAATAATTAATTAATTCGATTCACAGTTATCTTCTGCGCATTTTGTCACCTCTTTTGTTGCGCTACGATGTTGTTTGGCGGGTTTATGGGCACTTGAGTGGCTTAAGGTAGAATTTAAAAGTTGCAAAAGCTCCTATTCACCCCCAATACCAGGAGGGAACTCACACAAGCATCACACACAGACAAAATCAAGACAAAAGACACCAATTTGTTCTGTTTACTTAACCATGACAATTAATGATTGATTAATTATTGAGTTATGCCTCTCATCTCTGACCCTTTTGTTTTGTTATTGACAATTAATGCGGATGTTCATCGCAATCGATTTATCCAACACGCGACAAACAAATCATTTATAAAAGGCGGGCAAAAATAATGCTGATCTTATTCGTCACAGTACTCTTGCTTAAATAGGGGCTTTTGCAACTTTTGAATTCGACCTTGAGCCACTCAAGTGCCCAAAAATCCGCCAAACAACATCGTAGCGCAACAAAAGAGGTGACAAAATGCGCACAAGATAACTGTAAATCGAATTAATTAATTATTTGTTTGCATACTATTTCAGGTTCCGATATTTTAGAGTGAAATAGATACTTTACCCCTGTATTATTTGTTTGTATATTGAAAATACTTGGACGGATAGGGGACAATCAGGGGTCCAAATTGGGTACCCGATCGGGTTCCCAAAATTCAGTTTTAAACATTACCTTGGACCCGAAATAACCAATATAATACCCTATGACTCACACCATAGCAATAGTAACTCATAACTTACAATCCTATTATTAAAGTATGATCAAAAGTATGACTTTTGAGGACGGTAATATAAGTGTTACCTGGAATATGATATTGTAACAAAATGCCATTTTTATAATGCCATATGTACATTCTTAAATTCACCAAATGCCAGATTCATAAATTAAGTCCTTTCCCTTCTGGACCACTCCAAAAGACAGTACACTGCCCTCATGAGTTTAAAATGTTTTGTTTACACATTGGAATGTCAATGCACCTGTTTCAAAGTTATTTGCATAGGTATTTATGGCAGGCGTTTGTTTAGAAGGGGTGAATCAGGGGTGTGCCACTCATCTTGCCGATCGGAAGCTATTTTTAAATTAAAATTTAATCAGCATAGAATTTATTTTATTTTATTTTTGTATATAAAGCGCAAATGTGAACAATAGCCCAACAGACATTAACAAGGTTAATGACCAGAGTGACTAAAAATCAAACTGGTAACTCTCGAAAGAGAGCTCTGAAAGGCCAATCAATTGGTTCACTGCAACTCAGAAAATATGCATAAAACAAGACACACAAATGGGCAGAGGTTAAAAATGCCAATGAAAGTGACATAATAATAAGATAAAAGCCCAAACATAGAGAACAACATCAAAATATAAATTATAGAAAAATAATAATATCTGGAGGTCTGATGGGCATCAAGAGAACCTACACAACAAACTTGGGAACTAAATCTACCAGGAGCTGCCTGTTGTCCCCTGTTGGGGCATGACCGTATCACCAGCCCAGCAGAATTGGTGGCGCTATAGATGGGGTGACAGGTGACGTCACACCCGGCAAAACGTGGCTAGTTGCCATTGTTCTTTGCCCGGCAGTTTGCGCACGCATCCTGTTTTGTTTAGGACCCGTGCTTTTTAAACTCGCGTCAAAGTATTATAAAGGGCAATACGGCATAGCGGACAGTGTTGTGGTTATATGGTGTTCCCTCAAGCGTGTATCGACAGTCCAGTCCCTTCGCCCGTTGCGTTTGTTGATAAACATTGGATGTAAACAACGATCACCTCATCTATACTGATAAGGCGTGATTGTAGCAGATGATGGTAGACACGAACGGCCGTTAATTTTGAATTTCCATTGCTTTCAATGTAACAATGGATTTTGCCCGGGATTTTGATTATATGACCCCATAAAGTTCATCACACGTTGGAACTAAATTATTTCATCCAAAAACCGCTGGGGTTGAATAACCAACTCCAGTGTCAGTATCATTTTTTGACAGCAAGCTGTGTGTAAATCTACCGCGTGAATAGCGCCACCAATTCTAAGCTGACTAAATAATGACGTCAAACGCGTCACGGACGCATTCCGTACGATTACCCTAATTCATGTAAATATGCAAAAGGGACTGTTTCGCTACGTACGTCAGTATAGGACTTCCCTCTGAAAACAGATTTATCTGGGAGATGTTACTTGAATGTTTGAGGTGTTCAGAGGTGTTCAGAAGTCCAGACAGGAGGAGAAATGGGGAGAATCTCGACCGTATAATTGCTTTAGGCTAGCGCTGATTTGTGTTTGGTAGTGGTATGACATGTTGTGCACCTTGTGTTGCGGGGGTTTTCAGGTTTTAATGGGCTAATTTTTTTGACAAATTTACTCCTGCTCAAACTAAGGATTTAATTAGATAAATTCCATGTGTCGTTCGCACATGGCCTGTGTTGTCGGCCATTTTGGAATTTCTTCGGGCGGGGTTGTTAAGAGCAGATAAATTAATTTGGTGACATTCCACTATGTAAACTGAATTTGCGGCAGGTTTAAAACCGGATGGCATTTTGCCTGGTGTAATGTAGAACTGATAGACTTTTCTGAAGTGGTGGCACGTTTGTGCGGAAGTTAATACACCTATCAGTTGTAAGACGCACTATACGACCCCCGGGAGTGGTGCGTCACTTTACCGAGGTGCGTCAAATTCTCATGTACCATGACGCACCCTGTGTCAAAAAAACGACGGACCATTGCCATCCAAATACGCACCCTCAGTCAATTTTTGGACGCACCATTGGTGGATTCTGACGGACCATGACGACGCACCCCGTCGTCAGATATCGTTAACTAAACTGGATAAAACACGATGACTACTGAAAATGAAACTACTTTTGATTCACGGGGGATCTGCCCTTATTCGATGTTGTCAACCCTGGCCCTCGAATAGACCCGGACCGGGACCGGGATGGACGGAACCAAGAGGAGAACTTTTATATGCACAATAATGTCTGACTGGTCTAAAATTCATAAAATATATAACTGATTATCATAAACGTCAGGATGAGGATGAAACAATTTCGAGAACATTTCCCATTCTGCTTCGACCCGTTCAGTGGCGTAACCAGGAGGTGGGGGTGGGGTTGGGGGCATCCTTCATCCCTTGTTATACATGTAGGCTTGCGCCTATTTACAATAAACGGGAGGTAAGTAGAAAATTAGGTTCTCGGCGAAAGTGTGTTTTAACCAATGATGATGAAATTTCACTAAATTTTAGAACATGCGGTATAAAATATCGGGGTGATGTTTGCGGTATTAAAGTAGAGCCTGGTTGGCGGTATCAAGGAGTTATGTGGTATAGTATGCCTAGAGCGTATATATATATTTAAAGGTCGTATTTTGTTGTTCGTAAACAGATGTACACTGTGACGCACCCATGTAAAGTGACGGACCTTGACGCACCCTCAGTCATTTTTTTGACGGACCAAAGGCTGCCACTGACGTACCCTCCGTCAAAAATTATTGGTAAACGACCCACCCACGACGCACCTCTCCCGGGGGTCGTATAGTGCGTCTTATAACTGATAGGTGTATAATGGTAAATAAGCTTATTATTGAGGAATCTAAAAATTCTTGTTATAATGTTTTTGCTGGCTGTTTCAGCTGTATTCCTCCTAAAGATTAATGTGAAGTCAGAAAATTGTATCAGTTCGGGTGTAATTTACATGTGCTATGTAATTTACATGTGCTATGTAAAATTGTTACCAGAGTCAGATACTGTGTTTTCCGCATGGACTTATCTGACTAAGTTCATGGTTTATTTTACCGCCCCCCACAATTGTAAGAAGCGACCATGTTGTCACGTTTTAGTCCGATACATTCACACAACCGTTAGTTAGTTAGTTGTTCAGGTCCTGGTAAGTCAGAGGACAGGACATCACAAAACCCTTGAGTACCTTGAGTTTGAGTTTAAAATTGAAAAGTAAAAAAACCATACACAGGGTGTTGGTTTGCCGGGGATTCGTTGAGCCTTGTTGGTGCAATTCAAGCAAACAGCGAATCGGAAACCTGTTTTGAGGGAGGTTTGTTTCCGGCGGGAATTCTTCTTCAATAGAAATGGTACCAAGTGCGGGTTTTAGGTAGAGAAAGTTGTGTGAATGTAAAAGATGAGAACTGGCTGTATAGGGTCGCTCCTTTAAATTGTTTATCCAATGTTGGTCACACACCCCCACTTGTAAATACCTCCGAACGAGGACTTGTACGTGTACCCATACCCATACAACTGTGGATTTCTTCAAATTCATGAATATTTGGTATTTATGGGCCAAAATATGAAGTATTCAAGTGAACCATTTATATCACGTTTAATAAAAAGTCTACCTTCAACCTTTAAAGTCATAGTATCTCACTTTAACTTTCTACATAATAACCGTGGACGTTGTATGCAGCTTGTTATACAAGAGCAGTATTATAACCCTGGCGAAGTCGGCAGAGCAACTTGTCACCCGGTTGTGAAATGATTACACACAGATACACCGTGTAACAGATTCTTATCAATGAAACCGATGACTTGCCTCAGATTAGAATGGGAATAACATAGCGACCTCGATTGGGTGGTTGATAACGGGAAATGCAGTTAATCTAACCGAGGACGTCCTCGGTCGAAGGTGCGTCCTCGTTTGGAAGGTGTGTGTCCACATTGAAGTCCTCGTTTGCAGGTATTTACAAACGTTTAATAAAAAGTCTACCTTCAACCTATCTCACTTTAACTTTCTACATAATAACCGTGGACGTTGTATGCAGCTTGTAATACATATAAAGGTGTATTTACATTTTGTCCATTCAGAAGGACTACACGATTTAAATTTGAGTCTCGGTCCAGAACTAAAAGGTGTATTTACATTTTGTCCATTCAGAAGGACTACTCTATGTGAATTTGAGTCTCGATACAGAATTTAAAGGTGTATTTACATTTTGTCCATTCAGAAGGACTACACGATTTAAATTTGAGTCTCGAAACAAAATTTCTAGGTGCATGTAAATTTTGTCCATGCAGGGGGGCTACTGATACATTTGAACTAAACAAAGTCACGAAAACAATTTCTTGTCAACCACAAGCGCATCCAAATGTTGGGACTAAGTGCCTAGAGACTATCATCAAGGTCAAATTATTCACAGAATGCATTTTGTAATTTTTAACTGAGATAAACCAATTTTCGAAGTTCAAATCGGGTCAGAAAAAGGTTGATAAATTAGTTGTGATCCACACACACCTGTGGTACATTTCTGGAGATTGAACTTGAGTATGTGTATCAATATCCTCTTGTTTACAATCAATTGAACATTCTAAATGCATTATAAAAGGTTAAGAAATTAATTGTGACCCACATACACCTGTGGTAAATTTCTGGAGATTGAACTTGAGAATGTGTCTCAGTATCATCTTGTTTACAATCAATTGAGTGCATTGTAAAATGTTGAGAAATCAATCATGATCCACACAAACCTGTGGTAATTTTTGTGTACGTGAACTTGAGTACGAACTTGAGAATGTGCATCAATATCATCTTGTTTACAATTAATTAAACATTCTGAGTGCATTGTAAAAGGGAGAAATTAATTGTTATCCACACAAACCTGTGGTAATTTTTGTGTACATGAACTTGGTATGAACTTGAGAAATTATATCAACACCGTTTTATTTTTTCAATAACAGGCCAAGGTTTGGTCTGATAAAATTAACTATTCCATGAAGAGAACGATTAAATAAATTGACAGCCGATTCATTTAACTTGTCCAAATTATGTTGTTTTGGTGTGGTTGGAAAAACTTGATATTTTGAGTAAACATCTCCTTGTGTAATTTAAAAAGCAGAGCTTTTATATTATAAATTGTGGTAAACCTTGTAAACTAGCATACAGTGATGATCATTTGGGTTAATAATTAAGTTAACTTGAAACTGAAAGGTCGAATGTTTATGAACTGTTATTGTAGGTGAACTTTGGTTTAAATTTGGTCACAAAATTAAGAGACTGTAAAAGTCAACATCAATTAAATTCGGATTCCACTGTCTGTAGCCGTCGTGACCCGCTACCATTTACTAGGCAATTCCATCAGCCAGCTCGGCACGTTACAATATAACATTAGAAAGCTTTATAAATATTGTTATAATCTATTTCATTTTAAAAACATTTATTTTGAAATTCGAGTCAAACAAATTACTAATTCAGTTGTGATCTGCTAATGATTTTTTTCTCCATGTATCATGCATGGTGGATATAACGACACATATGTTTGTAATGATTCTATATATCTGTAATGCATAGGTTAACCACTTTTCATTACTATATAGATCACATGCATATGAAGTACAATAGTAATTTTTCCGACTTTAATTTCCAAATAAATTTCCAAATATTTTGTGATAATTATTTTTATGGGCCTCCCAAACGGTACAATGAAACTGAGTATTGAATATTGTGCACTAAGTTCCCGAATACGACACCAATATTCTAAAAATATTTCCGTCCAATATATTTTGTGCGGCGCAGAAGATATGCGCGTGAGCAGGCGCGTACGCAGGATTTTGTAAAGGGGGGTGTTTTAGAAATATTAATATAATTATTTCACTATCCATGCCAGAAGTTTTTTGAAATTCACGGTTGAAAAGAACGCATTTCCTTGCATATTTTTGAACACTCATTGCAGTTTTTTTCTTATTTCAACGTTGCAATTTCTCACCAGTAACTCATGTGTTAAGGGAGGTGTTTCACACCCAAAACACCCCCCCCCCCCCCCCTGCGTACGCGCCTGCGCGTGAGTATATATGCGCAGATGATGCGCATGGGTACATTTTTGAGATCGGCGTTTCGATTTCGCTCAGTTCAGGCTAATGTTTTATTTGTTTGTTTCATCAAAACAGGCAGTAGCGTAGCCAGACGGGGGCAAGAGGGCACTCTGCCCCCCCCCCCCCCCCCCCTGAAAGAAAAAAATTGACAAAAAGGGAAGGAAAGGGAAAAGGGAAAGAAAACGGACAAAAAGGAGAAAGGAAGACAGGCAGATTAGTTAGACAATTGCAGTTTTTCACACCGGTACTGGGACGCAACGCCTCTAACCCCGGTTACATATGGACCTGTTATGGGTCACATGATGGGTCACATGTTAGGCCTTGTGTATTTACCGTTCATTATCATAATATGGTTAGATCTTTCGCGATTCACTTCAAGAAAGCCAAAGAAATGCATTCATGAGTATTCAATAACACACAATTCAAAATAAATATAATTCTTACATTTTGCATTAATTACAGATACCTGTAGTGAAAATGAGTTCCGATGTGATAGTGGAGAATGCGTGTATAGGTTATGGATATGTGATACACAACCAAACTGTCCAGGTGGGGAAGACGAGCAAGGATGTGATACAAGTAGGTGGATGCAATATAATTTAAAATATGCGAATATCAAATGTAATTTTCTCGTTAACTTTGCTTGCTGTAAGGATACGTGGAATTGCAACAGTTTGCATGTGTGAAGTGAACAGGTCAAAGAGTTCAAAACAGAGGCAATGATAAGTGTATTTCAAAATTTCAAAAAAAAATAGGGTTTCGTCATTTAATGACATGTACAACATAATAATTTCACTGTTGCATATTTACTTTTTTTTGTGACAGAAACTGTCGATTGTAGCGAAAAAGTAATACAGGGTGTATCAGAAAGAACTGTACCGTGTTTCTAAAATACATAAAAATACAAAATGATTATTGTGTTAAATTTAAACACCTGCACTATAATGGTAAACATGTTTCCTATATTATATGTTAATTTCATTGAGATATCTCTTTTTGTTCTCGTGTGGCAAGACATAATCGAAAATCGATGAAAAACGTATTTTCAATTTCAATCAAGCCTCTCTACCACTTACCCAACATTTCAAACAATGTAGCCCACACCACAAAACTCCCGCCGAAGAAAGGAAAGTTAAAACTACTCAAGCAGAATAAATCCTGATTTATTTGCGGATTAAAAATCAAAATTTATCTCCAAATTTCAACTACAAAAGTATGCAAATAATGGATGGATATATCAGGTAGGGTTAGTAATTTCACAGATTTTTAAATTGATAATTTCTACCAAAATTGGAATCTACCATCTTTACCAGAAAGTCTGTATTTTCCATCAGAAATGTCCGATTTTCAACATTTAAAGTTCTTATGAAAGCTGGGCGTTTGAGCAAGATATAATGTGAAATTGTTTGAACAATATCAATCGAATTCATAACATAATAAATCATATTGCCTCGGTTCTTTCTGATACACCCTGTACATTGTTTTACGTCATAAAAATCGAAATACGATAAAATGTTAACTATAAATACTGTAGCATGATTAAGAAATCCTTTAGTCCAATTTTCTAACACGTTTAAAATGGAATAATAATCATCTACTCAGTAGGGGTTTGTGATAGAGAAGTTCACTGTTCAGAAACAGAGGACGAACAAGGATGTGATACACGTAAATAAACAATACATCCCCTCGGCATGGGTTTATGATATACAAGTTGACTGTTCAGAAGCAGAGGACGAACACGAATGAGATACACGTAAATAAACAATACATTTGGTCATCAAAATCGAAATACCTACGGTTTAAAGGGGCACTAAGAGATGTGTTAGAGGCTGCGCCCTCAATTATGATAAAAACTGGGATTAGTATTTTTTATGTATGAACTTACACCTATAAGGATTAAGAAAAATCAGCCCTTTTGTACAAGAAAACGTCGATTCAAAAATGCTTTACGTCCGACAGTATCCCCCTGCAGTACGCGTGATACATAACGCGAACCATATTTGCATAGAGGGCGTTTTTCAATAAATAGCGATGATATTGTTTGAATCAAGTTTTGCTGTGTTTTTGTTAGTAGAAACAACAAAAATGGCAATTTTTAATGTTCATCTTGAATTCTGAAGTAAATTTTTAACATTTAAAATGTTCAACACCACTTAATGTCCCTTTAATGTTAGCTATAAATACTGATATATTGAGATTTAATCCAATTTTCTAACACGTTGAGGATGTAATAATTAATAATCATTACAGAGACCTGTAACACAGATGAATTTCGATGTGGAAGTGGACAATGTATCCGCTCAACATGGGTTTGTGATACAGGAGGTGACTGTTCAGAAGCAGAGGATGAACAAGGATGTGATACAAGTAAGTAGACAATGCATCCACTCAGTATGGGTTTGTGATAGAGAAGATGACTGTCCAGAGTCAGAGGATGAACAAGGATGTGATACAAGTAAGTAGACAATGCATCCACTCAGTATGGGTTTGTGATAGACAAGTTGATTGTTCAGAAGCAGAGGACGAACAAGGATGTGATACAAGTAAGTAGACAATGCATCCACTCAGTATGGGTATGTGATAGACAAGTTGACTGTTCAGAAGCAGAGGATGAACAAGGATGTGATACAAGTAAGTAGACAATGCATCCACTCAGTATGGGTTTGTGATAGAGAAGATGACTGTCCAGAGGCAGAGGATGAACAAGGAGAGCATGTGTGGTGTAGTGGATAGCATGCAGGGTTCATGATACAAAGGTTGTGAGTTCTAGCCCCGCTATAGCCAACATGTTTGTATCCTTGGGCAAGGTACTTAGTCTCAATTGCCTCGTCGACCCAAGCGAGATTGGGGAGCTGTTAGGGATATTACAATCTAAGTGCTGATACATTGTGTGCGCCGTGTCGGTAGCCTGGTAAATGAAGCGAAGTGACTGTGACGATTTCGTAATGGCAGCAAAAACCAGTAGTTACGTAGAAATTGTGGTCCCGTGCACCTGAACAGCAATACCCGAGCACGTTAAAAAGGTTACAGACTCTTTCGTTAAGAGTAGGGGATCATCCCGGTCTGTATCTGTTCACACATCTAACGTACCCCAATTGAAATAAGCTATATATATAAGCTTCTTGGGTTATTCAGGATCGTAGGACCCAAATGATCTCAAATCAAATCAAATCAAGGATGTGATACAAGTAAGTAGACAATGCATCCCCTCAGCATGGGTTTGTGATAGACAAGTTGACTTTTCAGAACTTGTTCAGTAATAAGAGAGGATGTGGCAGCCATCTTTGATTGATACATCCATGTATATTTTCATTTTGATTATCAAAATAATTATACACATTAATGTTAGCATTTTTCAATGTTAGATTTTGAAGGCACAGTTTGTTAACCATTTTGGTCCAGTCAAAATGATCTGCTCTCCACGCATTTGCATTATATTCTGTAGGTTTTATATGAATAAGTTCAGATAATTAGTTAACTTACGTATTAAATCAACCAAACTGGTTAAGGTAATATGGGCTACCATGTAGTGACTCGAAATGGGCTATTTGAAAAGTATGCCTATAAGAAGCAGCTAAAAAAAATCTTTCTGCTATTTATTTCACACAAATCGGTGCTGCGGTTCCAAAATTACGGCAAATCAAAGTCGAAACTCTTAGGAAATTCTCGCAAATAGTGGTTTAACATATTTTACGTATTTTCTTTGTTTTTCAACCAGTGATATCTAACGTATATTCCTTTAAAAATGCATAACTTAAAATATAAATGAGCTATTGCCATGAAAATACCACCAAAAATTGTGATAATTCAAATTGCAAAGTTGAGTATGGTATTAAAAATGTAAATGTTGTACCTAATTTGCATAATAATTAAAACAGTATTTCTAGACTTCAAACGCCATTGATCAATCCCGGGGTCTTTTCTCAAGAACGGAAGCATGTAGAAAGCTGTAATTTTGAATGGAGTTAGACTAAGTAATTATACTTGTGATAGCATAGCTTGTTTTGCAATTTTGTTCTTGTTTGAAATTTTATACCCATTTTGTTGTTGAAAAATGCTTATTTTTGGTTAAACAAATGATTTTTCAACATTTTCCGTCAAAATGTATGCAATTTTGAGAATTTGGGACACAAATTTGAAAAAAGGGCTATGCTAACCTGACATTTATGTGTGTAAGCATATTTTTAGTCAACAAAAACAACGACAAATGTGTGCGTTCTTTCAGGATTACCCCGGGATAAATTAAGCGTTAAAATCCAAGACGGCCGCCATTATTATGCAAATTAGATACATTTTTATTTATTATTTTTATTTACCGGTGCTTATAGAGCGCATTTCCAAAAGATCAATGCGCTGTACAAATAACATACATCAAAAAATGGCATACAATTATATAACAACAAAATAACATCAAAAACTTTAAAAATATGATATAAAAGATGCATTACAGCAAAGCACTACAGTTGTATAAAAAGTATTACATAATTTACACAATAATCAGTTACAAAATGTTTAAAAATACGAATGAAATGACAAAGTTATATATAATTTTAAAAACCCTAGGCCAGGAAGTGAACTAATGTTTAGGAAAAAGGTGAGTTTTTAGAAGTTTCTTGAACTTTTTCACACTGTTTGCTTCACGAAGAGACCTAGGTAACATATTCCATAAAATGGGGCCTAAAACAGAAAAACATTTATCCCCATAGGTTCTGTTGGTGGAAGGGGTCACAAGACGGGTTGTGTCTTGAGTTGACCTAAGACCGGCATGCCCTGGTGTATACAAACAAATGAGATCTTGCAAATATTGTGGGGATGAACCTTGTATACAATTGTACACATGCACTAAGATCTTAAAATCAACTCTCTGCTGGACCGGCAACCAATGCAGCTCACGAATCAAAGGTGCAGCGCTAGTGCGCCTATCAACATGATAGACAAGGCGTGCAGCGCGGTTTTGAAGCCGTTGGAGACGTTGCATATCTGATTTTGACAGGCCACCAAGCAAAGAATTGCCATAGTCCAGCCGAGAAAGGATCAAAGATCTTACTGCATGTGCACAGGTTGTTCTATCAATAAATCGTCTTATCCTCCAAAGATTACGTATATGGAAATTAACAGTACGACATAGCTTATTTACATGTTGTTTCATACTGAGACTACTATCAAATACGATACCAAGATTCGTAATACAAGAAGAAGGGGCGATCACAGATCCACCTATTTTCAAATTAATGTCCAGGTGGGACACTGCTTCAACATGCCTAGGAGACGAAATCAGGAACAGCTCAGTTTTTGAATCATTGAGCTTCAGCTTATTAGCATGCATCCATGATCGAATTTCTGCAATGCATTTAGTAAGCCTAAGCTGAGCAGAAGCAATGTCCACCTTTGACTTATAATCGAAACTAATATATAGCTGGGTATCATCAGCGTAGATATGATACGGTACCCCGAAACGTCTGATGATAGAAGCCACCGGTTGAGCATAGACTGTAAAAATAGGTGGACCTGCGACGGATCCCTGAGGAACACCGTACTTGAGCGGGACGTTTTCTGAATATTCACCAAGGATACTAACCCTGTTACTACGATCTTGAAGGTAACTTTCAAGCCAATTTTTGGCAGAACCTGCAATTCCAAATTCCGTCTGCATTCGTTTAACTAAAATAGCATGATCAATTGTATCGAATGCAGCGGAGAGATCTAAAAGAACAAGCATAATTACTCTACCTTTGTCAAGTTCACCCAACATGTCATTCTTGACCTTAAGAAGGGCCGTTTCTGTGCTATGAGATGATTTGTAGGCAGACTGATATGTTTCTGTGAGCCCATTACTTTGGAAATGCTGCTTGAATCTCGAAATAGCTGGGTATTCAATAATTTTCCCCAAAGTCGGAAGGTTCGATACGGGCCGGTAATTCTTAAGAAGATCAGGATTCAGAGACGGCTTTTTGATCAAAGGCTTAATAACAGCCTGACGTAGAACTAACGGAAAGGATCCGACTCTGAGGGAATTGTTAATAACAGACATAATAATAGGCAAAAGAGTATTGATGCACTTTTTCAACAACCAAGTTGGGATTGGATCAAGGGGACTTGTTTTATTTGGCAGCTTTGAAATGATCTTTCTAACCTCCCCCTCACTCACAGCATCAAAATCTTGCATAACATGGTAACAGTTTGAGTTGTCAGTATATTGAACATTTGAAACACTACTATCATCATCATCAAATAATGAAGAGATATGGGATATTGCACATACAGTATCAGATTGATCACCATCATCCTTATGGTTCAAAATACATTTACTATCAAGTTCAGTCCTGATGTCAGACACCTTTTTGTCAAAATATTGAGCAAATTTGTTACTAAGCGATGCATTAGAGTTACATGAAGGTAATTTATGAACTGACGAATTAAGCAACGAATTCAGAGTAGTGTACATAGTCTTAGCATCTGCATTATCTAAAGTATTTTTGAAATACTCAGTTTTACTGTCTTTAATCAGTTTGTTGACCTTTGCTTGCTGCTCAAGGAATGTGTCATGATCATCAGAGGTTCGAGACTTTCTCCATTTACGCTCAAGTTTCCTACGCTCACGGCGTGCAGCAACGACGTCATCGTTGAACCACTTCGGATTTTTGATCACCCTACAAGATCTTGATTTTTCGGGGCAGTGTTTATTAAGAACCGCACGAAGCTTAGCGTTGTAAATTTCAGCCTGTGCGTTTGGATCATCCTCAGTAAGAATACACTGTGTCTCTTGCACAAGATCAGCTTCAAATGATACCATATCAAGATCTTTGTAGGGCCTGCTCACAATGACTCTCCTTTCAGGAACAGGTTTAGACTTATTCACTGTGCACTGAAACATGTTGTGATCTGAACCATATTTAAATGGTGAAACAGTACAGCTAGTCAAAATATCGTCATCGGGGCGACAGACAACATGATCTAACGTATTGCCAGACTTATGCGTTGGGCCAACAACAAACTGATGCATGTCGTGCTCTGTAAGAGATGCTAGATATTGGGTTGCTTCACGATCTGATGGTTTATTGACATGTACATTCAGGTCACCAAGGATAATAGGTTTGCCAGGAAGAGTGCTAATTATGCTTAGAAAATCGTCAAATTCTTCAAGAAATTGCCTTGATTTCAAACCATTAACTGTTGAGGGAGGGGGACGGTAGATGCCAATTAAGCGAAGTGATTTATTCACATCAGTTACACATGCATGTTCAAAAGTAGAATTGACTGTCTCAATTGGCGATACACTTAGCTTCAAACTAGATTTGCTGATGATTGCTATTCCACCATGTTTGTCATTAGGTCTGTTGAAATTTAGAAATGAATACCCCGACGGTGTGCACTCACCAATAACAACTGGGTCATCATTACCAAGCCATGTTTCTGTAATTATCAACACATCAACATCCTTATCCAGAATATAGTCATGAGTTGTAGTAGTCTTGTTACCTATTGATTGTGCGTTCCAACAGTGAATATCAAGATTGTGTTTTGGAGACAAATTGACAGGAGTAAGGTTCTTACGATTACGATCAGTATTTGTGTCATGATGATCACGATCATTTGTTATTATTGTTCGAATCTGCCTATGCTTACCCCCGCGTCTACCACGCTTTCGCCAACGACGGCGGCCAGTATAGTTTCTTGGACAAATAGCATGGATCTGAGTCGGGGGACAATAAAGATCATGTCCATGACAGGTATCAGCAAGGATATTCAAATGTTTCAATTTGTCTCTGAGTTCAGCTGATATACCACAAGCGGTCGATGGTACACATCCCTTTCTATTGAGGACAATATTGTTTATACATATATTATCGCTTGATTGAGCATCAGGTAGTTCACTCCACGCAATACACATATTGATCACGTATGCAGGCTTGCCGGTTTCAAGGTTACAAATGTACGTGTCGATGTCCACAGCTATGTTATAGACTACCAATACGGTAGACGCTGGACAGAAAATTGTTGAAATATATATCATACAAAGTTTAAAAATACCTCTAACCTGGCTATGTCGCATCTTACAAGTTCATTTGACACTCGTTGATAAAAATATAGAATCCATCATTGAAAATAAAGCGATAAAAATCAACTAAAAACAGAGCAATGAGCTGGCCGATCTGGCGCTGTGCGGCGTTTCTAGTATCCGTATTCTTCTCTTTCAATCCTCCTGAATGGTCAAGAGTGTTAACATATCCAAATATGAGTTTTTTAGGACTTATCTATATACTAATTTTCGGTCCCTCGCCTGATTAGATAGTTCAATAATAATTTTACACTCGCGTCCCTCTTCAACTGAAAAAGCGTGGGAATTGCGCCTCTAATACACCAACTAATTATATAGTTCACTGCCCATTTCCCCGTTTTCAGACATGCGCAGAAAGGATCACAGATGATAATCCGAAATGTTGAAATTCTTTTACTCGGGTAGCTACTGTACGGACAAATATTATGGTTTTCGGAGTGAGTGATGACATATGGTCTTCACCCAAAATATTTTCATCAGGGATATAGCTACATTTCTGTATATGCGGCTGTTTGTTTTTCTTAAAGAACGCATAGTAACAAGCATTTATACGGGACTATACGGTCAACAAATTAAACTATTTTACGACATTTTATTACGATAAAGAAACTGGCGGTACCATACCAACCGTATGTTGTTGCTGCGCGACCGCGTTTAACATGGCGCACGCGATTCGGCGCACACGTAATGACGCAGACAAAGTGTGTACGCGTTTGTGGCGCAAACTGTACATTGTCAACGGGCATGCAGTGAAAGCAGGCAGTCCGCACGGTTGCTCCGCGGTGCATACCGTACAGTACAATAAAATGTAACGAAAGCAACACAAACAAAACATTAATCATAAAGCCAAGACCTTTATTTTAATAAAGAAACTGGGAGTAAGGCGCAAACCGTATCCAAGATAACATATTTAAAGTGACTGAAGTGGCTGAAGGAAAATACATTTGATGGAGTCACTCATGCAGTTGTAACCTCATGGCTGGTCATGAAGCTATGGGCTGGTGGATCAATCAATCAATCAATCAATCAATCAATCAATCAATCAATCAATCAATCAATCAATCAATCAATCAATCAAATGTATATAGCGCCAGAACCAAGAAACTTGTACTAAGGCGCTTTGGCACAATGTAATACAGAGAAAACTACTTTACAATAGCATGTTCAAAAGATGACATTTTAAAAGTCGTTTAAATATGTTGATGGAGTCTGCATTTCTGGTATGATCTGGAAGCCAGTTCCATTGACGAGGAGCATAGGATGAGAAGGCACGATCAGCAAATGTGATAAGGTGAGTTATGGGTTCAACCAAATGTGGTGCAGAAGAGGTGGAGCGTAGACGCATGCGACCAGTCTGAACATGGAGCATGTTTGCAAGATAGTCCGGTGTTTGTTGATGGAGAGATTTATATGTGACGACTAAAATCTTGAAATCAATCCTATACTCAATTGGAAGCCAATGAAGGTGAACAAGATCTTGAGATATAGGGTCATATTTTCTCTTTCTCGTCACCAACCGTGCCGCAGTACGTTGCACATTCTGAAGTCTTGTGATGAGAGTCTTGTTTATGCCAGCTAGTAAGCTGTTGCAGTAGTCAAGTCTTGAGGTGACCAATGTGTGCACAGCTATTTTAGTGGAATCCGTGGTTAACATTCTCCGGGCCTTACCGATGTTTCTGAGTTGGAAACTTGCCGATCTGGTAATATTAGCAACTTGAGCTGCCATTGTCAAACCGGAGTCAAACATAACCCCAAGATTCCTCACAGGATCAGATTTGATAGGTATGTCAACGCCAGCGATATTCACATTTAAGAGATTAATCTTGGCAAATTGGGTTTTAAAACCGAGCATAATAACCTCTGTTTTATCACCATTCAGCTTGAGAAAATTAGCTGACATCAACTCATTGATGTCATTTACACACTGTTCAAGTCTTGATACAGCAAGCTTGACACCATTGGGAGTTGTTGGACAGACAGACAGATAGACTTGAGTGTCATCCGCGTATATGTGTAACTCCATTTGGTGTCTACGAATAATGTCCCCAAGTGGCAGAATGTAGATGGAAAACAGTACAGGCCCAAGCATTGACCCTTGCGGTACGCCATATTGTAGATGTTGTGGAGCAGAAGACTTTCCATTAATATGCACACATTGAGACCGATCCGAAAGATATGATTTGAACCAGTCCAAGATGGGACCACTTATTCCTAGACGATGTTGCATTCTGGCAAGTAATATTGCATGGTCAATAGTGTCAAATGCACTGCTAAGATCCAAAAGAACTAGCACGGTGACACCCTGATTCTCCATTGCACATATTATCAAGTAAGGGAAGTGCGGGGAAGGGGGCTTAGACCTTAGGGTATGATGTGACAATCCCGTAATTTACGTGCTATAAGCGAATAAGCCGCAGCACCTCAAATTAAGATTCAGACCTCATCGTATACAGTAAGCCGCACCGCTGTATAATAAGTCGCACAAAGAAAATGAAAGGGGTGTGTGTGTGTGTGTGGGGGGGGGGGGGTCGACCATGATCCACCAGCCCATAGCTTCATGACCAGCCATGGGGTTACAACTGCATGAGTGACTCCATCAAATGAATTTTCCTTCAGCCACTTCAGTCACTTTAATACATGTTATCCTGGATACGGTTTGCGCCTTGCTCCCAGTTTCTTTATTAAAATAAAGGTCTTGGCTTTATGATTAATGTTTAGTTTGTGTCTTGCTCTCGTTACATCTTATTGTACTGTACGGTATGCACCGCAGAGCAACCGTATACGGACTGCCTGCTTTCACTGCATGCCCCGTTTACAATGTACAGTTTGCGCTACAAACGCGTACACACTTTGTCTGCGTCATTACGTGTGCGCCGAATCGCGTTCGCCATGTTAAACGCGGTCGCGCAGCAACAACATACGGTTGGTATGGTACCGCCAGTTTCTTTATCGTTAGCAAACTCCGCGTTCATCTATGTTATTAATGTGAAAGTGTCACTTTAAGATCTGCGTAAGAGTTTTGTTTACATTTAGAAAATGTCGTAAAATATTTTAATTTGTTGGACGTATAGTCCCGTATAAATGCTTGTTACTATGCGTTCTTTAAGAATAACAAACAGCCGCATATACAGAAATGTAGCTATATCCCTGAAGAAAATATTTTGGGTGAAGACCATATGTCATCACTCATTCCAAAAACCACAATTTGTGTCCGAACAGTAACTACCCGAGTAAAAGAAATTCAACATATCGGATTTTCACATGTGATCCTTTCTGCGCATGTCTGAAAACGGGGGAAAAGAGCATTTAACTATCTAATTAGCTCGTGTATTAGAGGCGCAATTACCACGCTTTTTCAGTTGAAGAGGGACGCGAGTGTAAAATTATATTGAACTATCTAATAAAGCCATGTTCCGAAAATTAGTATATAGATTAAACAGGTTCGCCGTCGTGGATAGAAAAGAGACAATTATGGGAAATCGATCTCGCCCGGGAATCGAACCCAGGACCTCTTGCTTACATATTATGTCAATTGGTGGAAGTAAATCAACCTTACTTTAGATACCTTAATATCAGACTCCCGTGAATTCTTCAATATCCGTTACATATAGGTAAAACTACGAGGGTCATTCAATAAGTTCTACCTCCTACCTCATAACTTTATCATTATATGAGCCAGTCTTAAAAAATATCACACGATTGTAGCCTGAAACCTCAGCTACTGATCCAATGTAAATTGATCTGAGTACTGGTTATACTTTTCCGGATATGCAGTGAGAAACAAACCTCGATTTAGTGTGACGGAAATGGATGAACAACAGCAAAATATCGCCGAATTGCTTTCAATTGGCCTATTGTAAGAGGCAAAACATACCTATCGGTCAATTGTAACCGTTCTAAATGTCAGATATCTCTTTAACAGACTGTAAACAATAAATTTGACTGATTGGTTTGGAAAAAAAATGTCCTCTGATTAGCCAGATCTAGATCAGGACAACCATTCAGTTTACCACTCCCCTAGAGAACCCTGTAAAAGTCATATTTGACTTTCATGATAACTAAGCGATCTTCAATATATCGAACTAAATGGAGGGATTTAAAGTCTGTCAAAGTGATAATTTTCTATCATTGACTACCTGATTGACTATTCTGAAGGTTGCACATAAGTAAAACTCATAAAGTGACTATTATGGTAAAGATTTTAACATTCGAGGCATCATTGTGGCTTAAGTTGTAACAATAAAAATTTGACTGATGACAGTATTCTGGTATGCCAAAGGCATAGCAATACATTTGAGTTGATAGTACACTATTTGCAAGCCTACAAGAGTTAATATTGTTTACAATCTTATATATACATGATAATACTGTAATATATTCAGATATCATTCATTCATTTCCATTTTCAGTATTTAAATCATGCTCTTAAATCTAACCATACAATACGAAAAAACACCCGAAAACATGTGCATATTTTTAAGGTAATTTTTTGTGTCCGTTGTCCAAAATCTCTCTCTGGCTTTGACCGCGTCATAACAAAAGTAAAACAGATATCAATTATCATTTACTACACATTTGTAGCTATGATTCGGAGCTATAATCGTGACAAATGTCAGGAGGTTGACATTAATATTAGCGATGTTATGAGGGAGGAGGTAGAACTTATTGAATGACCCTCGTACAATACAAACCAACTTCATTTTTCAAAAAAAAAATTAGGGTTTTCTCATTTGATGAAAATAATGAACAAAGCAATAATATTACTACAGTTGCATAGTTAGAGATTTTTGTGACAGAAACTGTCGATTAGCGATATAGTAATACATTGTTTTACATCGAATTTAGTCACCAAAATCGAAATACGGTTAAGATAGCTATAAATACTGATGTATTGAGAGTTAATCTTTAGGATGTAATAATAATCATTACAGATACCTGTAACACGGATGAATTTCGATGTGGAAGTGGACAATGTATCCCCTCAAA
The DNA here is from genome assembly GCA_035610835.1 of Ophiura sarsii. Classification (NCBI taxonomy): domain Eukaryota; kingdom Metazoa; phylum Echinodermata; class Ophiuroidea; order Amphilepidida; family Ophiuridae; genus Ophiura; species Ophiura sarsii. The sequence continues at coordinate 60,211,297 of CM069450.1, forward strand.
ATGGGTTTGTGATACAGAAGATGACTGTTTAGAAGCAGAGGACGAACAAGGATGTGATACAAGTAAGTAAAAAATGCATCCACCCAGTATGGGTATGTGATAGACAAGTTGACTGTTCAGAAGCAGAGGACGAACAAGAATGTGATACAAGTAAATAGACAATGCATCCACCCAGCATTGGTTTGTGATACACAAGTTGACTGTTCAGATGCAGAAGAAGAACAAGGATCGAATACGAGTAAATAGTAGGTTAGTATGTGCTTAAATGAACTATAATAAATGCTAGCCTTAAAGGCATATTATGCGATCTTTTCCATGGGACGCCTTCTTTCCTTGATTTTATTTTGAAAGCAGATTTACTTGCAGATTTACATTTCTGATCGTAAATCATAGATACGTTCCGAGTTTACCTTGTTCCATGTTGGCGGAAGTGTGTATGCTAGGCGTGCGAGTCAATATCTATTCAAATTGGCAGCGATAACAATTTGCCAGAAGCGCTTTGGGACTTTGCTTGCATTGTGGAAAGCGCTATATGAGAACAGTGCGTATTACTATTGTTATTATTATTTAGGCGTTTATAATGTTGTTTCTAATTAAAGATAGACGCAAGTGTCAAATATGGAAGGCGGAAGTGTCAAGTATGCTTGGCCTAAATGATAAGTGCCAGGCCCATATAACAGGAATTTTGTTCGTCGCCAAGAAATGTTTAAACAGTTAGCTAACCGTTCTGCTCGGAGATGGGTATGATATTTCAAGATCAAGTTTGGTGTACTTATAGCAGGCTATGTTGTAGTGTAATTGTGCTAAGCGTACGTGTCTTACATGCTAAGCCTAAGTGTCAAATATGCCAGGCGTAAGTGTTCAATGCTAGATGTAAGTGTCAAATATTTTAGGCATAGGTGTGATACGTGCTAGCCTAACAGGCGTAATATGTGATAGGCGTTAGTGTGATATGTTGTAGTATTCTGGATTCTGACTGAACCCTATAGTCATTAAAGACGCACAAAAATGTCACATCTTTTTGATTAACAACTCAACCATGCATACTGTGCGTTTTGTTCGAAAGTATAGTGCATTCTACAACTGTTATAAATTATTTATGAGGCAAGACACAAAGAGAACAAAGATGAACACACATAAAGTCTGCTTGTTCGTGAACGTCGTTCTATCATTACTAAACTTGATAGCAAACAGACATTGGATATAGCCACATTCGAAAGCAAACTTCTTTTATGTAGAAGTGTTAGTTTTTAATTGATATTATTTTACGTTTTGTGACCTAGCAACGATCAAACAAATGGAAGCCTTGATGTGTTATCTAGTTTTGTTTGTTAAAATCAATATCATTAAATGTAAGAAAATCCTATACTGATTATCATTACAGGAACCTGTAGTCCAGATGAGTTTCTGTGCGAGAGTGGACAGTGCATCCCCTCATCAAGTGTGTGTGATTCACAAGCTGACTGTTTAGAAGGAGAGGACGAGCAAGGATGTGTTACAAGTAAGTAGACAATACATCCCCTCAGCATGGGTTTGTGATAGACAAGTTGACTGTTCAGAAGGAGAGGGCAATTAAACAAGGATGTGTTAAAAGTAGACAATGTATCCCCTGATAATGGGTTTGTGATAAACAAGTTGACTGTTCAGGAGGAGAGGACGAGCAAGTATGTGATACTAGTAAGTAGAAAATTCATCCATCTAGCGTTCACGTTATAGTGTTATTAGAGGACGAATAAGTAGACAATAAATCCACTCAGCATGATAGACAAGTTGACTGTTAGTAGCAGAGGACGAACATTGATTTAATACAATTACGTAAACAATGCATCCACTCAGTATGGGTTTGTGATAAACAAGTTGACTGTTCATAAACAAAGAACAAAGGATGTGGTACAAGTAAGTAGACAACGCATACCGTTAGCGTGGTTAGGTCGGATTGCCCTTTCACCTCTTTAATATTAAATTTTGATATTAAAAAGAGTCTGGTGGCATGGAAAAATATTTCAGAGTGAAGCAGATACTTTAGCCCAGTATTGTTTGTTTGTATATTGAAAACACTTGGACGGATTGGGACAATCAGGGGTCCAAATTGGGTACCCGGCCGGGTTCCCAAAATTAAGTCCAAAACATGATCTTGGACCCGAAATAACCAATATGATACCCTATGACCTACTCCATAGCAATGGTAACTCATAACTTACAATCCTAATACTAAAGTATTTAATTGATTCTTATCTTATTAAGGGTATGACTTTTGGAGACGGTTTTATGTGTAAAATAAATCTTAAAATTCAGTACATTATTTACATTTTGTTACCTAAATTTGGCAATAGAAGTGTTGCCTGGGATATGATACAACATTAGAAAGCTTTATAAATATGTTTATAATTTATTTCAATTTACGAGGGTCAGTCGGTAAATAATATGAAAGTGATCATGGTATGGGATGCATGGGTGATTTTATTGAGTGATAGTGTGATCAATACAAAATATGATTACAAAATTTTGTTGAATGAGGTATCATACTGCGGAGAAGAAATTTGCTCATTTAATGTATATCTCAGATTTTTGGTACCGATTATATATTTTGAATTAGTCAACCTCAAAGCACCTGGTCAGGGACTTTATGTGCTAGGTGTATATAAAAACACTCCATTATATTGCACAAGAAACATCAAAAATATTACCGGTATATTGAGAATAATATTATTATATTATATTGCACCATGAATGAGTAATTAGGATTTGTTATTTAACAGGTCAGTAAAATATGGTATGGGGCTCTTTCTGAACCGTTTGGTCCTACAAGGCAGAAGGGAGATGGAATTGGAATTGCGCAATTCCCTGCCATGCACAGATTGCCTCGTAGGTGGCATGAGGGTACTAGTGCGGTTACAATCTGGCAGAGATTTGGCAAATCTTTTGCTATGATTTTTCCTACGGTCAGAAAGAGTATCCAATCCACATTTTTCGACTGCATCAGTGTATGAGCTGTATTGTTTTCCAAGCATAATTTTGCAAGCTCTTCTTTGCACTTTCTCGAGAGTTGTACCTTGATCACATGTCAATGAGGATCGCCAAACTACATCCCCATATTCCAACAAAGGTCTGACCTAGCCTTTGTAAATAATTGCAATTAATTTCTTCAAAACTAAAACCAATTTTTTTTATATTCTTGTATGCATGTGATGTATAAATGGTGGATATAACGACACATAGGTTTTGAATTCATCTCAATATCTTTAATGCACGTGTTTTTATTACTAGATCACATGCATATGAACTACAAAACAGTAATCTTTCTGACTTGAATTTCCAAATAAATTTCCAAATATTTTGTGATTATTATTTATATGGGTCTCCCAAACGGTACACTAAAACTGGATATTGAAAATTGTGCACAAAGTTCCCGGATGCGACACGAATACTCTAAAGAATATTGCCGTCCAATATATGTTGTGCGGCGCAGAAGATGTGCGCGTATATATATATATATATATATATATATTGTTACCAGCCCTTAATATTGTGTTTATTGATTATTGTTGTTATTATTTTCACATTGAAAATATTAAAATTATGTTTATGTAAAATGTTAAGATGAAACTTTGCATTGTACTAATCATGCACGGACTTGTCAGTTCTCAGAAACTAAGTTGCCATAGCAACCAGATTGCCTGGACTTATCTACAGGAAGTTAATCAGGCCAGGTGTGTGATCTGAATGGACCATTGTTGTAATAAAACATGTTAGAAATCGTCGAACAATAGCATCATAGAAATCTTTGTTTCTATTTCGGAGAAAGTGAACAAGGCAGCATTGTCTTCAAGGATGTGGGTTTTCTTCAACAACCCAGTTGATACGAAAACCTGTCCAGCTTCGCTCAGCTGCATCATGGGATTGTTTCAGCTAGCAAGGAACAAAATGCAATGCAAACAGGTAATCAGTGCCATTTGATATATGATTTCACCGAGTGAAGATCTCTGAGAGAGAGGAGATCATTTGCAACATTTAAGATACAAATCTAATGTTGTTCTTCAGATTCTGAAAAGTATACAGAATCGTCACAGATTGAGCAGATGTGTTACCTTTGCTGAAATAAAGGGTAACATTGGAATACCAGCAGGATTTCTTCCTCCAGTGGTTTCTCTAGAAAGATAAATCTAGAGATTTCTGTTAATTCACGGAGCTCCTAGCATGGACATTTGCTGCTACAATTATATCATCTCTCCAAGTCTTTACCATAGTGTGGACTTAGTATTTAATCGGCCGGTCTAAAGAAAGGATTATCTTGCAAAGGGAACTTACGCGGATTGGATTGTTTATATCGGAAAGCAGGAATCGCTATCAGTTGTGTCGCCACGTTTACTCGACGGACTAAGTCTACGAAAGGTGTGCACACCCAATGGAACAATAACTCAAAGAGCTCATTGTGATTATGTATTTATGTATCTATTGGAATTTAATCCAGATGTAACTTGGTAAGAGATATCATAATCAATGTATCATATTGTAAATTGTTATTCGTCATTGAGAATCATATGTTTCACATATTTAAAGAAATTGGTTTAAATGTATTGGTCAAGTCAATCTTATTCCAGGTAGTCAAATCAAGCTTTGTTTTATTGAACTTACGGTAGGTTATTTCTGACCTAGGGTTTCTACCCGTAACAATATATATATAGTTTATATGCGCAGATGATGCGCATTGGTACATTTTTGAATTCAGCGTTTCAATCTCGCTCAGTGAGGGTTAATTTTTTTATTTTATCAAATCAGTCTATTATATAATTAATAATAATAATAATAATATTGAATGTCTTATTTTAGGGTGATACAAGAATATATTGCACTCGCTATAGAAAAATTACACTCGTCTCCGACACGTGCAATATTTGTATAGCTCGTTACATTTGGACATGTTATGGGTCACATGAGGGGTCACATAGGGGTCAAATGAGGTGACGAATTTGTAATTTCTAAAAGAAAAATGTTTAAAAAATGATGTTTACAGGAAAGGGCAATGCAACCTCTTTCTCTAGGCCTGATGTATTTACCGTCCATTGTCATATGGTTAGATCTTTCGCGATTCATTTAAAGAGAGCAAATGAAATGCACTCATATTTAAATACAGATACTGGAACATAAAAATGGGGTTCTAGTATCGAGCGATACTGGATCGTGATGTGTCCCAGTAGTTGTCCCATAATTGTGTACCAGTATTGCCCGACACTGGAACATTTTGTAAGCGCCAGTATCAAGCGATCCTGGAACTCTGACTTTGTATCAGTATCGAACGAAACTGGATGTTCCAGTATCGGACGATACTAGTACAGTCCACAATCTGGGACCTAAAGTACACATTTTCCCAATACACTTTTGGATTCTTAAATACCTTTAGGTAATGTAACGTCATTAACATAAACACAATAGGTTGTAACCACTGACTGGAAACTGTCAATGTTTAGCTGGATATGTAATAGGCTGAAATATAGGTCGATTGATACATTTGCGTATATCTCGACAATGCAAGCATAGAAAGGCAAACAGGAAAATGATATTGACTTCCCTTTTTTCACAAAGTTAGTATTAAAAAGGTATTCTTATAACGTTTAAAATGTTTCTAACTTCAACTTGGCTTTGAAAACAAGATGGCTTATTTCCTCTATTGCAGGTTTTTGACTCACCTTGTATGCTCGGCACAAGCATTATGCTATGTGTCAAAGGCGTAAATGTTAAATATGCTAGACGTCATTAGTATCAAATAGGCGTAGTAGGTATACGCTGATTAATACGTCCGTCAATATACGGTCTTATAAGTATATGCATGTGTATATGTGCTAGGCGTACGTGTAATAAATATGTAATAGGTGTAATATTTGCTATAATTAAGTGTAATATGTGCTTTATTAAGTGTAATATGTCATTAGAAGTTGTTCACTGGCCTTTTTGTCCGAAACTGATCGGTTAAATCTGTGGATCGCTTCACCAGTTCACAAATGAAAGTCACCAGGAGCCCAATTAAGAATTTAAGATTTAACTCTTTTCCCTGCTGTTTTTGTATGCCCCTGCCAACCGACGATCTGTATTAATATAATGATGTTTGACAGTTCTCGCAAAATGTCCTTAATTTAATTTACATGATAGGGGTTAATTAATAAATGATTTGTACCATTACAATTATGCTAATGAGCTAATTTGCATGTTAAATTTAGGCTAGGTTGCTAATGATGCCAATATAAAAAATTGCCAATGGTTGGTACAATATTGTTAATGTATCCCAATGTTGGGCCAGTAATATTCCGATGATTGGCTTCGTGTTAGTAGCTGTTCACTACCAATATATTGTGCCCACATTGGGAAAATCTAGGCTCCCAATGTGATGCCAATATGAATATATTGCCGATGAACAGCCAAAATTGGCACGATATGGTTCACAGAATAAAAAACCACCCAATGACAAGATTGGCAGTTGAAAACCAATGTTGGCCAAACAATGCGTGTTATACAGTTAGGAACTTAATGATCTTCTACTACATGCAGTGAATGAAAATGGTTTTGATTCTGACCTTAGGTTGCGCTTAATTATCGTAAAGGAACAGTTACTAAAGCAATCTCTGGTACATACGTGGTATTCCATTTAGCGAACGGGTGTTAATGTCCAAAACTGTGATGCTGGTAAAATTGATTCTTGTTATGTCAGCCACTATGAAAGCAGTGGCGTAGCCAGGAGAGGCTCCCCCAACAAATATTGAGTCGTGTCCGTTGAGATTGGCGCTGTCGGTTATCGAATTCGATTTTTCGCGCCGGCGGACGCAACGCAATCTTCAAACAATTCTTAAAGGTTGACAGCCGTGGTAAAGTTTTGTCGGTTCACTTTTATTTCTTCCCCCCCCCCCCCTCCTATGACAAACCTGGCTACGACACTGGAGGAGAATAAAGAAATATGTGAGAGGCTCCATGCGACAGGATCGCCTAAATTACATAATGACAGCACAAGTGAAAAACAAGTGGCAGTGATTTAAAAATACTAGCCTATGAGACCTGTCAAGAAACATAAGCAAGACTGTTTTAAAAATACAATGTATTGCCCGCTATAAAAGCATAGCTCGACTACTGTGGCCCTCAGAACAAATATCATTCGTGCGATACTTCTGTACGATTTGTTACCTTTTTTGTTGTCTCTAATCCATTTATTTCTTAATTTGAGCCATTTCACCATTGTTATTCATTGCATTATGATTATTACAGATACTACTCGTACTACTACTGACAACACAGACCAGATGACTATGATGACCACAACAACTACTTCTGAACATGCTGAAAGTAAATATCTATGCAGCACATTATTTACTTTTGGTACCATTTATAATGGTGCTAGCGTTAATTGCACATTAATGTTAAACCCTTTTCGTCTTGTTTGAGAGTGTAGCACCCACCATTCCTATATATTTAATACAATATAATTCGTAGCTTTTTTTGCTTTATACGTTGGTCTCATAATGTATAGGCTGTACCATATTTGGTTTATTGGTTGTTTTTATCTTTATTATAAAAATAAGGCTTTTTGTTAGATTTATTTTAATCACACAAGAAATATGCCCCTTTATAAAATCGACGAATCTAAAGAGTTGTTTACCAACTTCGTGATTCAAATAAATGCGTTCGTTAGCACACGCACACCCGGCAACGCTACGCATACGCAGGCAAATTCATAGACAAACTACTAGGAAAATGTGTGAAGGGCGCGCTTGAACATCTTAACGCGATGACTTTTACGCACTTTAAGGTATGAATTAAGCCTCGCCCCAAACTATATATTATCGGTCTCTTAAACTCCCTAAGTGTGTTTTTGACAATTAAACAATCAGCGGAGAAAAACGGGTCAGATTTTGGGGAAAGATCGCTGTTCGCATCTTATTCTTATATCACTTTTATTGGCATTTTTAACCCTGCCCATTTAGGTTTCTTGTAATATGCATGTTCTCTGAATTGCAGTGAACCAATTGATTGGCCCATGAGAGCTCTTTGTAGAGAGTTATCACTTGTATTTCTAATCACTCAGTTCAATAACCTTGTTTATAATGTTTGTTGGGCAAATGTTTACATTTGCTCTTTATATAAAAAGAAAAGAACATATCGAGGGTTTGGTGCAGGAAAGGGATATCTGGCCAAAATGAGATTTTGGTATCAAAATGATCCGCTACGAGATCATGAACCTGATTGTCCTAATGATTTATAATGCACAACGTTCTATTGTAACAATTATAATCTTTGCACTTGTCAAAACCAGAAGGTGAAGGTGACAATGATATGTACAAATCTTTAATTCATTTTTTCTCAAAATAGCCGAAATGCAGATAGCCCTTTGTTGCACTAAACCCTCGATATTCTTATGTTTCATATTGGCCCAACTTTGGCTACTGATATTACACCAGCATTATTTGTTTATGGGTCCGATATTTAGTCAATATTTAATGGCCGTGGACCAATATTAGCCAAAACCTCGTCAAAGATCTTGAACTAATATTATAAATTGTATCTATTTTATTGGTATTTCACAAAAGTAAATGCCGTATGTGCGTGTTTGAAAAACTCAAGAACTCGGACATAATAAAGATTCAAAATGAATTAATAATAAAACGAGTGACAGTGATTAACAAATATTATATAACGCATGAAAATATTCCTGTCATTTTATGGGTGGAAACTGCATCACGTGACATAAAATAGTTTCAGGCTTTTCACCCAAATAACGGGTCAAGCGGTCAATAGTACATTTTGATGGGAGCTTTTGGACCTGACAATAAATCGATTCCACCACCATCTGTGTGTACGGACTCCGCTCTGTGCACAACAGCAAAAGAGGAATCGCTTCAAAACAAGTAAACAAGTCGTCTGCATTGCATTATTATTTGGCACAGATCTTTAATATCGGCTGAATTAACATTTCAGTGAATCTTAGTCATGAATCATAAATATTTGTTGTCAATTCACCTGAGGTTGAGGGCATTCTGCAACGAGGTCTAGACCTCTATCAATGAGATGAGTTCAGCATCAGAGTATTTTTTCTTCGGCGACTTGCTCGGAGTAAACTAACTTAAAAAAGTAAGCTTATTTTTGATTGTCGAGAATCGGCTAGCATATTCACTAAGAAAGATGTGTGCAAGTGTGAATATTTGCATGCGTTATATAAAACAAATATGGACTGCTCTTTATTCGTGACATGGGGTGAAATATTGTCCCTCGATGATCTGGAGACCGTAAGCCTACTAAAATAGTAGGCTTACGGTCTCCAGATCACCTCGGGGCAATATTTCACCCCATTTCCCTCATGAGCAGTCCATATTTGTATACTAACCTATGAGATCTGTCAAGAAACATAGGGCATTTGGTTTCAAATGATTAATTTATTGCCCGCAATACGAGCATACCTGTACCTCGATCACATTGGCCCTCATAAACAAAATAACATTCTTTTGTTACCATTTTATCTCTAAACCATGATGATTTCTTAATTTGAGCCATTTTAACCATTTGTATTCATTGAATTACGATTATTTATAGATACTGCCCGCACTACTGCTGGCACCACTGACCAGATGACCAAGATGACATCCGCAACTACGTCTGAAAGTAAACGTCTCCGAGCAGCACATTATTTACTTTTTGTACCATTTATAATGCTGCTAGCATTTTGGATCTCATAATTGCACATTGATGTTAGACACTTTAGTGCGACTAAAATGGTGAACGAAACATAGAGTACTTTACACTTCTCGCGTTTTAAAACAACCTTCTTACGAGTTATTCCGTCATGTTAAAAAGTGTAGCATCATTCCTATATACGATATCTGTATTGCATACAAAAGTTGTCTATGTGCTCTATGTGTGTATATTCTAGTTAAATTTTAATTTAAAAGTTAAAAGTTAAATTGCGGTATAAAATGTATTGCCATTGTTGATGTTGCTGAAATAAACGTTACGATACCTATGAAATGCAATGTATTGCCATTATTGATGTTGCTGAAATAAACGTTACGATACCTATGAAATGCGATGTATTGCCATTGTTGATGTTGCTGAAATAAACGTTACGATACCTATGAAATGCGATGTATTGCCATTGTTGATGTTGCTGAAATAAACGTTACGATACCTATGAAATGCAATGTATTGCCATTGTTGATGTTGCTGAAATAAACGTTACGATACCTATGAAATGCAATGTATTGCCATTATTGATGTTGCTGAAATAAACGTTACGATACCTATGAACAAAATTATATTTTGACGTTCGGACATTGAATTATGTACACCGTTTTGACTTATGCCACGATATCTATATTGCATACAAAAGTTGTCAATGTGCTCTATGTGTGTAAATTCTAGTTAAATTAAAAGTTAAAAGTTAAATTGCGGTATAAAATGTATTGCCATTGTTGATGTTGCTGAAATAAACGTTACGATACCTATGAAATGCGATGTATTGCTATTGTTGATGTTGCTGAAATAAACGTTACGATACCTATGAAATGCGATGTATTGCCATTGTTGATGTTGCTGAAATAAACGTTACGATACCTATGAATTGCGATGTATTGCCATTGTTGATGTTGCTGAAATAAACGTTACGATACCTATGAAATGCGATGTATTGCCATTGTTGATGTTGCTGAAATAAACGTTACGATACCTATGAAATGCGATGTATTGCCATTGTTGATGTTGCTGAAATAAACGTTACGATACCTATGAAATGCAATGTATTGCCATTGTTGATGTTGCTGAAATAAACGTTACGATACCTATGAAATGCAATGTATTGCCATTATTGATGTTGCTGAAATAAACGTTACGATACCTATGAACAAAATTATATTTTGACGTTCGGACATTGAATTATGTACACCGTTTTGACTTATGCCATGATAGGTTCAGACGAAGATGGAAACGGTTGGACGTAAATTTTGAATATTAATTGGTTTCAACGTAAAAATTGATTTTGAATATGAATCTATAAATAGTAAGCACACTGTTTGTACTGAATTATTCCCCCCGTGATCGAATATCAAATCCAGTGTAAATATTATATTTTAACATTCAACCGTCATAAGTAACCGTTTGATTTTCACAATCGATGGATAACAAGAAAACGTAACCTCGTACGCATTCTTTAACCTGGAATATTCCTGAACGAGACTGTGTCCACCATCGTCTGGTACTTTTCGGAGCGCCACTGAAGGTATTCCTGTCAATTCCACAGTTATATTTTGTAATCATGAAACAAAACCCCGTAACATTTACAGACGTTGCAAATCGACTCGAACCGTCATAGGAGCTAATCATGGGCTTGCAGGCTCTCCCCCTAGCATCTCAGAGTGCGGTGCTAGTGCTATAGTATGAGACGAACCGAGTGATTGTTTTTTGCACCAGAGTTGGAATAAGACACGGTTACCTGCTAGTGCTCCCTTCCTCTTCAACACAAGTCCTTGGTGGGTTTTGAGGGGACAGCAAGATTAGGTGGGAGGTCTATTACCAACCTGAGATTTGATGATGACATTAATCTCCTCGTAGGTCATCGTAAGTGCAATAAAACTGGGTATGGAGATCAGTGTAGAGATATGTAAGGCAGGCATTCTCAACTGGTGGCGCATCAGGGCATTCTAAGTGGCGCGAGAGTGGTTAAAATTTGTTTTAAAAAAATTCATATCATGATATAGCCAGATTTCATAGGCCTATGACAGTCAGATGTACAAATACAGCAATTTTTCTCGGGCTACGCGCGCATGTGCCCTCAAAAGAGTAATATTAGTTATTATGCTGCCTACATATATGTGTTAAAATATTTTGAAATTAATGTTTATATAAAGGGAATTTTGCCATTGTAAATTCTAAAAATATATGATCAAGTGGAGCTTCAACAAGTTGGTTACTAAAATGTGGCACATCATTAAATCTAGTTGAGAAAGCCTGATGTAAGGTAATGAAGATGGGGTCCAATGAGCATAATGAATCAGTGACAGCAAACATTGGAGTTAAAGATAGTGGAACAGAATTGCTGTTACCACTGTCTCACTTCTAAAGTTGAAACCCATCTGGAGGAATAACAATAAGATCATGGCAGTCTTATTGTATGAAACCTGAGAACTAAATGCGAAGGTGGAAAAAGGAATAAATGCTTTTGAAATAAATTACATGTGAAGATTTCTCCAGGTCGAACTATAAACATACAACCAACCAACAAGTGAGGAAGTTGATGGAAACCTAGTCAGCAAGACTATATTCTTTCAGTTGTGAAAATAGAAAACTTATGTGGCTTAGGCATGTTGGATGAAAGCCCGTACATACCATTTTACAAGGAGGGCAGACAGCGTAAGAGGGGTGGCAAAATCAAAGAGTGGAGAAATGAGCTTCGATCGCGTGATCGGAACAGCCGGAGATGCAGGCAGTTTACGGTAAACGTTAGACTCTAGATCCATCACTGTGTCGGCCCAACGACGGCTTCGTTGGCGTATGGAAGTTTGATGGGACATAGACCGATAGACAAAGATAGTCGGTCATACTAACATTTTCACTGATAACTCTCTACAATGAGCTTTCATGGGCCAATCCAGTGGTAACTGATTACGGGTGCTTGCTAACAGTAATAAATAAATTTAAAAAAACAATAACAAAACCCAGATACACCTATCATTTACCACCAATTTATTTTTTGTGTTGACTTACAAGTAAATTCACTGAATATATTTATTAATAAAATGTTATCAATACTGTTCACCTATTTAATAATTTAGAGTGCAAATAAGAGTGATATAGTCATGATTGTATTTCACAACGCGCTACAAATGGCAAGCATGACACGAATAAGACTCCGTACTACGGTGTTTCTAGTAATATTCAAGCAAGTTTCACCGCGTCTTTACTTTTAGTCTCTAAATGTCAACATTTCAATATTTAAAATCGAAAACAATAAAGCAGTATCCACTAATTTCCTACTATTCGAGTTGAAAATAGAAATTACATACCATAATTACAACAATTTTACCGCGCATATTCAAACGTAGCATCAAATGCCTGTGTACGTGTGTACGGCAATTAACTTTCAATGCAGCACGTCATGTATAACAACACTCATTGAAATGGTAGGTATTCAATAGGGCCACCCAGCATTCATGCACTCTGCAGCGATTTTCAAGATGTGAAAAAAGAGGAGTTAGTTTTTTGGCCTAAATTGAGTTCTACAGGGTGTCCCGAAAGGCTATGCACGTTTTTGAAGAGTCATATCTCATAAAATATACATCATATGGTATAAATTTAACCATATTTTGATAGACGAGATTTGGAAAATTATTTTTATACCAAACACAACCCTATTGGTGAACCCACAACATTATTATAACACTGGTTGAAAGTTTTTGGCCGTGTGCCAGACCCACCTATACCAAGTACCACACATTGTTGCTAAAATCAGGTGCACAGCAAAGGTCTTCATTCAAGATGTTTTACAGCATAGATAAGCGAATACAAATTGTATGGTTCTACGTTGAAACAAATTCAGTTCAACTTACTCAACAAAAGTTCAGAAAACATTTTAAAGTGAAACGCGAACCAGGAAGAATATCCATTCTGAAGTTGGTGGATACATTTTTGAACACAGGAACTGTGCATGATTTGTCTCGATGTGCAGTAGAAAGACTGGTAGATCAACAAGTCACATTGATGTCATAAGACATGCAGTAGCCAAAAGTCCAAAGAGATCATTTCGTCGACTTTCCGCAGAAAACAAGATTAAAAGATCAATTGTTCACAGAATTTTGCGTAAGGACTTGAAAAACTTTCCATACAAGATTCAGATAAAACAAAACAATAAAGCAGCGGACAGATATAGTTTGTTATTATGATGGGATCACTGTCATGTAACATTTTAAATATTACAATTGACGGATCACTTTCCATGTAACCAACTGTACCCGTCTTTTCGTTAATCTCAATAGGTATGGAGTTATGAACTTTATTCCTCTGAAGTATAAAATTACATTTTTGCAGTAATACGTATTTTACTTCTAGGGTGGCATTACAAACAGATGTTAGTCCAATGTTTGGTATCAAAATTATTCCTCACATCTACTCTTTCTAAATATATATTCATATTTTCAATGCGACTTATATTTTGTGAAATACAAAGCTTCAAAGTCGTGCATAGACTTTTGGGACACCCTGTATATGAAATTGAGCCTGTAATTTTTACCACAAGTAGCAATGATATTGGTTATTAAGAATATCTAACAAAACATTCCGATTTATTTACAATAAACGGAAATTGGTTAAAACAAAAAAATACAAAAGTGGGTTAATTTTATGCAAAAATAAACACATTGCTCTAAACGTTTTATACCAATATTGGTATTATGTAATATCATGATATGTTGCCTAAAGCTTGCATTTTACCAGAAGTCGATATGTCGTGTCAGTGTGACGCTATGGCGTGTAAATGTAAAATCAATCTTATACACAATAATATGTAAATTCTATGCAAATTAGGCTGTATAAAAGCCCTATTGAGTATAAAATCTGACCATACCGAGTAGCTCCCCATTTATTTACGCAATGTGTATTTATTAGAAGGAACTTATCAGTTTCAACTCTATTAAATACAATTGGTTGCCTTATTCTTTTCACAATATTAAAAATCTATTTGAAGAATTCGTTATCAAGCCCTTTTTGTTTATTTTAAGTTCATCCCTGGTCAATCTAGCCTAACCAGCAAAATAGTTCGCATCTAAACAATAGCGCGGATTGATATTGATTGTTGAAACCAACCAGTGCCATTTGTAATCCGTCATACGATCAGCATGTCTGGAGTTTGGTATTATTGATCCAAACAGGTAAGTCATTATTTATGTATGTATTGAATCTTTAGGCTATGTTGACCTTGATATTTTGGATAATTACTACCACTTTACATATCAATTAGCTATTATAAATATCTGGTTTGTAACATTCTTATAGAGACCTTCCGTGTTTCGGATAGCGGCCATTTTGGAAGTAACCCTAAACTCTATTCAAGTAACTTCTGGTTTGAATGCTCATTTTTTCAGGTAAACTTTACATTTCAAGTAAAGGTTATACTAATTTCGAGGTCACTCACCAGGTTTTATTGAATTGGGAGGGGCTGCGGGTCGTACCGCAGCTAATCCAAAACACGGAAGGTGTCTATTGACAATGTTTTAACGGGAAAATACCTTGCATGAATATTGATACTTCATTTCAAAATTTACGCCATGGTATTTTAAAATTCCAAAAGAGCCATTGAAACTTTGGACACAGTGGTGGGTAACATAAATACGACAACATGTTTTTGGTAAATGTTTCAAGCAGCTACTCTTCAAGCTCGTAACGATTTAGTTACTTTCTGTGGGTCATGTATGTACATTGTGTTTTCTCGTATAACCGATTCGATAGACATAGATACCCGATGTACATGATGTATAAACGACTTCTAAAAAGTGACATATCAGACAGGAATTTTAGAAATGTGGTAAGAAGGTTGATATTACCATGACCTCCACATTATTTTTTCTTGGATTTATATTTTGATGTTATCATCTACAACATGCACAGGCCTATGCATGGTTTTTTATTTAATTCTTATGTCACATTCATTGGTATTTTTAACCACGATCCATTTGTGTTTCGTGTAATTGTATGTTCTCTGAGTAGCAGTGAACACATTGATTGGCCTATCAGTGCCCTTTGTAGAGTCACCAGTTTGATGTATAATCCCTCACTCAGTTCATTAACCTGGTTAATGTCTGTTGGGCCATTGTTCACATTTGCTCTTTATATACAAACAAAAAAAAGGTGTGATAACTCCTTTGGAGACGCCCTTTCACGGACTGATAACTGCACGACATCAAAACTCTTCAGACAGGTGTATTGCCTCTAGAGGTTACCCATAACCATGTAGCCATGTGCAACAGACTAGAAAGGGGAATCGCACCAGGCATACTCAATTGATTCAATGCATTACGTGTTACCAAACAAGCCTAGTACACATCATGAAACAGTTTGGATATTAGCGTAAAAGTTGATCTGTGTTGGTAATCAAATCTTTTGAAAATGATCTATTCTCAACACAAGATAATAATTACATGGACACCGTGTGGACTTAGTTTTAACTAAGTAAGTTCTTGGATAAGGAGCTTCGTTATTTTGGGAGATGGGTCAAGTAGGCAATTTACATCAGAGCCAACTTCATCCAACATAGACGGGGCATTGGTCTGCGCGTGAAAGGTGTAGCAACACCTGAAATGCCATGTAATTATTATCTTGTATTGAGAATGAAAGATCCATTTCAAATTAACATGAAACGGGTGTATCTTCTTGCTGACAATCTTGAACACATATTATTCCCTATAAGATGTCAGCTAATCCGTCACATGGATAACATCTATTGGCATTACGTATAAGGTTCATTAGAGGATACATAATGTTGATCATGCCTACTCTTACACACATTTTAATTCTCTTACAGCTATCTTGTAACATTACCTATACATCATCGAAGTTTAAGGCAAACTAGCATGGCTCCTGGCATACGTCTATTCGTTATAATAGTGCTGATTAGCTTCTTCAAATTGAGTTTTGTTGTTGGTAAGTAAACGTATCTCTGCTGAAGGTAACTGGAAAAAGTGTCCCATTCCGCGGAGAATTCATTTGAAATACGGTATGAAGGAAGAATGAATACAAAATATTCTCCTACATTACTTAAAGTACAAATTCGTATCTATTGAAAAACAGCGAGGCAAGTAACTACCGCAAGTTCCACAAGTCAAACAAACATAACAAGCCTCGACTCATATCCCAACTTAAAAAGCAAGGACATGAGCCGGCGTTGAATCGAACCCGTCGGTAGGTCACGCATAGCGGCTTGAAGTTGTCGTACACGCGATTTGCACCAATTCACATTTGTAAGCGGGACCCCGCTAAGTTGGCTGTGAAAATCATCAATGGTTTGCATTTTGTTATCGTTTATAACATGAAATAACTCCTCCTATTGTTTATTATCCATTGTTCATCACCGTCGTGACCTTTATTTTGTTAAACTGTGCATCATTAGAATCCTTTGTTAGACAATACACATTGCTAGTGATAATCAATTAGGTTGACCTTGCAGGCTTCAGACTTCCGGTAGTGCATACGAAGAAGTGTTAATCTAGAAACACACATTTATCGACTAATCGTTAAACACACTAATGTATAATGATCTAACAAGTGAATGATGTGGATATACAATCTATGGTGTTTTTATTTTAGCTCTTGATCAGTTTAGATATATATTGAGTCCAGATTAACATATTACATCATACCATGTTCTATACCATCAATTATAATCACTATACTCATGGTCGTTACAATAACACAGGCCTATGTTGCTGATCATTAACGATATTTAACCAAGTGTAATTATGATCATTCTATGAGTACAGCATCGACTAATCAGTGTCACCGCACATGTAAAGTATGCTCTATGCTTAACATACTTACATATTTTTCGCAGCTCGGTTCTAATTTGTAAACACGCGCAAATTAACTAAGAATTACCTATTGTAGTATTAATTATTTTCCCTATAATGTCAAGATTTGTCTGCCCGATTAGGTACATTAGAAATGCCTCACCCCATTTTTTAATTGTTGCTCAATTTAGTGGAAATTTCATATTTATATGATTGAAACCCATCAGTTTACGATAACAATGTCAATTATAGCTGCGCTCTGGGTATTCACGATTCGCAGTAATTCAACATTTTGAAATGATTTGGGAAATTACTTATTGTGTTCATTGGTATTGAAAAAAATGAGATTTCATATAATTAATATGACCATACCTTAACGGGAAAAGGCGAAACTTGAGTTTTTTGTCACCATATTTATATTTGAATCATTTTAAAATCTGGTTTTTTCAAGCTGGTTTGCATCCTAATCCTAATCCGAATGGCGTGTTTCGGGAATAAAACTACCAGGGGGAGAAAAACGTGTCAAATCTTATAAACATACCGTGAAACTTGTTCAAATCATACATACATGCACGTCTGATGACTGCCCATGTACGATTTGATGAGGAACATGACGTGGTAACGTGAAATCCTACCTATAAGCTTATTATCGAGTATCCAGATTGCACAACCTGATGTCAAAATGGAAAACAGTTTTATGCTCCGAGCACTCAAAATTAATCAATTCCATAATTATGTTATACTAGCGGGACGCCTGTCTTTCGGACGGGCTCCCGGTGTTAAGTAGGGCCTACCAGATAGAAACAACACATAAGTGTTGGAACATTTATCACGAAATTGGTAAGAATACATTAATGAATAAAATATGCATGGTCTATTTTCTGACCTGAAATGGAATGCTTCCCGTCATTACTCTAAGCTATATCCCATGGTTTATACTTGTAAGAAACCACACTATTTCATTACACCTAGCAACCCTCCCTGTTCTTCATTAACTCTCCCAAACCACATCTCTTCATTACACCCCCCCCCCCCCCCCCCCACCCCAACCCCACCCCGCCCCATGACTTCTCAACCCCCAAGGTCTAACCTTAACCATCTCCCGTAGGCGATTATTTTTTTCGTACAGAGTTTAGGCAAATTCTATTTATTCCGTTTTAATACGAAATAAAGCAAAATTCACTGAGTAAATTGACTTTTTTAAATTGTTAAACAAATGAACTGATTTGGGTAAACTCATGTACGAAAAAAAATAATCGCCTCCCGTAGCGCAGCGTATTTCTCCAATATTTGCCCACCCGCGTGTGTAGGAGTGCGTGGATGGGGTACGTGTGCGAGTTTATTTTTGCATGGCGCACTACTACGCGTTAGTTGTTACGCGCTGACTGCATGGTTACAGTACACGTAAAGATAAACAAACAGGGCCCGTAGAAACAGTCTGTAAAAGGCCTGGATTTGCTGTTTTTTGCTTATATCTTGGTCAATTCTGTACGGTTTCAGCCATTTATTGTTTATAACACTCCCATTATGATCAGTGGCGTACATTTTTGTTGGCATTGGAGGGGAATGATTGACCAGTGGCGGCACCAGCATCAACATTTTAGGGGAGGGGAAACGGAGGCCAAACAAAACTTGGTAGAAAAATGCGAAAATGTCGCCTTTTATTTGTTTCAAATTAGCCATTTCTATTACGGTGACGCCTATGATTATAATCATCTATCATCATTACAACATTCACGGCGTATAGATGCAATACCGGGTGGTTCATAAAAGAGTTGACCTAAGTTCAAAGTGCCTTTTCAACCACATTTATAGTTTCAGAGAATTTGTGTTTACTTAGTCTTGATCAGCAGTAAGTTTTGAAATTATCCTGACAAAATGGCACGTTTAGCTTGTTTGGTTCTTCAGATATGAAACTATAAATGTGGTTGAAAAGTTATCTTGAACTTGGGTCAACTTTATTTTGAACCACCCGGTATGAGAGAGATGGATACATACATACACCATTGCGTGAATTACAGTAAGATTTGTACACATATTTCAAATTACTTACGGAGTATCCTTTTTAAACGCGATAGTGGGAACTGAAAGAGAGAATCACGGCTGTTTGATCCCACATAATGTGTCCGATTTCTTCTGAGAACATCGTAACTTGCTGGCCCGGTTCTGGTTTTAACTGATTCAGTACCTGAATATACTGGCCATCTTTTGTAGAAATTTCAGAACATTTGCTGGTGCCATATCTGAGAAATAGAGCTTTGAATATTATTTACTATAATAGCGCCCTCATCGGCCACATTTCTCATACAGTTACATGTAAAATGTGTGTAAAGTAGAAAATGCCGATAATTTAAAAAGGGCTCGAACAATTTTCTTGAATTTTTCACCGTATACTCGTATTCATTAGCGCTACTTAAATCAGGTCAAACCAATACTGGGCCACTATGTAATCTTTTTTATTCTATAATTTTAATTATATAGCGGACAGTCAAACAGCCGTGGAATGGGCTATTCCATTTATTAATGGTGCACCCCCTATAGAAGGCATGGGAATCCCAAAATATTTGACACTTTTTGAGCGTGGGAATTCCCAAAAAATAATTTCATATTCCTCTCGAAGGTATAGAAGGCATGGGAATTCCCCAAAAATCATCACATTTTGGCCTTGGGAATTCCAACAACAACAAATCCATATTCCTCTTGAGGGTATAGAAGGCATGGGAATTCCCAAAAAATCATCAAATTTTGGCCGTGGGAATTCCCAAAAAAATAATCCATATTCCTCTTGAAGGTATAGAAGGCATGGGAATTCCCAACAAATCATCACATTTTGGCTGTGGGAATTCCCAAGAAAAAAGTCCATATATTCCTCTCGACGGTATAGAAGGCATAGGCATGCGAATTCCCAAAAATAAAAAGAGTTTTGGACAAAAAGGCCATGTTCCTCAGGAATGGTGTGTTGAAGGCATGGAAAATCATTTTGAATTTAAAAAAGGGCCGACCACCCCTAGAGGTCCGGCCCACAATACAACAGGTTGGGTGTTTTGTTGTCGCCTTACCCTGGTTCTCATCGATCATGCTCATAAAAATATTAGTAGGTTGATTTTTTTATACCTCACAGTTCAATTTTTGTTCTTGATTGATCGATCCCTGGTGGGTTTTTTTTTAAATTTTACTTTTGTATTCACTTCATGTAGGAGTGCATGCCTATAAGGGAGTGTTCATAAATACTTTGGTGGGGGGGTTGGAAAATATGAGGGGGGGCCAACCAAAAAAAAGGTTCTTAAAAGGGTGGGTCAGGGAAAAAAGTGCTTGTATAGGGGGAGGGGGGGAGGGTCCAAAAAAAAAAGACGGGGGGGGGGGGGACAGACGGGGGGGGGGGGGGGGGGGGGGGTCAAAAAAAAAAAAGGTTCTTGAAAGGGGGGGTCAAGAAAAAACCCCACCCTATTTGGGGGGTCAAAAAAAAAAGATGTCCATGGCTCAATTGTTTCCACCCCCCCCCCCCCCCCCCCCACCAAAGTATTTATGAACACTCCCTAAGTGCACACAAAACATGACTTTATTGTTCCCCTATACAAAACAAAAACCAAACCCAGTGAACAATTATTAAATTATCAATCAGTCTCATATTGTCCATATATTTACAATTATATTTTTGCAGTAAGCTATTTTCGTGATTTGATTCATTTCTGTTTCCATGAAAGTAACAGACCTGTTACTTTCATGGTAATACTTAATACCTAATTGTTTGTTGAAGAGAAAGTATGTCAAACCTGATAATTAAATTGTCAATCAAGAAATACAAAGTGTAAATATAAATAAATGCACATGAACATTTGTGCTATTGAATAATATAAATACTATATAAATACTGGAAGTGCGACTAGTGCATCTAATAAGTCTATTATAAAACAACTTAATTTCACAGCAACTTAATTTTGCGAATTAGCATTCAGTCAACTATTTGCGGCAATTTAATTTCGCTAGTTTGTAACACCTTCCTATTATGATTATAACCATTATAAATAATATATTAAACTGGTAGCAATTTAATTTGGCGAATCGGATCGCTTTAATAGCGAAATTAAATTGCAAGCGAAATTAAGTTGTTTTACAGGTATGAGTATTAGCCATGCCACTGTGTGCAGGGCAGGCTACTATGTAGTCAGTCAGTGCATGCAGGGTGTGTTGTAATGTTACACCAGTCTGTTATGTAATCAAGTAAACATGTTAATTGACTATGCACTATACTCACAGCATGCAGTGTGTATTAAACTGTATGGTATATTCAACGTCTATGCATGGTCTATGGGTATACATATTAAAAGTTTTCTTTGCTCTGTGGCTGCATGTGTACATGTACACTGAGCAAAACCACTGGTTTTGAATATCTGTGAGTGCACAATCTGTTCCTAATGTAATAGAACTTTGATAGAGCTAGGCCTAGGCAAATTAAAAATAACAACATGTTGAGGGTCCTGACTTTTTCCAATAAAATCGGCCCTTTTTTATTTTTCATTTTTTCCCACTTCAGGTGCAAAATTGCCCTAATTTATACCGATACACTTTTGTGAACCTAAAAAAGGAGGAGGCCCTTTTTAAACTGTTTATGGTTCTGAGGGGTTAGTCACTACAAAACTTGTTTTGAATACATATTTAGGAAGATACCAACTTGTTATCCCGGGGGAGGGGTTCTCACATTGATATTTGATATGGTATTGGTATACGTATATGTACCTGCCTTTTGCGGTGCTTTTGTGCCCAAATTGGTATAGCGATGAGGTGGTTTTCATCACAGACCAAAGCGCCCAATTGTCATAAATTGGGTGCATTTTGAGCCATTTATGGTATACGTATAATAATGTGCCTGCCTTTTGGGGTGCTTTTGTGCCCAAATTGGTATAGCGATGAGGTGGTTTTCATCACAGACCAAAGTGCCCAATTGTCATAAATTGGGTGCATTTTGAGAATGAACGGTCCCTTAGGTGAACCGTAAAACGGGGTGGATAGGGACAGTTTTAGCACTAGTCTCTATGTTGTAGATTTTTATAATCATATCCACCCATATTTATGCCTTTGAACTGCCCCTATAAAAATTTGAAATAATGTGATGGGTATGGAAATTCTACCTGAGACTAAAATGACTCATAGGTAAAGAATTATGAAAATTTGATACTGAATTGATATCATAGAATTTAAAGCTTAATTCGAAGAAATTCTATAGTATCAATTCAGTATCAAATTTTCATCTTTTCTATAAATATGGAGCCTGAGATTTTATATGTCATGCAATGTGAAAATTACTGTACTAAAAATAAACTTATTGACCCCAAATATTAGAAAATTTACGATAAAATGCAAAAAAGCTTGAAATGAAAACTGCTTTCAGAATTTCTTACCAATGTCAAAGAGTATGTATATCTTATAAAAGGACATCTTTTTTTTGATACCCTGGGCTCGGCTACATTTGGTTCATTCACATCCACTGAACCACTATATTGCTCTTTCCACATTTGGCTAAAGATGAAATAGTACAATCAATACAAAAATTTGAGATTTCAAAAACTGTTCCCATTGTTGTCCCGTATTCACCTAGTCCTACCTTTAGGACTACTCTATCTATACTATTAATACTAGAAAAAATGCTCCCCATCCGAGAACCGACAAACCCGAGAACCGAACTCGTGGAGTAGTCCTACAGTTTTGGAACTAAACCCCCCACGGTGCGTAAAGAGCCAGTCACGGACATGACATCATACATAAATGATACACTCCATATATGGACCATCACATTTATCAACAATGTGGGACTGAACTGTCACACCTCACGCGCGCGCGCGCGCCAGAGCACTATGCAAGGTCATGCTTGGAGTGCTGATAGCTAATGTACATGTTTGGAATAAGGATTTAATATTAAATTCTGTATTTTGATTTCATCAATACTATTAATTATAGGCCTATGATATTAATTAATGTTTGATCCCAATCATCGCTTGTTGTTATCAGTGGCCTAATTTATTTCATTGGTAGAAAATGCATAATAAATCATTCGGAGTCATTACAAGTTAATTAGACCAACTTCCAGATCACGGATACTTTACAAGCACCCCCCCCCCCCCCCCCCCCCCCCCCCCCCCCTGGTCTTTTGAGGGACCCCTAAGATTTTAAGATTTTTGCAAAAATATACATTGTCAGTCCAATAATAAATTAAGAGGTGTACAACACCCCCTTAGATTTAATATGACCAAAGTCATGTATTCTCACCTCTGACAGTGAGGACGGTGTGTATGGGGGGGGATATACCAAAGTCAAGTATTTCGCTCCTCTGACAGTCAGTGGGTGTGTGTGTGTGATGGGGTGGGGAGGGGGGGGGGGGGCAGTTATTCGTACATGCTCCTATATGAACCCTTTCCCCTTGAAAACCATTTTCAAAATGAC